>JAVJIF010004036.1:0-108592 GCA_038442645.1 Agave tequilana
AACCTCCACCGGGATCCATTTGGACCCGGAAAAGGTTCAAGCTATCCAGGAGATGCAGCCCCCAAGAAAATCTCAAGGAACTCAGAGGATTACAAGGACGATTGGCGTACATCTGCAGGTTTATCTCAAATCTCTCCGGAAGATGCAACCCTTCACTAAAAACTAATGAAGAAGGTGTTTCGTTCATTTGGGACGACGCTTGCCAGCGAGCATTTGAGGAGATCAAGCAATACCTCACTCAACCACCAGTCCTTGCAGCACCGGTATCCGGAAAGCCTTCCTGGTGTATGTTCCGGGCAATGGATCATTCTTGGGAGCTCTACTAGCTCAGCATGATGATCAAGGACGTGAGCAAGCGATCTACTATCTGAGTAGAACAATGATCGGAGCCGAACATCGGTATAACCCTGTCGAGAAGGAATGTTTGGCATTAGTGTTCGCCATTCAGAAAATGCGACACTATCTGGTAGGCCAAACTATAAATGTCATATCAAAAGTCAACCCCCTGAGGTTACTTATGACTAAGCCTTCATCATTGAACGGCCGGCTGGCAAAATGGGCCATATTGCTATCCAATATGAGATGCACTTTTTACCACAAAAGGCTATTAAGGGTCAAGCGGTGGCGGATTTCCTGGCTGAGCACCCAGATCCGAGGGCAGCCAAGTCTACGAGGATCTCCCAGATGAAGTTGCTGAAGTCTGCCTAACTCAGACATCGTTCGAAGTCAAGTATGGCAACTTTTCTTCGACGGTGCATCGAGAACAAGCCCAAAGGGACATACAGTAGCGGGGGTAGGAGTGGTACTCGTCTCACCACAGAACTATGTGATTCCCCGAGCCATCTCGCTTACCGAGCCTTGCTCCAACAATGTAGCGGAGTACAACGCTCTCCTGATGGGATGCAGTTCGCCGATGAGATTGGCGTTAAAAATCTCGAGGCATATGGTGACTCTAAACTCATCGTCAACCAAGTTCGTGAAAGTACGAAGTCAGACATGAAGACCTAGTACCCTACTACAACGCAACTATCCACATGACGAGAGGTTTACAAACTTCTACATCGATCATATACCGTGCAGGCAAAATGCGCATGCAGATGCACTCGCATCCCTTGCAGCCTCCTTAGCCTTCCAACTGGAGCAATGGAGAAGATATTCGTCTACAGCCACGACCTGTATTGCCCGAGAATTGCTCTCGAGGACTATCAGAAGTCAAAGGGAGGTCGTCAAGGCGAAGAAGCGCTGGAATTGTCAACCGGGCCAGAGCTTAAAGACTGGCGATTTCCCTTATCGACTATGTCTTTACGGCATCCTGCTGAGGATGCCAAGGAAGCGGCTGCCATTCGAAGGAAAGCCCCTAAATTTTACTACAATGCGATTACACGAACATTGTATCGTCGATCGCATGACGGGATCTTGCTCCGGTGCCTCTCACCAAAGGAGGCTCAAGGGATATGAAAGAAGCTCACGACGGCATGTGTGGAGCCCACCAACCCGGCCCAAAATTGGCACATCGACTCCAAAGGTTGGGTTACTATTGGCCCAAGATGATTGTCGACGCCGTCACTTATGCTAAAAGATGTCACGCTTGCCAGGTGCATGGCGATTTCATTCATCAAGCACCAGGGTACCTTCACTCTACGACCTCTACCTGGCCATTTGAGATGTGGGGGATGGATGTGGTTGGCCCTATCAGCCCTCCATCATCAAAAGGACATCGTTTATTTTGGCAATAACCGATTACTTCTCCAAATGGGCTGAGGCCGTTCCTTTGAAGGAGGTGAAGTCATCCGATGTGATCAAATTCGTCAAACATCATGTCATTTACTGTTTCGGTGTACCTCGGCGAATCATCCATGATAATGGACCCCAGTTCATCAGCAGGCTTTCCAGAGATTCTGCGCTAAGTTCAGAATTCAGAGTGTGTCCTCAATGGCATACTACCCCGCCGCTAATGGTCTCGCAGAAGCTTTCAACAAGACCATTGGCAAGCTCCTCAAGAAATTCGTCTCGAAAAGTCAACGCGATTGGGACGACAAGTTAGGTGAATGCTTATGGGCCTATCGCACAACTGTGCGAACCCCGACTAAAGCCACGCCGTTTTTTTTGGTATACGGGTGTGAAGCCGTGCTTCCACTGGAAATCCAAATTCCATCTCTACGCGTCACCTTGACAGCGGAGATGACAACAGAGGAGAAGCATCGACAGCGACTCTAAGAATTGGAAGCCTTAGACGATAAGCGTCTGCAGGCCCAACAGCAAATCGAGCTCTACCAGGCTCGAATTACCAGAGCCTTCAACAAGAAAGTTAAAATGCGAACTTTTAAGAAAGGCGATCTTGTCTCTTAACCGTCAGAAGACCCATGGTAATGACGCACAAGACAAAAGGAAAATCCAACCCAAATGGGAAGGACCATTTGTAGTAGAGTCAGTCTACTCAAATGGGTCATATCGTCTCATAACTTCAAATGGCGATACACTCATGATGCCGATCAATGGAAGATTTCTGAAGAAATACTATCCTTAGATAGTGTGCTTCCACCGATCAAGTTAAAAGTACACCTCTGATCAAAATAAGAAGAGCTTCTTCATTAACATCCGACGCCTCCGACGGCTAAGGATAGAGGAAAATGTTAGCTTTTAAGCCCAACATAAGCCTTCGATAACTCATCATGCTGAGGGGAATAGCTGGCTAGCCCAACTCAAACGGTAGTTGGTAAAGGCATATCAAACCCGTTGACAGCTGAGGATTTGCTAAAAATCCTAAGGGACACGTTCCCCTTTGATCCGACGCCTCCGACAGCTAAGGATAGAGGAAAACGTTGGCTTTTAAGCCCAACATAAATCTTCGACAAACTCATCATGCTGAGGGGAATAGCATGGCTAGCCCAACTCAAACGGTAGTTGGTAAAGACACCTCAAATCCGTTGATAGTTGAGGGTTTGCTAAAAAATCCTAAGTGGACTCAACTCCACTCTCCCCTCCAAAATCCCTTACCAATTCTCATCCACAGAATGGTAGGTCTACAAAATACAGTTGTTGCCAAGTTAACACTATACCTCTGGCACTTCAAACTCCACTTGTCCATTCTCATCAATAGGATGATAGGTCCTCAAATTGCTCATATCGCAAGTCAATTTCTGTCAAGTTAATATCACACCTCTGACAAATTACTGTTAAGTTAACATTACACTTCTAAACAGTACATCAAGTTTCTGCCAAGTTTAAATACCACACCTCTGACAGTCACTTTCCTCCAGACTTCCATGTCGAAGCCGAAATGGATGATGCTAAGTTCAACATCACACCTCTAGCATCCAATTCATTGTTAAGTTCAACAATACACCTCTGACAATGAATTTCCCTCGAACTTCCGTATCGGAGTCAAGATGACCAATGCCAAGTTCAACATTACACCTCTAGCATTACCCTCACTGTCAAGTTAAACATCACACCTATGTCAGTGACACTTCTGTTTTCCCAAATGAAACCAAAGTATTTCTGAGTCAGGTTAATATCACACCTCTGACTCACATCCTTGTCAGGTTTACATCATATTTCTGACAGGACTACATTCAACCCGTTAAGTTAATATCATACCTCTAACGGTAAAAAACCTTCTTAGATTCTCACGGATCTAGATTCACTTGCTATTCTCTTCAACAGAATAACAAGTCTACCTAAACACATTTAAGTTAATACTACACCATTAACAGTGTTTTCCTTCAAATCCCCGGCTGAGCTTAATCAAGTGAATCCTAAACCTTGATGAAGGCCCATTTTCCCTGGGGGTACGAGTTTCACTTGTCATTCTCCTTTATAGATTGACAGGTCCACAAAATTATCTTATCTCTTGTCAAGTTAATATTACACCTCTGACAGCATTGGAGAGTTCCAAAAATAGGATTTCTCTCTAAAAAGTTTGACTGTTTGAAATTATCATCATAGTTTTGACAAGTGAAAGTCCTTTGCTTCTATGCGTCTGACTAAAAAAAAAAAGTTCAAGACAATAGAAGGAGAAAAAGAAAAGTGTCACTTTTATTTATATTCAGGCACATGAAAGTGATACAAAACACTCTCTTATACAATAAGATTGAGTGTTACAGTTAAGGAGTACAAAGAAGCTCTCTCTCTCCCAGAGGTTGCACTCGCTCCTCAGCTGCATGTTATTCCGAGTACAAGATGCTTGGAAAGGCGCCAAAGCAGGATCGGATACTGTGGCAACAATCGGGAACTGATTGCACTTTAATGCATGACGTAAACATCGAAAGAGCCCATCCTTGACTAAGAGCAATGGTGTTCTTGAGGTCCGGTGGCAGCAGAATCCTCCGATTCCACCTGACCATCCGAAGTGGCGGGTTATGATCCTTCCTGATGAACATCTCTTCCACCAGAAGCTCATCCAGTGAACATAGAGTCATCTCGATGCCACTTCTGGGGTGAGAGAGGAGGTCTTGAGACCTCACAGGGGATGCTACCCACCACTGTATCCACTGCAACCCCCGCCGTCATACCCACTGTGACCGTGACCAGCCCGCAAGCATGACTGGTGCATCGCGTCCAATGAGATCTTGACGAGGGTTAAGTCCCCGTCAGGGATCGTGATTTCTTCCCTTGTGGACGACGGAGACTATGATTTCTTCCCTTGTGGACGAACATCGAACAAGTTTGCTGGCCGATATATTCTCCCAAGGGCCCAGCGAACGTGAAAAAGGATGATCAAGCCTACTTGCAAGAAGCAAACAAGGGAATTAGACAATTCAGAGCTTAGTATACTTCGACAGAAGAAAACTAAGTCACAAACGCGGTTATTGCTGAAGACTGCAGACGCGGGAATGACCGCACGCTGGGCCAGATTCCTGCGACAACAGAAACAGACGCGAGCAAGACTGTGATACACACAGAATTCAAACGCGACCTAATTCCATATCCGCGTCTAAGATACAAGGCGCGCAGAGAATCAGACGCCAAAAATTGCCATCTCTCTGTTGGAGGACAGGAGTTGCAAAAGTTCAAGCCTGAAACCTTCGACCCGAATTGAAGTTCTTCCAAGTCAGTGGCCTCAAGACGCGAGCTCTGTGTGCAAAGCCCGCGGCCAGGTACCAACGACTTTAATACTTGCGTTCAAAAAAGTTTAAGTCGATGGCGCAAATTCCAGAAGAGGAATGCACCAACCACGACTTCGCAAGAAAATCCAGATGATATCTCTCTAAGAGATATACTAAAATTCAAACTTGGTTGGATCTATAATGTCATGATAAGCGGGCATGGCATACCCTCAGAGGGCTCTGTTAAGAGTTGAACTCTCTGCATTGAGGCGCGGACGTAAAAGGTGATCAGGGAGACGCTTCCTATCATTGAAATCACTTGACAGTGGTAATCTACTGAAGAGACCAAACAGAAGAATGGAAGCTCTGGGTCATCTTCGTCCATGGAGGCAAACCCCTGATAGGGTCCTTGGAGGGAGAAGACAAAAACTCTCAGAGCACTCGCTCTCAAAAAGAACATAGTCTAAGTATGGACTGTTAAAGGGAGAGGAGGAGCCCCTATTTATAGGCAGCCCATAATAACTGTAATAATGGTTCATCAATTGGAACCGTCGGCCTTAATGAGCGCACGACTGTCCAAGCCCAATGGGAGGCTGACGCGTGGAGAGCGTCGCTTCGGGAAGCGTCAAAGACGCTGGTTCCAACCGCCAGCGCCGTATTGGCATTGAAAGGCATTAACGCCTAAGCTCAATGGAATATCAGTCGCGTTTCCATTTTCAAAAGACGCACCCCATGAAAGTCGCATCTTTAAAGCAGTACTATCTCTGCTCTTCAAAAAGAACTGGCGTTCAGTCCTTGCTTTTGCAAATCAGTTCAACAGTACACTGGCACAAGCAGACGACTGTCCACTCCTGGCTTAAAGTGCACCCACGACAGACTTAAAGCAATCGGGGAGGTTTAGACTGTGTATCTAAACACTCAACTCGATCAACTCTGATGGCTTCAAAGAGTTCTACAGTACACTCATGAAGACCATACTCAGATAAGATCAAACCCAGAGCATTAACAGTCCAGTCATAAGGGTAAACTCAGCTAGAGTCCAAAGTATTTCGAAATCCGTCCCAGTTAACCGCGGAATATCGAAAACCTTGGAGGGGGTTCTGTAGGCTGTCTAAAAATCATTAAAAGACAAGCCATTAAAAAAAAAGGCAGAGTTTCAGGTTCTAGACGCAGGACTAATGATGGCCATCCGCGTCTCAACATCAAGGCGCGTGGGCTCGACACCGCGTCTCAACATCAAGGCGCGTGGGCTCGACACCCGCGTCTCAACTCAAGGCGCGTGGGCTCGACACCCCCGTCTCAACCTCAAGGCGCGTGGGCTTGACACCCGCGTCTCAACCTCAAGGCGCGTGGGCTCGACACCCGCGTCTCAACCTCAAGGCGCGTGGGCTCGACACCCGCGTCTCAACCTCAAGGCGCGTGGGCTTGACACCCGCGTCTCAACCTCAAGGCGCATGGGCTCGACACCCGCGTCTCAACATCAAGGCGCGTGGGTCCAAGGCCCACGTCTCGGTTATAACCGCCCTAGTTATGGGCCAGTCACCGGCCACATAGCGGGGAAGTTAGCCCCTCATTGTGGAGCATTTTTAGGGGGCACGTTCACCCCTGAAACCTCTATAAATAGCCCCGCCGCTATGAGGGGACACACACACAGACGGGAGACGACACAAGAAATAGGAGATAGACAACAGACTACACACAGGCAGACAGAGAGAGAAGTAAGAGAGAGCTCAACTCTTCAGCAAGCTTGCAGCGTACAAGTTGCTCTTTGCCTACCTTCTCTTTGAGAGTTTTGGTAGACGGAGCTGTGCTACTCCTTCTACCAGCCGAAGAGAAGATCCCCGAAGGTCTAGACGGTCACTCGGTCAACGGAGAACAAGATTCACTCTCCATCGCCACTTGAAGAACCCAGCCTTAAACAAAGGGAGGATTCAAGACTCAACATCCTCCATCCCTTGTAACCGGAATACTAAATCTTACTCTCGGGCTCGTACCCTCTCCGCGTGCGTACACCTGTCCCGGATCTCATGCATATATCACTCACCATGGAGACTGCTTGTGATAGATCTGGCCTTGTACACACCATAGCGTACATCAAGCTACCCACCGCACTGGCATATGGAATGTGAGACATATACTCACACTCTTGAACACTCCTCGGAGACATCTTTGCTGACAATTTGAAGTGTGGCGCCATAGGTGTACTAACAGACTTAGTATCCTTGCTGATATTAAACCTCTGCAGTACCTTCTCCAAATAGCCCTTTTGAGTCAAACTTATCCTGCCAGCTTTCCTGTCTCTAGTGATTTCCATGCCCAATACTTTCCTCGCTTCGCCCAGGTCCTTCATCTCAAACTCTGATGATAGAACTTTCTTCAGAGAATCAAAAGCAGATCTCGACCTCGAAGCAATCAACATATCATCTACATAAAGAAGTAGATAGATATATTCTCCTGATGGTAGCCTGTTGTAGTACACACATGGATCAAAATGGCTACGTGTGTACTTCTTCTTCCTGATGAAGCTATCAAAACGCTTGTACCACTGTCTAGGGGACTGCTTCAATCCGTACAGCGACTTCTTTAGCTTGCATACAAACTCTTCCTTCCCTGCAGTTTTGTAACCTGTGGGCTGTGCCATATAGATCTCCTCCTCAAGATCGCCGTGGAGAAAGGCGGTCTTCACATCAAGTTGGTCAAGGTCCAACTCATTTTGCGCAACCAAGGCCAATAGAATACGAATTGATAAGTGTTTAACTACCGGGGAGAACACCTCGTTATAGTCAATTCCTTCCCTCTGAGCGTAGCCTTTAGCCACCAACCTTGCCTTGTAGCGCACTGCATCTTCTTGGAGAGATCCTTGCTTCTTAGCAAACACCCACTTGCATCCTATGGCCTTCTTCCCTTTGGGCAACTTGGTGAGTTCCCATGTGTTGTTCCTGTAGAGAGATTGCATCTCTTCATTCATGCCTCTTTCCACATCCTTGCTTCCGAACTGATCTCAACTTCTCTGAAGGTAGATGGAATAGCCTCCTCAACAACTGGAAGTGCATACACGACGACCATATCAGTGGTGAGCCAACCTGGTCTCCTAGTGTTCCTCCGTGGTCTTTCAACTGCAGTAGGATCTGGAACAGTACCCATGACCTGCTCCTGACCCTCTTCAACATCTTCAGCATCTTCTTCAACTGCTCGATCACCACCCTGTGTCACCTCAGGAATGATCCGAACTGATACTGAATCCTCTAGAGATGGTGGATCTGCATCAATCTCCACCTGCTGCAATAGCTCCTTGGTCTTGCTGGTCTCCACCTGCTGAGAGACCATAGGCTTCATCAAAGAAGCCTCATCAAACGTGACATCCCTGCTGAGTATGAACTTGTTGTCCTTTTGGTCCCAAATCTTGAACCCCTTGGTTCCTCGCTTGAAGCCAACGAACACCCCTTTCTTTGCCCTTGGGTCCAACTTGTCTTCTCTGATATGGTAGTAGGCTGGACATCCGAAGACCCGTAGCAAATCATAGTCCCCAGCAACTTTTCCTGACCAAGCTTCAAGAGGAGTCTTCCCCCCTATTGCAGACGACGGCAACCTGTTCACAAGATGGCATGCATACGCCAAAGCTTCAGCCCAAAACTTCTTTGACAGTCCTGCATTGGATAACATACACCGAACCTTCTCTAGCAAAGTTCGGTTCATCCTCTCAGCCACCCCATTTTGTTGCGGAGTCTCTCTTACCGTGAAGTGTCTCTCTATGCCCTCATCAAGGCATAGCTGTAGGAAAGGATCTGATCTGTACTCTCCTCCATTATCAGAACGGAGGACCTTGACCTTCCTTCCCGTGCTTCTCTCCAGATTAGCCTTCCACTTTACGAACAGTTCTAAGACTTCATCTTTGTGTCGCATAGTGTACACCCAACAGCGCCTAGAATAATCATCGATGAACGACACAAAATAGTGGTTACCTCCAATCGATGCAGTCTTGGTAGGTCCCCATACATCCGTGTGAACATAGTCAAGAATACCCTCTGTGCAGTGTAAAGCTGTGCCAAACTTCACCTTGGTCTTCTTGCCGATGATGCAATGCTCACAGAAATCCAACTTGCAGGTCTCGGCACCCTTCAGCAACCCTTTCCTCACAAGAGCTTGCAATGATTTCTCCCCTACATGTCCCAGCCTCATGTGCCACAGCCGGGTAGAATCTTCTTTATGACTGGTAGAAGCTGCCACCTGTCCTGTCACAGTACTACCCTTCAAGTAGTACAAGTTGTTCCAGCGATCGGCCTTTAACACCACCATCGAACCCTTTGTCATTTTAAGAACTCCCTCCTTAATAGACACTCCAAGGCCCAATGATTCCAAAGCTCCTACAGAAATCAAGTTCCTCTTCAACTGAGGTACAAACCTCACTTCTTTCAGTTCCCTCACCATCCCATCAAACATCCTGATTGGAATAGTGCCAACACCCTCTATGATGCACGGATGATCATCGCCCATGACGACCGAACACCCCTCCAACTTCTCAAAATTGGTAAACCAGTCTCGATTAGGACATACATGATATGTTGCACCTGTGTCCAAGATGCACTCGTTTTCACCCGAGTAGCCTATGACGGGAGTAGTAACTGAAAAAGAGAACACTGAAGAATCTGAATCTGATCCATCTGCCTGTGATTTTCTGCTTGCAGTATTTACCACTTTTGCGAGATTTGCTTCAGACTTTGATTCTTTTTTCTTTCCTTGAACTTTGGACAGTCTACCTTCCAATGCCCAATCTCTCTGCAGAGAGCGCACTGATTTCTCTTGAGATCCCTGAAGCCCGGCCTGGACTTCGATCTTCCTCTAACCTCCTTGCCCTTCCGCGATGAACTCCTGCCCCTTACTTCCAGTGCCTCCGCCGATGAGCTTGACTTTGAAGGATGTCTCTCCTTCTTCCTCGCCTCATAACTCGACAGTGCAGACGACACCTCATCATAATCTAAGGTCTGCCTTCCATTGATGAAGGTCGGAGTGAATGTCTCATACTCCTCTTCAGGGAGTGAGTTCAGAAAGATGATCGCCTTATCTTCCTCATCTATAATGACATCCACGTTTACCAAGTCTGTAAGAAGCTTCGTATATCGGTTGATGTGCTCATTTACTGTGCTCCCCTTCTTCATTCAAAAACTATACAGCTTACTCTTAAGCTGCAACCTTGACTCAACACTCCTGGTCAGGTATTTCTTTGCAAGGGTATCCCACAGCTTCTTTGCCGACGTCTCATGTTGTGCAAGATATTTTATGTCTTGCGACAAACATGAACGTATCAAGCCACATGCCGACCTGTTCATCTTCGCCCACTCTTCATCAGTGGTCGTGCTCTTCTTCCTCTCCAATAGGAGAGTGTCTTCGAGGTTCGATGCATTCAGCGCATCCATAACCTCGCATCTCCACATACCGAAGTTATTAGTACCATTGAACTTAACAACTTCAATCCTTGGGTGAGAGTTCATTGTCTTAACAGATGCAATTTCTTCTGCCATTGAGATTTCTCTGATCCTCTATCTATGCGGAAGAACAACCAACTGGAAATAGATCTCTACTCAGATAAAAATTGAATTTTTACCTGTCCCTTGAAACCCTAGATTGAGTTTCTTACCGGATCTACTCCACCACAGATTCAACGAGCCCTCCTTGCGTTCTTCTGAGATCGACACACGATCTCATCGAACACCAATACCTCTGATCTGAGATCGACACATGATCTCCACCGGATCAGATCTCGAGCCCTTCGAATCCTCAGAAATCCCAAGCACAACTTGGAAGCTCTGATACCACTTGTTGTGCGCCGATGACAACAACCAACAGAGAATCTCACAAATCTTCAAGCACAAAGAAACCCAAATGACAAAAGAAGAACACACAATCTCAAACACACGATTTAACGAGGTTCGGCCTCAACGCCTACGTCCTCGGGGCAATCCAATGGAGAGATTAATTACTAGGAAGATGTTTACAATTGCTAATAGCCTCTTTGAATGTAAGAGAGCTCTAGCAAAACTCTTTTCGTAGGCACTTTTACCCTAGAAAATTAACAACAGCTTTAAATTCCCAGATTTTCGTAACAGCAGATTTTCCCAAAACCCGACTGTCGGTCGACCGGTTGGTCGACCGACCTCCACCTCGGTCGACCGGTCGGTCGCCCGAAAACAAAAGAGAGTTGGGCACTTACAATCAGGGAATTGCGGTCGACCGGCTGGTCGACCGCTTCTGGACCCTGTGCATGCTGTGCATGTCGGTCGACCTGGCCGGTCGACCGACCTGCCTGTTTTTCTGCTGCTGCTGCTATTTCCTGCTGCTATCCCCTTTGCCTTTCGTCATCGACTTCCTTGGCGATCACTTCGACAACCCTTGGTAATCCTGTCAATTCCTTGGCAATATCCTCTCTTTCCAACAATGGTATCACTGCAATAGATACTTATATTTATGCAATCATAGTAGTTCTAGCTATTTTACCATACTTCATACGCATAAAATCTCAGAACAGAAGTGATAAAATAAAGAGTTAATTGCAAATACACTCCTATACTATAGACACTGGAGCAAAATACACCCCTCTCAACTCTTTTATTAGCAGACAGACCCCTACTTTCATATTTTTTTTAATTCAAATTGGGTTAATTTCATTTTTTTAAATTTCCTAACTCCCCTTTAGCAATATTACTCTTTATATTAATTACTTCCCTCTCCCCATATGAAATTAACCCAAGTTGAATTGAAAAAAGAATATTAAAGCAGGGGTCTGTCTCCTAATAAAAGAGTTGAGGTGATGCATTTGCTCCAGTGTCTACAGTACAAGGAGTGTATCTGTAATTAACCTTAAAATAAAAAAGAGCTAAGGACAGTAATTGCAAGAGTACTACGGAGACAAACATACGTATATACAAACTTGACCATGCCTCAGAATCTTCTACATAAAAAACTGGAATAGAAATATGGTCTTGCAGTTGCATTGACTTCACTTAACCCAGATACGCATAATGTTGAATCTAATGCTATCTTAACATCTAACCTAGACTCCACATTCAATGTCATCGTCTCATGATGTGCACCAAAGGAAGCAGGTGAATTTCGACAAGAAATATCTTAACTCAACAATACATATAACCTGGCAACAAACTTGGGCTTGAACTTGATATGAGTATCTTTATAAACTTCCAAATCCCACTTTTCAACTTGTAACTCAGTTCTTCTGAATCAATGTTACTTAAGGACATGAGAATAAATCTGAATTTCGAACTTCACTGATGCCCAAAATAGTAATGATGCCACCATCATGTGAACAATATCAACTATTTCTTCACCAACTACTACAAAATCAAGTGATTTGCCAAAGATTTCTTGAGGTAGTGATTTTGGACTTTATTCCATAAAGAAACCGGAGTTATTGTTAGAATATCAAATAAAAATGTCTTTATGACATTAATTTGGAAGAAGATGAGACCATAAGGAGAAATGAAGAGTCATCATCTTCAATTAGGAGAAATGAAGAGTCATCATCATCAATTAGGAGAAATGAGTCATCATCATCAATTTAGAGAAATGATGAGTCATCATCTTCAATTAGGAGAAATGAGTCATCATCATCAATTTAGAGAAATGATGAGTCATCATCTTCAATTAGGAGAAATAAAGAGTCATCATCATCAATTAGGAGAAATGAGTCATATATGTATTTTGCCTATAAAAGGCTAGTGTATCTCTTTGTTTTTTAAATCAAGCAAGAAAGCAAGCAAGCAAGAAATAAAAGTTGAATAAGATCCATTCTCCACTTAAAAATTTTAGATTATAGTATATTAGTCCGTAGACTAGTATACAACAATTGGTATCAGAGCAATTTAATTTTTATTTTATCTTCTCATCATGGCCTCCACCAACAATCTCATCAATCCACAAGTGCCCAAGTTATTGAAAGATAACTATGAGAGTTGGTCAATTCAGATGAAAGCTCTATTTGGTTCTCAAGAGTTGTGGGAGCTAATCTTTGATGGGTTTAAGGAACCCACACCGGAGGTAGAAGCCGCCTACACCGCCGAAGAGAAGAAGGCTCTTAAAGAGCAAAGAAAGAAGGATAGTAAGGCTCGTTTTCTACTCTATCAAGGGTTGGACGAGTCTACCTTCGAGAGAGTTGCCGAAGCAACGACGAGCAAGGAAGCATGGGAAATCCTTGCTACCATCTACAAAGGAGTCGAGCGGGTGAAGCGAATTCGCCTTCAAACTTTGAGGGGCGATCTTGAAGCCGCTCAAATGAAAGATGAAGAAAAAATCTCCGATTATTATTCACGATTACTTCTAATTGTGAATAAAATGAGGAGAAATGAAGAGAAGATGGAGGACATCCGAGTGATGGAGAAATTGCTGCGATCCCTCACATCAAATTTCGAGCACGTGGTGGCGGCAATTGAGGAGTCCAAGAATTTGGAGGAGATCTCAATAGAGGAGCTTTTGGGATCTCTCCAAGTTCATGAGCAACGCATGCAAAAGAAGACTGGTTCCATAGTCTTGGAACAAGCATTAGAGTCAAAGCTGACTCTAAATGATCGTGGCTCACATAGTAGAGGTCGTGGTCGTGGTAGAGGTAGGGGACGTGGTCCCCAACAACGAACCACTCAAAATCAAGTGGAGTTCCAAAGCTTCAGAGGTCGAGGACGAAGCAATCGGGGAAGATTTACATCTGGACGTGGAAACAACAAGAACGTCCAATGCTACAATTGTCAAAAATTTGGACACTATGCCTCGGATTGCTGGCACAGAACTGAAGATCTTACCAATCTTGCCGAAGCAACAAATGACGTGGGTAATAACTCTACTCTTCTTCTTGCTCATGATGATTCAAGTGTTCAGAATGATATTTGGTACCTTGACTCGGGTGCTAGCAACCACATGTGCGGAAAGAAAGAACTATTCATGGAACTCGCAGAAGGAGTTCATGGAAGTATGAGCTTGGGAGATTCTTCAAAACTCTCCGTTGAAGGCAGAGGGAAGATCAAAATCTATCAAAAGGATGGTAAGCCCGAGTATATTTCCGATGTTTATTATATTCCTAACATGAAAAGTAATATTCTCAGCATCGGTCAATTACTCGAAAAAGGATATAAAGTATATATGGAGAACAACCACCTTTGGTTGAAAAATACAAAAGGAGGTCTTATAGCTTGTATTAAGATGACAAGGAACCGCATGTTTCCCTTGCATTTAAACACAAAAGTTGAGAAGTGTTTTCAAGGACTCATGAAGAATGAGTCATGGAGGTGGCATCTTCGCTTCGGTCATCTAAATTTTAGTGGCCTGAAGCTACTATTTACAGCCGGCATGTACGAGGTTTACCAACAATCGATCCACCAAGTCATACTCGTGAAGTTTGCATAATTGACAAGCAAACACGACTTCCTTTTCCCAATTGAAAGTTGTGGAGAGCGGAGGCACCATTACAACTTGTTCATACTGACATCTGCGGACCGCTAGATCCCGTCTCTTAGGAGGTAATAGATATTTTATTACTTTCATTGATGATTTCAGTAGAAAGTTGTGGGTGTACATTCTTAAAGAAAAATCTACTGCCTTTACTACCTTCAAGAATTTTAAAGCTTTTGTTGAAGCAGAGAGTGGCTATAAGCTAAAAACTCTCCGTTCTGATCAAGGTGGTGAGTACACCTCAAATATGTTTCAAGAATATTATAGGGAGCAAGGCATAAAGAGGCAGTTTACTACTGCCTATACACCACAGCAAAATGGCATCGCAGAAAGAAAGAACCGCACTATTCTTGACATGACAAGAACCATGCTTAAAGAAAAGGGACTGCAGAAGCAGTTTTGGGCGGAAGCTGTGGCATGTTCAACCTACTTGCTCAACCGGTGCCCGACGAAGCAAGTGAAGGGCAAGACGCCTCAAGAAGCATGGAGCGGCTATACGCCTAATGTCGCACACCTACGAATTTTTGGGTGTGTTGTATATGCTCAAGTACCTGAAGTCAAAAGGAAGAAGCTTGACAATCATGGTGAAAAATGTATTTTCATCGGATATAGCGAGAAGTTGAAGGCATACAAGCTTTACAATCCACTAATTAAGAAACTAGTGGTTAGTAGAGATGTTGTCTTCAATGAAGCTGAAGCATGGAGTTGGAGCAATGAAGAGACTGTCAAAGAGAAACCCATGGTGAATGAACCTGACGAGCCCCTACAAGAGGTTCCACCACCAACTACACCACCATCTCCTCAACATGCTACACCGTCTTCTGCAAGAGGTTCTCCATCTTCTGGGGAAGGTAGTAGTAGCGAATCCTCCGTGCAACGAGGTCCAATCAAAATGAGAAGCCTCAGAGAGATCTATGAGCAGATAGAAGAAGATGGAGAAACTAATCTCTTTTGTTTATATGCCGATCATGAGCCTCTCACTTTCCAAGAGGCTAAGGAAGAAGAATGTTGGCGATCAGCAATGAAGGAGGAGATGCATGCCATCCAGAAGAACAACACATGGGAGTTGACAACACTTCTACAAAATCACAAGGCGATAGGTGTCAAATGGGTGTACAAGATCAAACGCATAGCAGATGGTGAAGTTGATCGGTACAAGGCGAGGCTTGTGGCGAAAGGCTACAAACAAAAATACGGCATCGACTATGAAGAAGTCTTTGCACCAGTTGCTCGATTAGATACGGTGAGACTATTAATTTCACTTGCAGCTCATCACAGGTGGAAGTTATATCATCTAGATGTCTAGTAGCATTTCTCAATGGTATTCTTGAAGAAGAGGTGTATGTACAACAACCAGAAGGTTTTCTGGTAAAAGGGTAAGAAGACAAAGTATATCACCTAAAGAAAGCCTTGTACGGCTTAAAGCAGGCACCACGGGCATGGAATGTCCGAATTGATGGTTATCTTCATCAAAACGGCTTCACCAAATGTCCTTATGAGCATGCCATCTACATGAAGAGGAACCATCAAGGCGAATTTCTAATAATTTGTCTTTATGTTGATGACTTGTTATACACAGGAAGTTGCGTCGAGATGCTTGCTGAATTCAAGGAGGTGATGTTCAATGAATTTGAGATGACGGACAATGGATTGATGTCATATTTTCTTGGTATCAAAGTGAAGCAACAACAAGATAGGATATTTATGTCTCAAAAGAAGTACATGAAGGAGATCTTAGAGAAATTCAAGATGAGTAACTGCAACCCAGTAAACACCCCAATAGCCACAGGAATGAAGCTATCAAGAGAAGGAATTGGAGATTTTGTAGACTCGACTTTTTTCAAAAGTCTAGTTGGTAGCCTGAGGTACTTAATGATCACAAGGCCTGATATTATTTATGGAGTCGGACTTGTGAGTCGTTATATGGAGACACCGAAGGAGTCTCATTGGCTAGCTGCAAAGAGAATTCTAAGGTATATCAAAGGCACACTCAACCTTGGTCTATTTTATACTTATGGTGAAACTGCAGAGTTAGTAGGCTATTCAGATAGCGACTGGGGAGGTGACCAAGATGAGAGGAAAAGCACCACTGGCTATTTCTTCTATCTTGGGTCAACTGCATTTTCATGGACCTCAAAGAAGCAAGGAGTTGTGGCCTTATCTTCATGCGAAGCAGAGTATGTGGCAGCTTCATCTACTGTATGTGAAGCTATTTGGTTGCGAAATATTTTAAAGGAATTGGATCGTCCACAAGAAGAAGCGACTGTAATATTTGTGGACAACAAATTAGCCATCCAACTTGCAAAGAACCCAGTACATCATGGGAGGAGCAAACATATAGATACACGGTTTCATTTTCTCAGAGGCCATGTAAAGCAGAAAACTGTGGAGCTGGAGTATTGTTATACCATGGAGCAAGTAGCAGATATTTTCACCAAGCCATTGCCTATTGAACCTTTCAGAAGGCTAAAAGAAATGCTCGGTATGAAAACATTTTGATTTGAGGGGGTGTGTTGGAATATCAAATAAAAATGTCTTTATGACATTAATTTGGGAAGAAGATGAGACCATAAGTAGAAATGAAGAGTCATCATCTTCAATTAGGAGAAATGAAGAGTCATCATCATCAATTAGGAGAAATGAGTCATCATCATCAATTTAGAGAAATGATGAGTCATCATCCTCAATTAGGAGAAATGAGTCATCATCATCAATTTAGAGAAATGATGAGTCATCATCTTCAATTAGGAGAAATGAGTCATCATCATCAATTTAGAGAAATGATGAGTCATCATCTTCAATTAGGAGAAATAAAGAGTCATCATCATCAATTAGGAGAAATGAGTCATATATGTATTTTGCCTGTAAAAGGCTAGTGTATCTCTTTGTTTTTTAAATCAAGCAAGAAAGCAAGCAAGCAAGAAACAAAAGTTGAATAAGATCCATTCTCCACTTAAAAATTTTAGATTATAGTATATTAGTCCGTAGACTAGTATACAACAGTTATCTCAATAGAAACTCTTTAAACTTCATCCCACAGACATCAATTCATTGCAGTTAAGGCTATCTTGTCTAACTATTTCTACTACTGTTTTTTTATATAAACAAGCTTTTTGTTCATCTCTGTAAAGTGGTTTCTTCAATCTTCATTGTGATCGTATCGCGTTCATCCTAATCTACAAACAGCTAAAATTTTGATACCATCAAACATCTAAATATCAAGTGTTGTGAATTGCCCCCACGATCAATCGCTGGGCAGCACAGCGGAAGCAACAGAAGATCAATGAGCAACTAGAAGAAAAAGAGAAGAAGATATTCTGAAGTATAGAAAACTAAGATACAATTTAACGTTGTTCTACCGATCAAACAGATCGTGTGTATGTCCACGGGAGAAAGAGGAAAAACTTTATTAAACTTTGGGTAAGTACAATAGAAACACTTATACCTCTCACAAAGAAAATTTTAAGCCCTTTGATGGCCGCCTAAAACAACGAACTCTTATGGTTAAAACTTTTCACACGAATCTCTCTTAAATTGAATACATTGAAGGCCACCCACAAGGTTATTTATAGATCATAGGACCCTCCTAATCCTATACAAACTCTACGAATACGAACGATCAGTGCCTCAGAAGAAAGAAAACCCGAATTTAAGTCAAAACTGAAAACAGATCTAGAAAAGAAAACTACCGGAACCGATACTAATCATGTCTATTAATCGACTATACAAAAATATAAGTCGACTAATCTGACAAAAAACCGAGAACCTTACTTTCTGTTTGCAAGACCAATCGATTATACCAATATATAAGTTGACTAATTCTTATCAAAAGTCGAATACAAAGTATAAGTTGACTTATACTGTGCACAGCTCCTTGTGCGCGTCCGTTCTTTGATCTCTGAAGCTTCGTCTATCTTCATAATGTATTCCAGTCACAATCCTAACAATCTCCCCCTTGACTTGGATATGTCCAAGTCTGAGAATAACCAACATGCTCCATGTGCTCACATCAATGCACAACTAAACAATTCTTGGCTCCATCTCCATCTCACTCCCTCTTCTACATAAATCCCTTGTGGGATTCGTAACTTGATTAGGTCGAACAAGTTCATGCCCGACCTAAACTTGATCACCCAACGATCTCCTTGATCCACATGGGATTTATGAGAATTTGCTCCACCATAAGAGTAACAATCTGGACTTTCTTATTGTGCGTCAGCACCACCTAGTCCCAATATTCTATCTGGGTAAAACTGAATATCCGAACTCGAAACCATTGTAGTCTCCGATTACTCCACAACCTCCGATCTTGAAGTCAAGGATAACTGTAAGGCACCAACTGTAATCTCTGAATTTCGCAATATGTTAACATTGCCAACACGTTCGGCCTGAAACATCACATGGGTTTCTTTGAAAACTTCCATATGATCACCTTCAGAACTCAAATTGAACCCTTCTCCATCTAGGGCTCCAAGAGAGATAAGATTGTACCTAGATTCGGGAATATGATGAATTCCCTGAAGAGTAGTGATGCATCCATCATGAGAATTAAACTGGATTGTTTATTCGCCAATTACCTTACTCGTAGCCCCCTTGAACTAAAGTGAATGAGGAGACCATCTTCCTATTGTAACTGATATGCTGTGAACATCCACAGTCAATAATCCATCTATCTTTGTTACTGACCGATTTGTCTGTGACAGATAGAATGTCTCACTGTTCTTCATCTCCTCCAGTCAGTTGAGTGACATTAGCATCTGATTGTTTCTTCTTTCGAGTCCAACAATCAGCTGTAATGTGCCCCTTCTTCTCACACCAGTTGCATACCAAATTCTTGTATTTGGGTTACCCATAAAACTTTCATTATTACTCTTCTCTTTTGAAAAGTGAGCTTGCCCAGAATCATCACATTGAGACTCTACATGTCAACTAATTGTCAATTTTGTTCTTATTGAGCAGATGCTCCTTGACCTCATTGACCTTGATAGTTGATTTGCCTCCATAGATGATAGCTTTCTAGAAGCTCTTATATGAAGATGATAAAGAACACAGTAATAAAAGTGTTTGGTTCTCATCTTCTATCTTAACCTCTATCTTATCTAAATCGTTGATAATAGAAGAAAATTCTGCAATGTGAGACTTAATGGGTATACCTTCATGCATATGGAGAAGAAAGATATGATGCTTCATAATCAACCGATTTGCCAACGACTTCTTCAGATAATGGTTCTGAAGTCGCTCCCATAACAAGGATGTTATTTTCTCCAAAGAAAACTCATCCAACACTTTGTCTGTCAAGTAAAGATGAATAGCTGTCAAGGCTTTCTCATCCAACTCCTGCAAAGTTTTATCCTTCACGTCTTGAGGCTTTTCTCCCTCTCAGTAGTGCTTTCTTCAATCGCTTTGGGTCAAAATAGTGTTCATCCTAATCTGTCACCTACTGAAATTTATGACACCATCGAAGTTCTGAATATCGAACTTATTCGCAAAATTTTTCACATTGAGCTTGCTCTGATACAAATTGTTGTGAATTGCCCCCGTGACCAACCACTGGAGCGGCGCAGCGGAAGCAACAGAAGATCGACGAGCGACGAGAAGAAAAAGAGAAGATATTCTGAAGTATAGAAAGCCAACACACAATTTAACATGGTTACACCGATCAAACAGAGAATAAACTTTATTAAACTTTGGGAAAGTATAAAAAGAAAACTTACATCTCTCGCTAAGAAGTTTACAAGCTATTTGATGGCCGCGTAAAACAGTAAACCCTTATGGTTAAAACTTCTCACACGAATTTCTCTTAAATTGAATATATTTTTTTCACCCCAATGTGTTATTTATAGACCATAGGATCCTCCTAATCCTATATAAACTCCATCAATACGAACGATCACTGCCTCAGAAGAAAGGAAACTCGAATCCAACTCAAATCTGGAAATAGATCCATAAAAAAACTGTCAGAACGGATATTATTCGATTGTAAGTCTATTAATCATGTCTATTAGTCGACTAATCATGTCTATTAGTCGATAATACAGATGTATTAGTCGATAAATCTGACAAAAAATTGAGAACCTTACTTTTTATTTGCAAGACCAGTCCACTAAATCAATGTATAAGTCAACTAATTCTTATCATAAATTGACTATACAAAGTATAAGTTGACTTATACTGTGCACAACTTCTTGTACATGTCTGTTCTTTGATCTGTGAAACTTCATCTACCTTCGTAATGTATTCCAGTCACAATCCTAACATCAAGTTAACTGCTTACACCTCAATGAATCGACTCAATGGCTCTAACACCAGTATGTAATGATAGATTTTAAGAAAATACAAAATCAATCTATTGTACTTAAGAAAATAATGAGAAAATAAAACACAAAAGAAGAATACACAAATCTACATGGTTTGGTATGAATGTTCCATCTCCACGAGCAACGAAGGATAAGAATCCACTGTATTATGAGGAGTGTAAAATATAGAGAATCTCTCATAACAAAACCCTAAACCCAATACACCATAAAAGAAATTTCTCTCAAACCTTAAACTCTCAAAAAAGAGAAAATAAAAGAAAAGGCTGAAAGAAATTTGATGAGAGCAAAAGACTTGGCCCCGATTTATAGATTGAAAATATTGGTATTGCCACCTACTTTCTTTTATAATTAGGTAAAAAAACTCACCCTCCATATTTTTATTCGCTACAACCTCATTCACATCAGCATAAATTGATTCCTTCCATCCACCACTTTTTTATATATTTTCATTTTCTTTTACTCTTCCTCATCGTCCCTGCCGTTTCTCTCCCCTCAACTTTAACCCCGACGCAGAGTAATTCGTGGATTGACTTGCATGGTCAGGTCACCATGAGGGTTGGAAGGGGGCGGAGAGCCCTCTTGGGGGGTCTTGAGGGCAGAGCCCCCAAACCAAATTTTTTTAGGATGGATTTATTGTAGATCTCATTAGTTCGTGCGATGAGCTTTATTTGTGTTTGTGATCGATGTGATTTTTAAATCTAAAAAGCATTGGGGATCATTCAATGTCAGTGAATGAGAGTCTGCTGATGATGACGATGGTGATATGAAGACTGTGACTCATGATCATAGTCTTCTCTGAGGACTATGAGCACTTTATTAGAAGATTAAGACTATAGTCACATTTTTTATTAATCAAAAATTAAGGTATTTTGCGATGACTGCGATCATTGTCGCAGTTTCAATATAGACTAAAAAATTATATTTTTGTGATGATTGTGAGGACTGCGATTATTATCGCAATTCGAATATAGGCTGAAAAATTATATTTTTGTGATAACTGCAATCATGATTACATTGCTAATAAAGACTCAAAATAAGGCATTTTTGTGAGGACTACAATCATGGTCACAATCCTAATAAGGAGGACCCCGATCATAGTCGCAGTCCTATAAAGACTCAGAAACATAGCATTTTTATAAAAATAGCGATCATGGTCACAATTCTAATAAAGATGACTACGATCATAGTTTCAGTCTTATAAAAACTTAGATATATGGCATTTTTGTGAGGACTGCGATCGCGATCATGATCGCAATCCTAATAAAGACTCAAAAAAAGTATTTTTATAGGGACTGTCATCATGGTTGCAGTTCCCTATATACCAACAGTTCACATTTTAGAAGCGGTCTGCTTTTTTCAAAGCGATTATTATGGAGCATTTGTGTCTTTCACCACTGAGAAATGCTTCCGCATAAATCTTAAATTATGAAGCTGAGTTTTTTCCCTAATTACGGTTTGATATAGGAGGCTGTAGTGAAATCTTCTCATTTATATTGGGTCAAAGTTCCAACATAAATCTTAGGCAAAGGAAAATAGATGACACGGTTAGGCTATTTTAGCTCATTATTACGTGGGACCCTACCTTTTTGGGGAAAAATTGAAGTAGCAACCAAACACGAGAATAGGAAAGTTTTGCACATGGGCCCCACCTTCCTTTCCTTTCCCTTTGTTTCTTATAGATCCAAATAGAGCCTAATGTGTGAGTTTTTCTTAAAATATAAGTTGGCTCTGATTCAAAAACAGATTGAATTTCAGTTAAACCAAAATGAATAAAGTTCGGATTGAGAATTTCAGTTCACAACCGCATGAAGTAGAACATGACCAAGACATGGATGTTTAATTTTGAAAGATCCTTTGTGCTTCAAAACAACCAACTAGTTGAATTTAATTACACTAGAATATTTTTTTTGTGCTGGAGAAAGTAGGGGTGGAAAACGGGTCACGACCCGCTAGACACGACCCGACCCAATGTTATCGGGTTCGGGCTCGGGTCGGCCTAATTGGGTATGGATCGTAATCGAGTCGACCCACCTGACTCGATAATTAAACAGGTCCGGTCGACCTGAATCCTGACCCGATTACGACCTGAGTCCTCCCCCTCCCCTGCCCCCTCGGCTTTCCGCCGCCTCTCTCTCCCCCCTCCTCCACCTTCACCTTCTTCATCCCTCCACAACCACCCTGACCTCCTTTCTGCCCCCTCGGGCGCCTTTTGCCACTGTCCCCACCCTCCTCTCGACCTTCCCTCATCGCGGCCTCTCGTCGCCTCCTCTGCCGCCGCTCCCGCCTCTCGTCGCCCCTCAGCCTTCCCCTTTCGCTTGGCCCACCGCCACCCCCTTCGCCATCATTTAAGAATAAAATGTCAAAAATATATCTTAGTCTGGGTTTGAACAGCCAACCTCATGAGTGCGAGACTAGCGTGATGACCAACTACACCACTCATTTCTTGTGTATATTGTGTAGAGAAAATATATTTATCGTTTTGAAATCGGGTTAAACCGGTCGGGTCGGCCCAACTAGTATAAGACGTGGTTGGGTTCGAGTCTTGAATTTTGACCCAATTATGTAATCAGCTTGGGTCGACCCAAACCCTATTACGGGTCGACCTGTGACGACCCGACCGGTTAGACCAGACCTAATCCAAATTGCCACCCCTAGGAGGAAGGGACCTATCAGGCCCTTTGATGCATTTGCAACTTTGTGGGATCTAAATCAGCGAGCTTGCAAGATGAAGGGTTGGATCGCTCTAGCGATCCCCCTCTGATGCCAAGGTCAGTCATTGCACCACAAAATGATAAGGGAACTTGATAAAGGGTGAGGTTGCGTATCTTGGGGAGGTCTTGAGACCCCCTATTTGTAGGCATAAGGTTCCCTTTCTGTCGTTCTTTCCTTGTTGTCATTCTTTCATGCCACCTAGGATGAACAACTTGCTTGTGTTTCTGATATATTCGATTATCTTGTGGTCGAGTTCATGTCTTAGTCTTTGAGCACACTTATTCGATCAGTTATTCAGCTTATATACTTATACTCATCATATGCCCCCCACTTTTCTATTCGATGTAACCTAGAGGTCGGACAGAAAAGTAAGAAAGCATCCCACACTCTCGTGCCTCTCACACGAGCTTTTGATATTCTGAAAATCTAAATCTGATTCACTTTATAAAACCTTCTTTGGCAAGTGAAGGCAATCTTGCCTTCGTATTAATTTGTGCTCCATAGGACTTACCCTTCACAAGATATCATCTTTTGTGTCTCGTTCTTCAATATTCCAGGTACAATCTCCATCTTTTTCTTTGTGGAGAATTATTTGGATTCAATAGAAGATTACTAATTGAATTTCTTAATTCGCCTATACATAATCCTTTCTTGTGCAAATGTTCGCTCTCGATACACTAGTTAATCTGTCAGATCTTGATTTCCACTTAGATTTGCCATATATCATGATTCTTTTCATTATGGTATGCATTTATTGTTCCCTACTAAAATTCTTGTTACCCTTGATTTGTTGGGAATTAATCCATCGCAACTTTGTTCTAATAGTTGGGATTATATAATTGGTTTTTTTTGATATATCAGAATGCACAAACTGGATGTATTGCCACAGACCTTCCTTTGCTGCTAAAAGTAATTTCTGATTCCCCATGCCAGATTTTTTTAATTTCAGCATAGCTATGACACCAATGAAATGGTTAGTGACATGTACACTTTGCCTGATAACTAGTATGAAATATATTTTTTCATAGAAAGATCTTGGGGACCTCTCTTCTCTTTTAGTTTGTCGCCATGGACTATGAAACTAAAATTTAATCTCATAAAGCATGGCGCTCATATTACTGTTCTCTTTCGAAAGAATATTGATCATATTTGTTATTGAAAGAATCATTTCATTCACCCTTTAAGAAAGAAAATCTTTGCAAAACTGAAAACCTCCAAAAACTAAGCCTAGCACCTTCTTATTCTAGACAGATTAGTAACTTACCTCTCACACTTGACCCCGCGGGTTGAAAAGAGGAATTATGTTGATTCCTTCCAAACTTCGTATGGGAAGTTATTTGTCGAAGAAGTGGGTACTACTGAAGAAGAAGAAATTATGTCTTCTCAAATTTGAGGTCGCAATATTTGCTTGAATAGAACAATCGAAGTTCACATTTTATCAGTTGAGTGGTTACTATTTCTGAGTCCCTCCATTCTTTAAGCACCATGGAAAAATTAGATTCTAAAATGCAAGCAAAAATGCAGAAATTTCTGGGAACGATGGGAGAATCATGTACACCACTAAAAAGCAGGAGCGTATTCATCTATGCAATAAGCATGACCTTCAACAATTAGATGTTACCAAGAAGGAAAAGCTTTGTTCGACTAGAGAGAACAGTAGAAAATCAAATCTCTCTTAAGGAGATCAAGTCAACCAAATAGGATGAAAATGAGAGAATTCTATGAAATAGGTTAAAGAAGCATCAGCAGGTGACGTTCCTTCGAAGAAAATCAAGATCTGCTCCTCGAAGCCTTTAGAGAAAAAGAGAGAGGACATGACAATCAAAGCTCCACTGGTTTACAAAGTCCTAGATGTGTACGCAGAGAAAAGGGTTCCGAATTTGAAAATTCTCTTCGTATCTTGCCAAAGAATGGTGGTACAACTGGTATCCTTAGCAAAGAAGCAGCATTGTACTCTCACAAGATGAGTGTCACAGATAAAGAGAAGTTTTCCAATGTGTTAGATGAATCTGAAAAACCTTGTTTGACTATGGAAAAAATGTCCTACCCCCCAATATCTTTTCCATGCTAGTAAAGGAAAAGAGAGAATTGAGGCACTTGGTTGTTGTGATGTGAACCTGGACGAAGAAGAAGAAGATGTTCAAGGAACTATCCAAAGTGATTTCTTCCTTGATATGCATGATGGAAGAAGAACTGCAGATGACAGTATTCTTGTGAGAAAAATGGAATAGCTGCCAATCTCCATGACACTCAATGTTCCTCCCTGATGCCATTTCTGACGTTCTTGTATGTTTGAAATCTGCCTTCTCATTCGTTTCATTTTCCATTTTTGGACTAAAAATGACATTTTTGTTGTTCTCTTTATAATTCAAAACAGGATACGTTGGTGCAAATTATCAGGCTATCTGTTGACAAAGATGGATACTTGCATTCTCCTGGCAAGCTGAAAACCATAGAGGAACTAGCACAACTTAAAACGCAGCAAGAAAGCTTAGAAAAAATGTATTTGTCCCCGAAAGAGATGTACCAAAAAGTGCTAAAGGATTATGCTCACTCTCAAGGTGAGAACCAAGTGTGATGGATCGTGATCGCAGACACCAAGCTCAGCAACAACTCAACAACCGCCTGAATGTCATAACTAGCTTGCTATATGAACTGCATGGCCAGGTATCTGCCTTCGAGGGAAGCAAAGAAGAATTAAAGGGTTTCATGAAAAGTACTCTAGATTCTGTTGTTGAAAAGAACTGGAGAGCTTCTGAGTCCTCTAGTTATGCATATTTTGGCTGTTGCCTGCTTTCTTCATTATGGTTGCTTGCTGGATATCAAACACTCGAACTAGTGGTTGATCAAATCCATTTTGAAATGTGTATTTCAAATTTCATAATGCGTTTGTTAGTTTTATTGGTAAGAGTAGAACCAACTTGGTTCTCTTTTTAGTTAACTTGGGGAAGTTGTTTTAGGCCTAAAGGATCAAATAGTTTGCAGTGATGTTTTGATTGATTCATTGGAAATGGATTGGGGGCGGCTTAATTACTATTGTAACTAACATTAGGCCAACACCTATCGTTGTGAATCAAGGCGTACAACCACCTGAATCTTTACCATCTTTGATTGCTTTATGGGTCATCTACCCAGCAACACTGAGAACACAATTTGTATATCCAGCCCAACATTGTGATTTACAGCTTACAGATCCTAACTTGATCGGCTTATTGGAACCCTCGCCTCGCAACACTGAGAGCAAGGTCTTCTAATATATTACCTCTAGCCAAACACTGCTTGACATCGTCGAATTGATCGATTGTTTAAGACAACATTTTGTTTTGTCGAGTTAGCCACCTCGACGAAATGTCATGCCGCATTAAACGCAATGATCACCTCGGAATCATTCGAGCAGAGTCGACGTTGGTCGAAATAGTGCTCTATTTATATTTGCTCCGTGTAAGAAGCATTCTATCGAACAAGAGGGAACATAGTTTTTGGTTGAAAGGAAATGTATTATATCTATTGATATTGAAAGTAAGAATAGATGAACATGTAGAGATTGGTACTGTTTACCAAATTACGCCCATAGAAGTTGTACGTTACAAATGTTCCATGCCCTTTTCAGAGTAAATATGTCCATGTCCTGCAACCTGTGTATACCTGGATGAATCGCTTTTGTGACTTTGTATGGGCCTTCCCATTTAAGAGTACATTTTTCGTCCTCTGCCAGCCAGCCAGCCAGTAGCTTCATAATGATGCAACACAAGATCACCCATTTTGAAGCTCCGTTCTTTGACTCGCGAAATATTTTGAACCATTTTCTCTTATAATATTTATTACAGACGCGAGTGTCTTCCTGAATTTCTTCAACAAGGTTCAATCATTCCTCCAAGCTTCATCATTTTTATTCTTATCATAGTAAATCACTTGGCCACTTGGCTCTTTTATCTCTATTAGGATCAACGCTTCTGTTCCAACGACAAGATTGAAAGGAGTTTCTCATGTCGCAACTCTGGGAGTCGAAATCCCATAGAAAGCTGTGAGTGCATCAACCCATCTCCTTTGCATCTGACAGCCTCTTTGTGGTTCCTTTGCCTATTTCATGATTCACCACCTCATCCTATCTATTAGCCTGAGGATGTGCTACTGCCGTGATATGTTGCTCAATTTCATGGAAATCACAAAATACCATAAAGCCTTTCGATTGGAATTGGGCACCATTATCATAACTGAGCACTCATGGAACAACAAATCAATGCATGACATACTTTCACAGAAAATTTGTCATTATTTGTTCTATTATCTTGGCCACTCCTTCCGCTTCTACCCACCTTGAGAAATAATCTACCACCATAATCAAGAACTTTCTTTGCCCCGTGGCCACTAGAAGGGGACCGACAAATATCTATTCCCCACTGAACAAAAGGTAGGGGGATAGAAATAGGAACAATCTTGGTTCCTGCCTTTCGAGGAATGTATGAATAATATTGAATGCAACCAACCACATATCTTTTTGAAACCCGACACATTGTTAGGCAAGTAATAGCCTGATCAAAGAGATTTATATGCAAAGTTCTTGGTGCCTGCATGAGATCCGCAATCCACTTCATGAATCTCTTCTAATATTTCCTTGGCTTTGTCTTCTCCAACGCATTTCAACAATGGCCAGGTATAAGAAATTCGCCAAAGGTATCCATCCTTCCAAACAAATCTCTTTGATTTCTTACTTATTGTCCTTACTTGTTTATCATCTTCAGGGAGAATGCCATTTTCTGTGTCATCCATTTACCCTTTATTCTTTTTGGCATCCATAATCATTTCGCAGTCTTCTACTACGATTCTTGGATGATCAAGCAATTTCACAAATACTTTTCTTCTTAACTTTTCGCAGTTTGAGAAACTAGCTTTGAAAGAGAATCTGCTCGAACATTATCTTCTCGTGCAATTTACTCGAGTATGAATTCCTCAAAATATTCAGCTTCTTTCTTCATTGTTTTGAGACACTGGGCCATTACTAGTTTTCTTGTCTCATAGTTCCCGTTACCTTTGTTTACTGCAAGCTGTAAGTCACTTTTAGCGAGCAGAGCTTTGACACAAAGTTGTCTCGCAGCTTTCATCCCTAGAATCAGAGTCTCATACTCGGGTTCGTTGTTTAACACTGGAAATTCAGAGATATACATATTCAACTGACCCGATGTCTGTGCTCGAACCATCAAAAAACAAAATTCTCTCTGTTGTACAAAGGTTTTCAAGTCTGTTTTTGATTTTGACTGCTCTTCCATCATCTACTTCATCAAATTCCTTTTTGAGATGGTATACTCAACAACAAAATCAATAGTGTTTTTGCTTTAATGGTCATCCGTAGTTTGTATTGCAACCATATTTTGTTAATTCCACTGCCTAGTGATTCATTCTCCCTGTAGCCTTGGGACTTCGTGTAATATATTTTAATTCTTTCTGATCAGTGAGTACCATCACCTGTGAGCTTGGAATATGGCCTCAATTTTCTTATCGCTATCAAGATAGTATACTTAAACTTTTCCACCGGAAGATATCTTAGTTCCGCCCCGTCCAAAGTTTGGCTAACATAATTGACAAGGCATTGCTTCTTTCATTCTTCTGGAAACAAAACAGCTCCTACCATTGTTGCAGCTACTGAAAGAAGCAAAAGAGTTCTTCGCCAGCCTTAGGGACCAACAATGGCAGTGTTATCAAGTATTTCTCTAATTTCTCAAACGTGTTTTGACACTCTTCATCCTATTCGAACTTTCTTATATTCTTCATTATCATAAAGAATAGTTTGTACTTCTATGCTGCCTTGGGCATGAACCGTGATAATGCTGCCACTCAACCGCCAACCGTTAGACATATTTGATTGACCTAGGTGGTTGCAAGTCTAGAATTGCTCGATTTTTTTTCTGGATTAGCCTCAATGCCCCTCGAAGTAACCATGCCCCCCATAAATTTCCACACTTTTACTGCGAAAGCACACTTCAATGGGTTAAGGCTCATGTTGTATTTTTGCAGAGCTGAGAGTGCTTCTTCAAGGTCAACAACATGCCCCCATCTCCTTTCTTGATTTTACTAACATGTCATCAACATATACTTCCATATTACGGCCAATCTGATCTATGAATATCTTGTTTACTAATTGTTGGCAGGTTACTCCAGTATTTTTCAGCCCGAAAGGCATTATTCTATAGCAATAGACTCCTCGATCGGTGACAAAAGATGTTTTCTCCTCGTCTTCTTTAGCCATCAAGATTTGATTGTATCCATTGTAGGCATCCATGAAACTTAAACAGCTCGTAACCTATTGCACATGTTAATCTCACATTAAAGGTGGACCAATAACCTTGATTATTTGTTGGATTCTTAATTAAGGTTAACTGATATTAAGGGTGCCCATATTAAAGTCACATTTATATAGTTTATATAAACTTTTGAGATATAAGGGTACCATGATGGATGGTATTATTTCAAGGGTTTATTTGCAAATGTGCGACCCACTTTTCTCCTCCTGCAAAGAAATACAAAACTATCGCTCATTTTTGAGAAACTCATCGGTAAAAGATTTTCTGGAGGTTTTGTGAAAGGAAAAGGAGACAGAGAAAAGAGAATCATTGCATTAGGGTTTGCAGGATCAAAAGGAAGGAATCAAGGTCTTCTTCAATCTTCATCCAATCTTCTTCAATGGCTTCAGGTATGGAGATTTAAGTATTAGGGTTTTTGATTATGCATTCTAATTCTTGAGATGATATTGATTCTTGATTCTTGGCTGTTAATCCGCATAATAGTTGCTTTTATTTCTTACATTTGGTATCAGAGCCGTGTTAAGAATCAATACATCTTGGATTAAAGATTATGGTAAATTAGGGTTTTGATTAATGTTTCATAAATCAAAATTTTGATCTTTTAATTGTGGAATTAATAGAGGATTACATAACCCTAATGTCATGTTCATACTCCTCTAATTATGCAATTAATAGGGATCAAAATTTAGGATTAAGAAACCCTAATTTTCCCTATTTTTTGATTAAGTCATCGGAACAGGAACTGCCATTTGATAACTGTTTCGTCGACTATTAGTCGACTAATCATATGTTATAGTCGACTAATTTATTTTCCCGAAAGTTGAGAACTCTCTGTTTCTAACAGGAGTCGACTTATATTTTTGATTAGTCGACTAGTAAAGTGTATAGTCGACTAACCATTTTTGCCAAGTCGACTAATATTTAACCGAGAGTTTGCCTTCCAACAGGAGTCGACTAATAATATGTGTAGTCGACTGATAAAATTTGTAGTCGACTAATTATAGGGTATAGTCGACTAACTTTTCCTTGCCCTAGTCGACTAGACCTAAATGTGTAGTCGACTTGACTTGACTCAAGTCGACTAGTCTTTCCTTATAGTCGACTTGACTTGACCCAAGTCGACTAGTCTTTCCTTGTAGTCGACTAATGGTTGTTTATAATCAATCATTAAAGTATGTTACACATTTAAGTTATTGTGTTAATATTGATTGATGTTGGTCAAGTAATAGAATTGAAGTATTATGGTATTACTCAAATAAAAGATTAGAGAATATTATTGGTTAGTTTTGTATTTATATGGTTTATTGATTTAGTAGTTGCCAAAGTGACATATGTTAGTAAACCTTATGAATATACAACTACATAAAAGACTTGTCAATATAAGTGACATTAAAGACAATAATACTCTTGATGGCGGTTCTAGTTAGGAGATTGGGACTGGCCCAAAGGAAAGTCTCTTTCAAATAATTATGAACCGGGGTAGGGTAGTGTAATTTATGCAACTTAGTGGTGTAGAAGTGGATACCCAAAGGTAACATGACTTACTGTCTAAGTAGCATAAATTATATTAGACCTACATAGGTGATAAAAGTTCTCACCTAAAGAGTGAACACTAGATATGCTTAGGTTTCGCCCAAAGGAGAAATCAAAGTGATATCAATAGTTCATCTTAATTAAATTTAAGGTTATTGTATTGATTCGTGGCCTAATGTGAGCAATGTCCTATTATGTTTCAGTGAACGTCCCTACTTCCCTTCACACTCATGCCACTAGCATACCAGCCCTGGATGGTACAAATTTCTCTGAGTGGTTTGAGCATGTACAGTTTACACTGGGTGTCTTGGACCTAGACATGGCCCTTTTGGTAGAGAAACCTGATGAAGTGACTGCTGAAAGTACAGCAGAGCAGGTTAGCCATGCCAAAGCTTGGGAAAGATCGAATAGACTCAGTCTCATGTTCATAAAGATGACCATAGCCAATAACATCAAGACTTCACTCCCACATACTACTAGTGCATCTGAACTTTTATCTGCTGTAAGAGACCGATTTAAGTCTGCAGATAAGTCATTAGCTGGCACCCTTATGGCTGAACTTACCACCATGAAATATGATGGTAATAGAGGAGTTCAACAACACATTCTAAATATGACTGATAAGGCTGCTAAGTTAGGATCACTGGGTATGAAAGTGGATGAATCCTTCTTGGTACAGTTCATCCTCAACTCACTTCCTCCTCAGTTTGGGCCATTCAAGATTCACTACAACACTCATAAAGATAAGTGAAATTTGAATGAGCTAACTGGTATGTGTGTACAAGAGGAAGTGAGACTGAGGCAAGAAGGACATCACTCAGCGTTGGCAGTAACTCAAGGAGGTATCCATAAGAAAGGTAAATATGGAAGAGGTAAGAGATTTCCATCAAAGAAAGGGCATGATCATGGGGAAAGCAGCCAAGGTCATGGAAAGGCTTTCACTGTCAAATGCTACTTCTGTGGCAGAAAAGGACATGTGAAGAAGGACTGCAACAAGAGGAAAGCTTGGTTCGAAAAGAAAGGTATAAATCTTTCTTTTGTATGTTATGAATCAAATCTTGCTGAAGTACCTTCTAATACTTGGTGGATTGACTCTGGAGCCACAACTCACATAACTAATTCAATGCAGGGATTCCTTACAACCCGGAAACCGAAGGAAAGTGAGAGATTCGTCTTTATGGGGAACCGTCTTAAAGTGGAGGTCGAATATGTTGGTACTTATCGACTACTCTTGGAGACGGGACATCAGATGGATCTTGAAGATACTTTTTATATACCTTCGATTTCTAGGAACTTAATGTCAATATCCAAATTAGATGTTTTTGGATATTCTGTTTTATTCAGTTGTGAAAAACTCAGTTTAATGCATAATTCAATTCCGGTTGGACATGGAATTTTATGTGATGGTTTATATAAAATTTTATTGAATGATGAGTTTGCACAATCTTTATTATCTCTGCATTCGAATGTTGGTATTAGACGTGGCTTAATAAATGAAAAATCCTCTATCTTGTGGCATAGGAGACTGGAGCATATCTCCAGGGATAGAATAATAAGATTAGTGAAGAATGGGATTTTGAATAACCTAGACTTCACTGATTTTGATGTGTGTGTGGATTGCATAAAAGGAAAGCAAACCAAACACACTAAGAAAGGTGCCACAAGAAGTAAAGAACTCCTTGAAATAATTCATACAGATATTTGCGGACCACTCTCAATTCCATGTTTTACGGGAGAGAGATATTTCATTACCTTTATAGATGATCTGTCACGTTATGATTATGTGTATCTAATTAATGAAAAGTCTCAGGCTGTTGACATCCTTGAGGTGTTCATTATAGAAGTCGAGAAACAATTAGATAGCAAGGTTAAAATCATAAGATCAGATCGAGGTGGTGAATTTTATGGTAGATATGATGAGTCAGGACAACATCCTGGCCCATTTGCCAAATTTCTAGAAAAGCGTGATATTTGTGCTCAATACACAATGCCAGGTACGCCTCAGCAGAATGGTGTTGCTGAAAGGCGAAACCGAACTCTTATGGATATGGTTAGGAGCATGATGAGCTTCTCTAATGTACCCATTTCATTGTGGAATGAAGCCTTAAAGACTGCTGTGTATATCTTAAACAGGGTTCCTAGTAAAGCAGTCCCAACAACTCCTTTCGAGTTGTGGACTGGTAGGAAACCTAGTTTAAGACATTTACATGTTTGGGGTTGTCCAGCAGAGGCTAGAATATATAATCCACAAGAAAAGAAATTAGACTTAAAAATAATATCTGGGTATTTCATTGGTTATCCAGATAAGTCTAAGGGATACAAATTTTATTGCCCTAACCATAGTACAAGAATAGTTGAAACTGGTAATGCCAGATTCCTGGAGAATGGTGAATTTAGTGGGAGTGATGAACCAAGAAAGGTAGATCTTGAAGTAGTAAGGGTAAATATCCCAATTACCTTTCCTTCAAGAGAAATTGTTGTCCCTCAGCTTGATCATCAAGTTGAGATACCAGAACAACATATTGATATTGGTTCACCACTCCATGAGGATATCGTCATTGAAAATATTGTAGAACCACCACAACCGGCAGCTTTGAGAAGATCTCAAAGGGAAAGAAGATCTGCCATTTCAGATGATTATGTGGTGTATCTACAGGAATCTGATTATGATATTGGGATAACTAAAGATCCAGTTTCATTTTCACAAGCCATAGAATGCTATGATTCTAGTAAATGGATTGATGCTATGAATGATGAGTTGAAATTTATGGACCAAAACCAAGTCTGGGATCTCGTTGAATTGCCTGATAACTGTAAGAAAGTCGGGTGTAAATGGGTCTTTAAGACCAAGCGCGACTCTAAAGGCAATATCGAACGATATAAAGCCAGACTTGTGGCTAAAGGTTTCACTCAGAAGGAAGGCATTGATTATAGAGAAACTTTCTCTCCAGTATCAAAGAAGGACTCTCTTAGAATCATTATGGCACTTGTAGCTCATTATGATTTGGAGTTACATCAAATGGATGTGAAAACTGCTTTTCTGAATGGAGATTTGGATGAGGTAATTTACATGGAGCAACCTGAAGGGTTCGCAAATGAAGGTAAAGAACACTTGGCTTGCAAATTAAAGAAATCCATATACGGACTTAAACAAGCTTCCAGGCAATGGTATATAAAGTTTAATGATACCATTACATCTTTTGGATTTACAGAAAACACTGTTGATCAGTGTATATATCTAAAGATCAGTGGGAGCAAGTTTATTTTTCTGGTTCTGTATGTGGATGATATCTTGTTAGCCAGTAGTGATATTGGTCTGCTGTATGAAACTAAAAGCTATCTTACCAAGAACTTTCAGATGGTTGATATGGGTGAGGCAGCTTATGTGATTGGCATAGAGATCTTCAGGGATAGATCTCGAGGATTGCTAGGACTGTCTCAGAAAGGTTATATCAACCGAGTCTTGGAAAGATTTCATATGGAAATGTGTTCAGTCAGTCCTGCACCCATTCAGAAGGGTGACAAATTAAGTGGGAGCCAGTGTCCCAGAAATGACTTAGAAAAGGGTCAAATGCAGAAAGTTCCGTATGCATCAGCTGTTGGGAGCTTGATGTATGCAAGCACCTGTACCAGGCCAGATATCAGTTTTACAGTTGGGATGTTGGGAAGATACCAGAGCAATCCAGGAATGGAGCACTGGAAGTTGGCTAAGAAGGTTATGCGGTATCTTCAAGGGACGAAGGACCATATGCTCACATACAGGAGATCAGATCAGTTGGAGGTGATCGGCTATTCGGACTCAGATTTTGGTGGTTGCCCAGATAGCAGGAAGTCTACCTCAGGATTTATTTTCTTGCTAGCAGGTGGGGCAATCTCGTGGAAGAGTGTAAAGCAATCTATCATTGCTTCATCCACGATGGAGGCTGAGTTCATAGCTTATTTTGAGGTCACAAATCATGCATTATGGTTAAGGAATTTTATCTCAGCACTTGGTGTAGTTGACTCTATTGCCAGGCCGCTGAAGATATATTGTGACAATACAGCAGCCATTTTCTTCTCTAAGAATGGTAAGTACTCTAATGGTTCTAGACACATAGAACTGAAGTACTTGGTGGTTAGAGAAAGAGTTGAGAAACAGAAAGTGTCAATTGAAAGTATAAGTACCACTTTAATGGTTGCTGATCCAATGACAAAAGGATTGCCTCCAAAGACATTTAAGGAACATGTTGTTAGAATGGGTCTTTTGGACAATCTGTAAATGTATATTTTGGTACTTATGTAATTGACATTATTGCGCAATAAAAGGTTGTTTCTGTGTTTCCTGTTATCTAATTATGTGTGCACATATTTTTTATGGATGTATGTTAAACAGGAAATGTCTTTACAAGACAATTACATGGGTCATTATGGTTATGGACTCAATTAGTAAGGGTTATCAATGTTGTGGTACATAGAAGGGAGTATGACGTGGATGTTGTATAACCGCTATGACTCGCATTGGTGGTCCAAGCTAATTGCAGTATTACAGTATTTCATATTTAGGCTTATCAGTTGTTGTTTTTAAAATTCGTGATCACGTGTCAAAGTTTTTCAGTATGGAATCCAATAGAGTCAAAAATGATTTACAAATGAGTCTTTTCTTTATTTGTTTTCTAAAGTTTTAATCTAATCGGTTAATGGTCCAAGTGGGAGAATGTTAATCTCACATTAAAGGTGGACCAATAACCTTGATTATTTGTTGGATTCCTAATTAAGGTTAACTGATATTAAGGGTGTCCATATTAAAGTCACATTTATATAGTTTATATAAACTTTTGAGATATAAGGGTACCATGATGGATGGTATTATTTCAAGGGTTTATTTGCAAATGTGCTACCCACTTTTCTCCTCCTGCAAAGAAATACAAAACTATCGCTCATTTTTGAGAAACCCATCGGTAAAAGATTTTCTGGAGGTTTTGTGAAAGGAAAAGGAGACAGAGAAAAGAGGATCATTGCATTAGGGTTTGCAGGATCAAAAGGAAGGAATCAAGGTCTTCTTCAATCTTCATCCAATCTTCTTCAATGGCTTCAGGTATGGAGATTTAAGTATTAGGGTTTTTGATTATGCATTCTAATTCTTGAGATGATATTGATTCTTGATTCTTGGCTGTTAATCCGCATAATAGTTGCTTTTATTTCTTACACTGTCAACTAACAAATCAATTTTTGAAAGCGGTGGGTTGTCCTTCAGGCAAGCTGTATTCAGATCAATAAAACCCATGTACATACACCACCTCCCATTACTCTTCTTTACCATAACAATTAACATTTGAGAGTCATCCAGAGTATTTGCATTAGTTGATAAAATTTGTTGTCAGCAATTTGTCTACTTCTTTGGTGATAGGCTTTTGCCGTTTTGGGTGAAAACTTCTCGTCTTTTTTTTATTAGCCTGAAGCTCTTATCTACTTTCAACTCATGCTCCATCGCATCTCTAGATATGCCAGGCATATCACTCAGAGACCACGCTAACAGATCTGCGTCTCTCCTAAGAGAATTGATCATGGTTTTTCTTGCCTCCCCCTTTAGGTCGCTTCCAAAATTTGCCAAAACTTAAGAGTGAATGATAAAGAATTCCAATATCCATTAAGGTGGGAGATGCATTCATGTACATGCATGTATCTTGTACAACTATAACAATAAATAAGAATGATGTACCCATCTGTAAATGCATCTAAGATACACCAATTTAAGCTTCAAAGTCCTTCAAAAGCCAACATATGATGTATGCATATTCATGAACTAATAACATATATGATTATAAATAAAATAAGAAATTGCTCCTCCTCAATATATGCCAGAAGCATTGAACTAAAACAAAAAATTGAAGTATAGCTCATGTAAAAATTCAAATTTCATTTGAATGAAAATCAATAAAATGTTCATAAAAATCAATAAGATATCTAAACTTGTGGTTGAAAAATGATTGCAAGAGTCTGTATCAGAATATCAGAATTCGGTCGTCTAATTTATGTCAGGTTGTTGGAGTCATTAGTATGTGTCAGAATATCAAATTTTATTGACACAGCACTATGTATCAGATGTAAGGTCTAACGGAACTGAGAGTTGAGAATGAGAGAAATTATATAATCATGTTCCAGCATGTTATAAGGTTGATTAATTATTGTGCGAGCTAAGTTTGGGTGATGGCTAGGTGATTAGAACTCTTTATAGCACCTCGGAGACCGAACCGGAACCGAATAAGCTAAGTAAGTGCTTTAGACGGAGATAGGGGGGCAAGCTAGTTCTCAAAGAAGGATTTCTTGAGCATCACTGATTCACTGAGTCCATGGATGGTATAACTTCAGCATCGCTGATTGAACTGTAATGCCTTGCATCGGTTTACTTTGGTTGTAAATGCCTTATCTTCCAGCATTTGAAGCACTAATCTTAGATTTTTTTTTTTTTTTTTTTTGCCCGTAGACAAAGTGCTGCTAGAATGTCCTTTTCCTTCTTGCCAACACTCACTGTTGGAATCAAAGCCTTGATGCTATCAATCTAAATGCAAACTCTCGCATACGCTACTCGAATAATAACTCCTTCAGTTTCAGAGTCAATCCTAGAAGTTTTCCCGCCCAGCATGTGATCTTGGTGGAGGCCGCTTTGCTCCTGTATCCCGTCGGTAGTTTGGGAGTCACACTCAAACGTTAATTTTAAAAATAGCTCATCCATGTTGAGTTTGGGTCGAACAAATAGTCCCACATCGGCTAGACGTAGGGATGGTCTTGGGCTTATAAGTATTTGGGCAACTCCACCCAAAAGACTAGTCTTTTGGGATGGAGCCCCGGGTCCTTCATGTGGTATCAGAGCCATGCCCCGAAATTAGTCGTGTGTGTGTGGGTGATGTTCGACGGTATAATAGATAACCCCAATGACGCAAAGACGCATTATAGGCCCTGCCTACCCACCCCACTTGCGAAAAATGAAATGAAAAAAAAAAAGCGCAATAAGCCCCTGTAAAGCTAATAATTGGCTCTCGAGAAAATTTGGCACCGCAGAAGGAGTGAAGAGGAGTGACCGACAGCCATCGGTATCTCGATGGAGCATTTGATCTTCCGGTGTGAAGATAGTAAGCTTGCAGGGAGACTCTTTGTTCGAGGGGGGGGGGGTTGATTGGGTTTAGGTCGAACAAATAGTCCCACATCGGCTAGATGTAGGGATGGTCTTGGACTTATAAGTATTTGGGCAACTCCACCCAAAAGACTAGTCTTTTGGGATGGAGCCCCGAGTCCAACAATCCATTCGAACAAAAACAGCTGCCAATACTCAATGGCAAGTAGACACCCTGCCACCACCCATGGCCCTTACGAAATTGATATGCACTAATATCAATTGTTGTAACAAATCGGTGCTCTAACACTAATTGTTACTCTTGAGATTGACGTTTATAGAATTTGGTGATATAATGATAGATGCAAAAGGAAAACTGTCGTAAAGCATACTAGCAAATACCTAGAAAAAAGAGCAATAAGAAATAACATATAAATTTAACGTGGTTCAACCCAAACTTAGCCTACTTCCACGGGGAGAGAACTTGAGAGAGTTTTAATAATAAACTTGATACAAAGAGATCAAATCTTCTCCTTGATGCAACAAGAGTATTCAACTTACTCCATAATCTAGACCTAAATTACAAGAGTAATATCTATTCTCTATGCACCTTCACTTTGCTCCTCTCTTTCTTGGCTTCCTTGGTGTTCTCCACCTTTTTTTTGTGGCTTCTCTGTTTATTCAAGATAATTACAATGCTGGGTTATAACTTTTATTTATAAGATTTTACAATACAGCTCTTATTTGGACTATGAAATAATTTTGGCCATTAAATGCTTGAAGATTCATGATCAATCCTATTAGGAGTTGATCTCCTTAATTTAGAAAAATTTTAGACCCTTTAATCTTTAGAAACAAACTTTCATTGAATAAAAACTGAATCCTATTCATACTTTACCAGAAAAAGAAACCAGAGCCCGAAAAGAAAACTGATTCTGCTTCAGGAAATGCCTCGACGAGTCGACTTATCTTGATGATTAGTCAACTAATCCCAGCTATTAGTCGTCTCATAAACTATATAGCAGACTACTGTATAATTCTTCCTCTCTGTTTCTACTTATGTATTTGTCCTAGTCGACTACTAGTTAACTGGTGTTGAGCATTAGTCGACTTATACATATTATAAGTCAACTAATCCGCACACAGTGAGTTTGCTTTTTCTTCTTCAAGCCATCATCTTCTCCAGCTTGATCTGATCTTTTTGAACCATCATCTCCTCTTTAAAATAAGGCAAAATCTTAAAAATCTCCGCCTTGACTTGTTTTTCAAGCCTTTAATAAAAACACCTTGAGATTTTGGATTACTACATTGATTCTTTTCTTGGTTGTTATTGTATCGTGAAGTCTTTAAATTTTGCTCTCTCTTCTCTGGGCCTTTGGCTGTTTCACCGCCATAACTTGGGTCATATCGGGCCTTACCTGAATGTACCATTTCTCCTTCCCATAACTTTGATTCAGTCCATGTCTCGTTGCGGTTTTCTTTGAAGTTCCACCTCGCGATGAGCTCCCTTTCAAGTTTATCCCTAAAATTTTACCTCGAACTAATTTTTCTTCCTTCAGCTTATATAATCTTTCACACTTCTCTCCTTTCAGGATTACCCCCTCTCCTTGGCTAACTGTGACGACGCTTTGTTACACTTGTATCCGGCATCCATCTTCATCGAGCACCCCTATGGATATTAGATTGTATCATGCCTTTGGACATATAGGACCGCCTCCGGACATACTGATCATCTCTTTTTGTAACTTTGACTGTCCCAATGCTGATGACCTCGCAAATCAAGCTATCCACTATCTTGACAATCCCTTTCTCCTTTGCAACTAAGAAGTTGAACAGCTCTTTTGGAAATATACATAAACCGTATTACCTGAATTAAATATCCAAATTTTACCTTGAGAAGTGTTGTCTTCAACATAAGAAGCAGTTAATATTTTGGTGTTCTCTACACAACTTGCCATGTTTGCCTCCGTAACTTGCCCCTTTTTCTTCATTCACTCTTGCCGAATCTTTCTTCTACTGACCTTCCCTGTGATAAAAGTGACACGCCTTTGATAATTCTAGACTTTCTTTCCTTCTCTTCTTGTCCATCCTGTAACCACCAAATCTGATACTGTCGGTTCCTTTTGATTTGGCTTTTCCTAATCTTATTAGATAAGAGAGTTGGTGTAACCTCCTCCAAGATGAGAGTTTTCTTATCATAGAGCATGGTAGTGACAATGTGATCATATGACTGTGGAGGCAAACGAAGAAGTATCAACGCTTTATCTTTCTCATCAACCTTGAGATCTACATCTAGAAGCTCTCTGATGACCTTGTTGAAGAATTTTAAATGCTCCAACGTCCCTGTTTCTAGGTGTTGGCCCAAAAGCCCATCACTCTAGTTTTGATGATGACTAATTCATATAGTTATAGTACTAATGATCTTGTGATGTTTAAGTATTAGATATTGATGAAGACCTTAGTTGGTGTTTCGCTTCTTTGAAGCTAACACATGGTGATTCAATAACTCAAACTTATAAAACATATCTAATACTCAAGATGGGGTTTAGCTTGGAGAATCAAACTTAGATCAAGTCTACTTGGAGAAGAAAATCTACAAGAAAACTTGTCTACAGTTTGTGAGTTTAGAGCTCTTGTAAAGAATATATTATTTTTGATTGCTCAAGCTTACACACAGACAAAGTTTAAATATTATCTTTCAAAATTAGCAGTTTTGATATTCGGCTTAACCGTTTTGTTTCACAAGTTTATGTTTATACGATTTTTCATCTCAGTAGATAAGTTTTATAGTTTGGAATATGTGTTGGATTATGTTGACACATATTAGAGCTTCAATTGTTTATAGAAACTTATTTCTATGTGTTTTAAGTTTCGGCTGATCAAGTATACATTTTTTGGTTTCATGAATAGATTTTATCAAAATAAGTTTACATTGGTTTATATATGTATTGAATTTCATCCATGTACGTTGTTGCTTCATAAATGTTTAAGTAACTTATTTTGGTGAATTTGGTTCATGTGTTTAAGTTTTGTATTTATTAAAATTATTTTGATGCTTATTGTCAAAAATAAGTTTATATCATTTATTATATGTATTGAATTTTATTCATACACATTGTGCTTCAGATGTGTTTCAATAACTTATTTTTGTACTTATACAACTTTTGAAAAAATCGAATTTCTATTTAGAAGTTTGATTTTTGAAAAAAATACAGTTTTTGCTTTAAGCTTAATTTTCTTGTCATAAAAATAGTTCACATGTTTGTAATATGTGTTAATTTTTTATCACATATATTTGTGCTACATTATATTTACATGAACTTATTTTGTGAAATTTATTAAAATTTATTGGAATTTAAATGGGTTTCAAAATGTCATTTAAAAATCTCTTTGATATTAGTTTTGGGCTGCTGCAACCGACGTGCACAGACGTGCACAAGCTCAAGGAATCAGAGTTCGGTCGTCCAGGCAGTCGACCGCAAACTTCAACCGACCGACTGGTCAACCGACTGATCTTGCAGAGCTCTCAGGTTTTGCTTGATCGTTCGGGTGGTCGACCGGTAACCCCAACAGCTAAAAATATAGCCTTAGACAGTTGACCGACATGTCGACCGACATGCCATTTTTGACGTCTTTTTAAGCTAACTGCTAGTTTTTGGCTAGCCCTATATATAGGGGTTTTTGGCCAAACTTAAGAGTAGATTTTTAAGAGGATTTTACTCAATTTTCAAGAACTTTCTTGCTCATTTTCTAAAGAGTTTTTAACAAGTTTTAGTACTTCAAATCTACATCTTTTCATTTGTTTCAAAGTTTTGAAAAATTAAAGAAAAAAAGTTTTGGGAAATTCTAATTTCAAGATTCAAATTTCTATATCTTTCAAGAAGTTTTTCTAAGTATTTTCTTTTGTGCTTTCATTTTCAAAATCTTTGTTTTCTCACAAGCTTGAGTTATTCATTGCAAATTCTATCCTCTAGGATCTTGTATCGTGAGAGGTGTTGTTTGTGATCACCGAGTGTTGTAACCCATTTGTTGCTTTGTGTTTTGACTTTGTGCCTTCCTTCTTGTGTAGAGGTGATTGCTTTGTTCATAGGTTTTGTACCTTGGTTTTGTGCCTCCTCTTGGGTAGAGGATTGGGTTTGTATTATTTGTGAAGTCCTTAGTGGAGAAGTGAAATCCTTATAAGTGAAGGTCGGGACATAGAGCTTAGTGCTCAAACCTCGAAACATATCCTTGTATTTGTGTATGGCATCTCTCTCAAAACTCTACTCTCTTTATATCTTGTATTGCTACTATTGTTCAATTACACATGCTTGACATAGTTTGTGTGCTCATACTCGTTATAATCTAAGAGAGCTATTGAAGCACCTCAACTCTTATAAAAGAGAAATATTGAGAAGAAGTTCTAAAGCCCTTCACCAGAAATTCAGCTTCACTCTTTGGATATCTATTGTGGTAGTGAAAAAGTTTTAATTTTTACATTATTGACCATTAGATTAGCACTATACCTATTCACCCCCTTCTAGGTGTACTTTCAATTGATATCAGAACTAGTGCTCCTGATATTTGGTTTTGCAACCTAGGAGTGATCCTATATTTGTTAATCACATATTTGCTTTACATTCATATTTGCTTTACAAACTCATGGTTATCTTACTCCATCTATATTTGATGCTCTAATATTCACATGTGAAAATTTAAAATGAGTTTATATCTTAAAGCCTTAGGATTACATGTTTATCTTGCCACCACTAAGAAATCATATATTGAAAATGACAAATATTTAGGGGTTAATACACAAGTCATGATTGCACTAAAGCAAACACTTAGCAATACTCATCTTTCTATAATTTTTCATTGTGATTCGATTTTGTAGTGTGGAACACGTTGATCTCTCTTGAAGGACAAAGTTCAAATGATTTGGAGAGAGAATCTAGTGAAGATAAGTCCGATCAAGCTTGCTACATGGTCCAAGAGAATGACTCCCTTGAGGTAATTTTGGATTATGATATTGATGATTGTGCTAGTACATCTAACTATGATAATGATAGTATAAATGCACACATGTTGAATGAAGAGCTTTCCAAGTTTTGTGAGAATTTACTTTCAAATACAAACTATTGCAAAATAAGAGTTTGAATTTGAAAAAATGAAATGTTATTTTCAAAGAGAAAGTAGAGATTTCAAATGAAAAAGAATCTTTGAAAGCTCAACTTGATTTTGTTTTGAATGAAAATGAGATTTTAAAAAAGAAAAATGATTTGGATGTTGTTTTGAAGGAAAATAATATTTATTCTCAAGTGTTGATTTTGTTTTAAAAGAAAATGATTCTTTGAAAAATAAGATTGCTTTTATTTTCAAAGAAATTGATTGCATTTCTATTAAAAAAGATTCTTTGAAAGATATTTTGATTGAAAAAGAAAAGAATTTTGGTTTCTCATGCTCATGTCATTTCTTCTTCCAATATTGATAATGATATATGTGTTTTATAGAAGAGTGTTGATTGTTTGGGCTCCACTTTGAGGAAATATAATTTTGACCACAAGAGATTAGAATTTATGTTTCGCAAGAAATATACTCCACATTTGCATGCACACCCTCCATGGTATACACAAGTACACTATGTTTACACATATGCCACTATGTATGTTAGAGTGTACACATGTACACATTGCGATCGTAAAGGCCACCTTGTAAAATTTTGTTATGTTAGATTTAATGTTTCTAATTTTACAAATAAAAATATTTTGGTTAGAAAAGGTACTAACTCCCGAGAACCCAAGAAAGTTTGGATACCAAGATCCACTCCTATTATATTTGATGTAAGTGTGGGCTCTCACAAGACGAGAGAGAATTGGTGCCTTGATGGTGGATGTAATCGGAACTAGATGAATAAATCAATGAATGCATCATTATCAAAGAGTTTAGTTGGAAGGACCACCTTGTTTTTGGAGAAATATATATTAAGTATATCAATTTTGTAACTATCTCTATCCTCCTTAGTATGTTTTATATATGCTTTAAATTGAATAATTGTTAGCATATCATCGTTCACATGTTTTGATTATATTTATATGATTTGATTATGTATTTAAATGCAAATTTAGTTAAAATTTGTGATATACTTGTATAGCTCTTCAGATATACTCATGATTTTGAGTAAAGTTGATTCATATCTTTCGTGTACTCAATTACTGTTTAGTTATGTGTGTGTATCCTAATTTTGATCACTCTTGCATTTACACTAATGATTAAATTTATTTCTCGATCATGTTTTGGTGTTCTTATACAAATCTTGTTTTGATTACATGTATATATGCAATTTTTGTTAAAATTTGTGATTATACATGTACAATATGTGAGTTATACTTGATATTTATGCTTTACATGTTATATTGCCTTCGTATGCTCATTGTTTTTTTATTGTACTTATATGACCTAGTTTTAATGATTCTTATATTTATCCATGTCTCCTTTATTTGTTTTGATATCGCACTTGTACATGTCTTGATTCTTTGTAAGAATGTTTTTGCTTCATGTGTGTATAAATTTTTTTAAAACTACATGATATATATGTTATATCCTTGAGTCACTTAAGTTATATGTCATATTCTATGTGTACTCATTTCATATTTGGATATATTTGTGTGCTTTAGTTTTTACAAAACTTACATGTATTTTAAATTTTGTTTTTACATCCTTAATGTGTTTCTTGAATAGTTTTTAATGAAAATAAAATTTTTCATGATTTATATTTTTATATTTATGAAAAAGAATTTCATATGATTTTTGATGAAATTGAGCTTCATTACTTTATCTTTATGAAAGTGTTATTTACATGACTCTTGTATACTCTATGTCTTTTGTTTACTCATGATTTTAAATTCATGAGCATTTATGTACTTTATACATTTTGGGTATCAATTCTTGTGTAATTATAATTTTTCAAGAGATATACATGATTTGGTTTATGTTTGAAGAATTTTGAACTAGTTTTCATAAATATTTTAAAATTAGCTCTTTCATTCTTCACTCGGTATTAGTTTTCAATTTGTACTCAACTACTTTTAAAATTATTATTTAATAACTTCTACCCTTAGAGGGCAATTGGTTGGCGACCATACCTAGTATGCTCTCAATGACTATTCTTTTAAACATGTGCATGTTAGGGAGGTATATCAATGAGCAGCTATACACATATTTATCATGAAAATTGATTTATGTATTCTCATTCTTGTGTGCGCGTGTGTGTGTGTGTATATATATATGCATTCATATTTTAAATGGTATTTCTATTGACATACATACATATATGTGATTCTTTGTGCTTATTTAACAATGTTCATACATGTTTTTAATAGTACAAATTGATTTATACTAAGCTTGATTTAGTTCTAAATGTTAATTGGTATATTTTATAAGTTTATGCATTAATTTTGTTGGGATTTCAAAAAGAGGAGAAATTTTTTAAGTTTACTATCAATTGGTATCAATTACAATTGGTATCTATCTGTCAAAATTGTTTTAGAATTTCAAAATTGGTATCATGGGGCTTTCACTTTCTATTTGATTGGTATCATCTTTATGTTAGTCTCACATTAAGGTGGCCCACTAACCTTGGTTAATTAATTGGATCCTAATTAAATTAACTGATATTAAAGATGCCCATATTAAAGTTACATTTATATATATGTTAATAATCACATGAGGTATAAAGGAACCATGATGGGTGGTTTTATCTCAAGGGTTATTTTAGTAAATGTTGGACTCTCTTCTCTCCTCCTGAAAAGAATATAACCTAGGCTCATTATTTGTGAGCAATAAGAGAATCCATCAGAATTGCAAGGTTGTGAAAGGAAAAGGAGACAGAGAGAAGAAGGGTCTGCATTAGGGTTTCTTACAGGATTAAAGAGAAGGATCAAAGTCTTCATCCATCTACTTCCTTCAGTTCATCAATGGCTTCAGGTATGATGATTTAGTATTGATTTAATTATGTATTTGATTTCTTGAGATGATTGATTCTAGATCTATGGCAATTTATCCGCATAAAGTTTATACAAATCTCTTACATTTGGTATCAGAGCCTGTGTTTTAGAATCAATACATCTTGGATTATGGATTATGAGAAATTAGGGTTTTTGATTAACAATTCATAAAATTAAAATTTTTGATCTTTTAATTGTGGAATTAATAGAGGATTACATAACCCTAATATCCTATTCATACTCCTCTAATTGTACAATTAATTGGGATCAAAATTCAGGAATTAGAAACCCTAATTTTTCCTAATTTTGGATTAAATCGATTAAGCAGAAACTGCCTTAGATAACTGCTTCGTCGACTATTAGTCGACTAGCCCGAAACACTAGTCGACTAAGTATTTTTTCAGAAACTTAAGAACTCTCTGTTTCGGTACAGGGGTCGACTAATCATTTTGAGTAGTCGACTAATAAAATGTATAGTCGACTTGATATTTTGAGTAGTCGACTAATTAGGGTATAGTCGACTTATAATTTTGCCCAAGTCGACTAACAGAGTGACTCGAAAGTTGGGAGCTCTCTGTTCACTTCAGGAGTCGACTTAATTTATGATCAGTCGACTAATAACAAGTATAGTCGACTTATTACCTTGACCTAGTCGACTAGACTTGATAATAGTTAGTCGACTTGACTTGACCCCAAGTCGACTTGATTTGACTCTAGTCGACTGGAACTCCCACTATGGTCGACTTATATTGTTCCAAGTCGACTAGTAGTTCCTTGACCAGTCGACTAGTGTTGGTATAATTTCAATCATAAATGTAAGTTACACATTTAAGTTGTTGTATTAATATTGATTGATGTTGGTCAAGTAATAGAATTGGAGTATTATAGTATTACTCAAATAAAAGATTAGAGAATATTATTGGTTAGTTTTGTATTCATAAGGCTTATTAATTTAGTAGTTGCCAAAGTGACCTATGTTAGTAAACCTTATGAATATACAACTACATAAAAGACTTGTCAATGTAGGTGACATTAAAGACAATAATACTCTCGATGGCGGTTCTAGTTAGGAGATTGGGACTGGCCCAAAGGAAAGTCTCTTTCAAATAATTAGGAACCGGGGTAGGGTAGTGTAATTTATGCAACTTAGTGGTGTAGAATTGGATACCCAAAGGTAACATGACTTACTGTCTAAGTAGCATAAATTATATTAGACCTACATAGGTGAGAAAAGAGTCTCACCTAAAGAGTGAACACTAGATATGCTTAGGTTTCGCCCAAAGGAGAAATCAAAGTGATATCAATAGTTCATCTTAATTAAATTTAAAGTTTTGTATTGATTCGAGGCATTAATGTGAGCTTGTCCTATTATGTTTCAGTAAACGTCCCTACTTCCCTTCACACTCATGCCACTAGCATTCCAGCCCTGGATGGTACAAACTTCTCTGAGTGGTTTGAGCATGTACAGTTTACACTAGGTGTTCTGGACCTAGACATGGCTCTTTTAGTAGAGAAACTGATGAAGTGACTGCTGAAAGTACTGCAGATCAGGTTAGCCATGCCAAAGCTTGGGAAAGGTCGAATAGACTCAGTCTCATGTTCATCAAGATGACCATAGCCAATAACATCAAGACTTCACTCCCACATACTACTAGTGCATCTGAACTTTTAAATGCTGTTAAAGACCGATTTAAGTCTGCAGATAAGTCATTAGCTGGCACCCTTATGGCTGAACTGACTACCATGAAATATGATGGTAATAGAGGAGTTCAACAACACATTCTAAATATGACTGATAAGGCTGCGAAGTTAGGATCACTGGGAATGAAAGTGGATGAATCCTTCTTGGTACAGTTCATCCTCAACTCACTTCCCTCACAGTTTGGGTCATTCAAGATCCACTATAATACTCATAAGGATAAGTGGAATCTGAATGAGCTGACTGGTATGTGTGTACAAGAGGAAGTGAGACTGAGGCAAGAGGGGCATCACTCAGTGTTGGCAGTAACTCAAGGAGCTATCCATAAAAAAGGTAAATATGGAAGAGGTAAGAGGTTTCCATCAAAGAAAGGGAATGACCATGGGGAAAGTAGCTAAGGTCATGGAAAGTCTTTCACTGTCAAATGCTACTTCTGTGGCAGAAAAGGACATGTGAAGAAGGACTGCAACAAGAGGAAGGCTTGGTTCGAAAAGAAAGGTATAAATCTTTCTTTTGTATGTTATGAATCAAATCTTGCTGAAGTTCCTTCTAATACTTGGTGGATTGACTCTGGAGCCACAACTCACATAACTAATTCAATGCAAGGATTCCTTACAACCCGGAAACCGAAGGAAAGTGAGAGATTTGTCTTTATGGGGAACCGTCTTAAAGTGGAGGTCGAGGCTGTTGGTACTTACCGACTACTCTTAGAGACGGGTCATCAGATGAATCTTGAAGATACTTTTTATGTACCTTCGATTTCTAGGAACTTAATGTCATTATCCAAATTAGATGTTGTTGGATATTCTGTTTTATTCAGTTGTGAAAAACTCAGTTTAATGTATAATTCAATGTCGGTTGGACATGGAATTTTATGTGATGGTTTATATAAAATTTCATTGAATGATGAGTTTGCACAATCTCTATTATCTCTGCATTCGAATGTTGGTATTAAACGTGGCTTAATTAATGAAAATTCCTCTATCTTGTGGCATAGACGACTGGGGCATATCTCCAGGGATAGAATAGTAAGATTAGTAAGAATGGGATTTTGGATAACCTAGACTTCACTGATTTTGATGTGTGTGTAAATTGCATAAAAGGAAAGCAAACCAAACACACTAAGAAAGGTGCCACAAAAAGTAAAGAGCTTCTTGAATTAATTCATACAGATATTTGCGGACCACTCTCCATTTCATGTTTTACGGAGAGAGATATTTCATTACCTTTATAGATGATCTGTCACGTTATGGTTATGTGTATCTAATTCATGAAAAGTCTCAGGCTGTTGACATCCTTGAGGTGTTCATTACAGAAGTCGAGAAACAATTAGATAGAAAAGTTAAAATCATAAGATCAGATCGAGGTGGTGAATTTTATGGTAGATATGATGAGTCAGGACAACATCCTGGCCCATTTGCCAAATTTCTAGAAAAGCATGGTATTTGTGCTCAATACACAATGCCAGGTACGCCTCAGCAGAATGGAGTTGCTGAAAGGCGAAACCGAACGCTTATGGATATGGTTAGGAGCATGATGAGCTTCTTTAATGTACCTAATTCATTGTGGAATGAAGCCTTAAAGACTGCTATGTATATCTTGAATAGAGTTCCTAGTAAGGCAGTCCCAACAACTCCTTTCGAGTTGTGGACTGGTAGGAAACCTAGTTTAAGACATTTACATGTTTGGGGTTGTCCAGCAGAGGCTAGAATATATAATCCACAAGAAAAAAATTAGACTCAAGAACAATATCTGGGTATTTCATTGGTTATCCAGAAAAGTCTAAGGGGTACAAATTTTATTGTCCTAACCATAGTACAAGAATTGTTGAAACTGGTAATGCCAGATTCCTTGAGAATGGTGAAATTAGTGGGAGTGATGAACCAAGAAAGGTAGATCTTGAGGAGGTAAGGGTAAATATCCCAATACCCTTTCCTTCAAGAGAAATTGTTGTCCCTCAACTTGATCATCAAGCTGAGATACCAGAACAACATAATGGTGTTGGTTCACCACTCCATGAGGATATCGCCATTGAAAATGTTGAGAACCACCACAACCGGCAGCTTTGAGAAGATCTCAAAGGGAAAGAAGATCTGCCATTTCAGATGATTATGTGGTGTATCTACAGGAATCTGATTATGATATTGGGATTAATAAAGATCCAGTTTCATTTTCACAAGCCATAGAATGCAATGATTCTAGTAAATGGGTTGATGCTATGAATGAAGAGTTGAAATCTATGGACCATAACAAAGTCTGGGATCTCGTCGAATTGCCTAATAACTGTAAGAAAGTCGGGTGTAAATGGGTCTTTAAGACCAAGCGCGACTCCAAAGGCAATATCGAACGATATAAGGCCAGACTTGTGGCTAAAGGTTTCACTCAGAAAGAAGACATTGACTATAGAGAAACCTTCTCTCTAGTATCAAAGAAGGACTCTCTTAGAATCATTATGGCCCTTATAGCTCATTATGATTTGGAGTTACATCAAATGGATGTGAAAACAGCTTTTCTGAATGGAGATTTGGATGAGGAAATTTACATGGAGCAACCTGAAGGGTTCGCAAAGGAAGGAAAAGAACACTTGGCTTGCAAATTAAAGAAATCCATATACGGACTTAAACAAGCTTCCAGGCAATGGTATATAAAGTTTAATGATACCATTACCTCTTTTGGATTTACAGAAAACACTGTTGATCAGTGTATATATCTAAAGATTAGTGGGAGCAAGTTTATTTTTCTGGTTCTGTATGTGGATGATATCTTGTTAGCCAGTAGTGATATTGGATTACTGTATGAAACTAAAAGCTATCTTACCAAGAACTTTCAGATGGTTGATATGGGTGAGGCAACTTATGTTATTGGCATAGAGATCTTCAGGGATAGATCTCGAGGATTGCTAGGATTGTCTCAGAAAGGGTATATCAATCGAGTCTTGGAAAGATTTCATATGGAATTGTGTTCAACCAGTTGTGCACCCATAATGAAGGGTGATAATTTAAGTGGGAGTCAGTGTCCTAGAAATGACTTAGATAAGGGTCAAATGCAGAAAGTTCCGTATGCGTCAGCTGTTGGGAGCTTGATGTATGCACACACTTGTACCAGGCCAGATATCAGTTTTGCTGTTGGGATGTTGGGAAGATACCAGAGCAATCCAAGAATGGAGCACTGGAAATTAGCTAAGAAGGTAATGCAGTATCTTCAAGGGACGAAGGACCATATGCTCACATATAGGAGATCAGATCAGTTGGAAGTGATCGGCTATTCGGACTCAGATTTTGCTGGTTGCCCAGATAGCAGGAAGTCTACCTAAGGCTTTATTTTCTTGCTAGCAGGTGGGGCAATCTCGTGGAAAAGTGTAAAGCAGTCTATCACTGCTTCATCCACGATGGAGGCTGAGTTCATACCTTGTTTTGAAGCCTCGAATCATGCATTATGGTTAAGGAATTTTATCTCAGCACTTGGTGTAGTTGACTCTATTGCCAGGCCACTGAAGATATATTGTGATAATACAGCAGCCGTTTTCTTCTCTAAGAATGGTAAGTACTCTAATGGTTCCAGACACATGGAACTTAAGTACATGGTGCTTAGAGAAAGAGTTCAGAAACAGAAAGTGTCAATTGTAAGTATAAGTACCACTTTAATGGTTGCTGATCCAATGACAAAGGGATTGCCTCCAAAGACATTCAAGGAACATGTTGTTAGAATGGGTCTTTTGAGCAATCTGTAAATGTATGTTTTGGTACTTATGTAATTGACAATATTGCGCAATAAAAGTTTGTTTCTGTATTTCCTGTTATCCAATTATGTGTGCACATATTATGTATGGATGTTTGTTAAACAGGAAATGTCTTTACAAGACAATTACAGGGGTCATTTTGGTTATGCACTCAATTAGTAAGGGTTATCAATGTTGTGGTACATAGAAGGGAGTATGACGTGGATGTTGTATAACCGCTATGACTCGCATTGGTGGTCCAAGCTAATTGCAGTATTACAGTATTTCATATTTGGGCTTATCAGTTGTTGTTTTTAAAATTCGTGATCACGTGTCAAAGTTTTTCAGTATGGAATCCAATGGAGTCAAAATGTTTTGAAAAATGAGTCTTTTCTTTTATTTGTTTTCTAAAGTTTTAACCTAATCGGTTTAGTGGTCCAAGTGGGAGAATGTTAGTCTCACATTAAGGTGGCCCACTAACCTTGGTTAATTAATTGGATTCCTAATTAAAATTAACTGATATTATAGATGCCCATATTAAAGTTACATTTATATATATGTTAATAATCACATGAGGTATAAAGGAACCATGATGGGTGATTTTATCTCAAGGGTTATTTTAGTAAATGTTGGACCCTCTTCTCTCCTCCTGAAAAGAATATAACCTAGGCTCATTATTTGTGAGCAATAAGAGAATCCATCAGAATTGCAAGGTTGTGAAAGGAAAAGGAGACAGAGAGAAGAAGGGTCTGCATTAGGGTTTCTTGCAGGATTAAAGAGAAGGATCAAAGTCTTCATCCATCTACTTCCTTCAGTTCATCAATGGCTTCAGGTATGATGATTTAGTATTGATTTAATTATGTATTTGATTTCTTGAGATGATTGATCCTAGATCCATGGCAATTTATCCGCATAAAGTTTATACAAATCTCTTACAGTTTAAACATTCATTTGATATCAATATTATTTTACAAATTGGTATCTATACTTATGCTTTCAATTGGTATTCCTAGTTTCCAATTGGCATTCTGTTTTTGTGTTAAAATTAGAATCTTAAAAAATCATAGTTTCATTTTGTTTTCAAAATCTATTTTTGATGCTTATTGCTTATATGCAAGAGAAGTTAACTTAACGTCTTTTTTATATGTGAATTTATGAGTGTATCACATGTATATGAGGAGCTTAGCATCTCTATCTATTCATTGTATATTATACTTATGTGAATTAGGGTTTAGTCATCCCTTCTCCATGTAATGCACGCATACAGGGAGAGTTAACTTGACGCCTCTCCTCTTCATAGATTTATATCGCATATACATGTACTTTATTTTGTGTACCCTTTTTGATGAATTGACAAGAAAGGAGAGAGGATTTTAGAGCTTATATATGCATGCTTGTATTTATACGTTTGCATATTGCATATATGTGTTTATATTCATATTCGTGTTCATAATTTATTTGGTACCTAGAGCTTACATTCCATACACTTTTAATTTTTGATATTAGTATTTAGAGCTTATATTGAATATCCATATAATTGATGTGAGCTTTCATTGAATATTTATATATGTTATGCTATGCATGAGTTAAGAGAGAGCTTTTATAAAGCTTTTCTCTATTCATGCATATATAACCCATGAGTTTTGTCATCATCAAAAATGGAGAATTGTTGACCCAAAAGCCCATCACTCTAATTTTGATGATGACTAACTCATATAGTTATAGTACTAATGATCTTATGGTGTTTAAGTTTTTGATATTGATCAAGATCTTAGTTAATTTTTAGCTTCTTTGAAGCTAACACATGGTGATTCAATATCTCAAGCTTATAGAACATATCTAATACTCAAGATAGAGTTTAACTTGGAGAATCATATTTAGATCAAGTCTACGCGGAGAAGAAGATTTACAAGAAGACTTGTTTAGAGTTTTTGAGTTTAGATCTCTTGTAAAGAATAGATTAGTTTTGATTGCTTAAGCTTACACACACACAAAATTTAAATATTGTCTTTCAAGATCAACAGTTTTGGTTTTCAGTTTAACTGTTTTGGTTTCATAAGTTTATGTTATTTGAATTTTTTTATCTCAATAGAATAAATTTTATAGTTTAGAATATCTGTTGGATTACATCCACACATACTAGAGCTTCAATTGTTTATAGAAAATTATTTTTATGTGTTTTAAGTTTCGATTTATCAAGTTTACGTTTTTCAGTTTTATGAATAGATTTCATCAAAACAACCTTACATTGGCTTATACATGTATTGGATTTCATTCATATACACTGTTGCTTCATAAATATTTAAGTAACTTATTTAGTGAATTTAGTTCATGTGTTTAAGTTTTGTAATAATCAAAATTATTTTAATGCTTATTGTCAAAAACAAGTTTATATCATTTATTATGTGTATTGGATTATATTCATACACATTGTGGTTCAAATGTATTTCAATAACTTGTTTTTGTATTTTTATAAGTTTTGAAAAAATTGGATTTTCATTTAGAGGTTTGAGTTTTAGAAAAATACAGTTTTTGTTTTAAGCATAAATTTTCTTATCTCAAAAATAGTTCACATGTTTGTATTATGTATTGATTTTTTATCACACATATTTGTGTTATATTGTATTTACATAAACTTATTTTTTGTGAAACTTATTGGGATTTATTGGAATTTAAATGGGTTTCAAAATGTCATTTAAAATCTCCTTGATATTGGTTTTGGGCTATTGTCAGTCAATCGCACGGTCGACCGACGTGACAGACGTGCATAAGCCCAAGAACCAGAGCTCGGTCGACCGGATGGTCAATCGCAGTAAATTTTGGCCGGCCGACCGGTCGACCGACTGATCCTGCAGAGCTCTCGGGTTTTGCTCAGTTGACCAGGTGGTCGACCGTCAATCTCCAATGGCTAAAAATATGGTCATTCGGCAGTCGATCAACCGCTAGGCTATTTCTGGCACCTTTTTGAGCCTAACATCTAGTTTTTGGCTGGCCCTATATATAAAGGTTTTTGGCCAGATTTAAGAGTAGATTTTCAAGAGCTTTCTTGCTCATTTTCTAAGGAGTTTTTAACAAGTTTTAGTGCTTCAATATATTTTTTCATTTGTTTCAAAGTTTTCGAAAATTAAAGAAAACAAGTTTTGGGAAATTCTAGTTTCAAGATTCAAATTTCTATATCATTCAAGAAGTTTTTCCAAGTGTTTTTTTTGTGCTTTCATTTTTAAAATCTTTATTTTCTTACAAACTTGAGCTATTCATTGCAAAATCTATTCTCTAGGATCTTGCATTGTGAGAGATATTTTTTGTGATCTTTGTGATCACTAAGTGTTGTAACCCATTTTTTGCTTTGTGTTTTGACTTTGTGCCTTCCCTCTTGTGTAGAAGTGATTGCTTTATGCATAGAGTTTATACCTTGGCTTTGTGCCTTCTCCTGTGTAGAGAATTGAGTTTGTATCCTTTGTGGAGAGTTGAAATTCTTTTAGGTGAAGGCGGGGACGTAGAGCTTGGTGCTCGAACCTCGATACATATCCTTGTAGATTGCGTTTGGCTATCTCTCTCTAAACTCTACTCTCTTTAACGTCTTGCATTGCTACTATTATTTAATCACGCATGCTCGATATAGTTTGTGTGCTCATATTTGTTATAATCTAAGAGAGTTATTGAAGCACCTCAACTCTTATAAAAGAGAAATCTTGAGGAGAAGTTCTAGAGTCCTTTATTGGGAATTCGGCTTCACTCTTTGTATATCTATTATGCCAGTGTAAAAATTTTAATTCCATATTATTAAACTTTAGATTAGCAATACATCTATTCACCTCCCTCTTGGTGTACTTTCACTACATTCATACGTAACTCATATAGTTGTTTCTTAAAATATAACTTGTTAGAGAGGCTTTTCGTCATATACAATATTTCTAACCTTAACCATAATCATGTAGCCATTTTTTATTTATCACGTTGTACATTACCTCTTCTGCGAGACATAGTTAGATCGTGCATCCCACCTTTAGATTCATCTCCTCCCAATCTTTATCTGACGTGCCTGCAGGTCTTGATAACTTATCCTGCAAGGTCTTGTAAAAACCTTATTTTAGCATGATTACAAGAAAATGCGTGAAAAATTACGTGTAGCTTTGGGCCAACGGGTCGTATCCACAAGGAGGAATGCGATAAAAGCGTTTCGATGTATCATTTTAAAACAAAGATTAGTCTTGGTGTTTTTTAGTAAGAAAATGGAGATTAGAGAAGTGATTTAAAAAAAACTTAAGAATTTGGAGAAGGTTTTGGAGAAGATGACTTTTAGAAAATGCTTTGAAAATGATTTTGTTGTGATTTAAATTATGAAAAAGATCCAGACTCGCTAATCTTCAACTCAACTATTTAATTTTCTCAAGAAAGTTTTAATGCCTCAGTCTAGTCATAGGCAAAACACAAAGTCTCCTTTGAGTGTTTAAATAAAACAAATAAGATAGTTTTGTTTCAAAAAATGAAAACTTTTCTTTACACAATATTAAAAATAGAATGTTAAACCATTAAGCGAGGAATCAAGTATGGAATAAAAATGATTTAGAAATAGTTGTGTTTTTGAAATAAATGTTTAAAGTTTAACACCCATCATCATGTGCCTTCAAGAACAGAGCTTGACTTAGGCATACCAATGATTCAAGTGGGGTTCCTTTTATGAAAGCCAATCAAGAGAAAAGGAGTAGAAGAGATAGATTAGGGAGCCCAGAAAAACACTTAGCTACTCATGATTGATGTAAAACAAGATATGTAAATAGAATGAAACATACCCGTGAATTGGAGAAGAAGAGAGGTCTTGATTCTTTATTGATGTCACTTCAACTTCAGATTACAATCACTCTTTTGCTCTTTATCACTTGTCTCTGGATTGAACTACAAATTAAAAACTAAGATACAACTTCTCATTACTATCTAACAATGATCCCAAACCTTAAAAATAAAGAGAAAAACTTAAACTAGTCTCCTGTCCCTCTGCCTCTGATGTGTGGGGTATTTATAGGATAGAATGAATAAGAAAATGAGTCAAAAGATAGGGGGAGTTGACTATGTCTGAATTTGAATCCTCCCCTTATCTCCAAACTTAATTTGATGTGGATATTCAATTCTGATCTGCAACTTATTAGCGTGTTGATTGCTGAATATAACTTATCAAATAATAGAATCAAGAATAGTGATCAACGTAAAAGTTGTAGCCCTTTAAGTCTTATTTCTGGATCATCTTGAATTATCAGATTTGAGTTTCAATAGCAAATGATATGATTCAAATACTAAAATGTATCCAGTCTGAATCTGAGTCTAAATTACTTCATCTCATCCGTTGATCTTCTCTCTATCCATTTATCCTTGTGAATTTTAAATTTCAGCTTTAGATTTGATGATCTATCTCTTTATCCTCAGTGAAACGGATAGGGTCTTCTTCTAATCCATTTTTTCTTTGAATTTAAATGATATTATCTCAACTGATATACCCAGCCTTCAGAGAAGAGGGCCTTTAGAACCTCTGGATTTGAATCGATCCCCTTTCTTTTAAACTTTTAGATTTAATTGAATAAATCTATCTCTTTTTTTCTTCCTAATTACCCTATATGCCATCAAACATGAAAATACATTGCAGAGTTTTATTTAAATAAAAATGCATCAGTGTGACTCATAAGATATGAAAACATGCAACACATATCTGTGATCACAGCAGCAACGCCATCAGTCTCTTTTACCATAAACTGAAGTTTTCTCTTACATTGAACTTCTCGCCCTTAAATTTTTCGTAGAACTTCCTATCTTCGACATATCACCCTTCGTCAAGCTTTAGATCCGATACCAATTGCTGCGAATTGATATGCTTTGTTATAACAAATTAGCACTCTAACACCAATAGTTACTCCCGGGATCAATGTTTGCAAAACTTAGCAATATGATGCTACTTGCAAAAGAAAAACTATTGTAAAACAAACTAGTAATACTTAGATAAAGGAGCAATAAGAAATCACATGAGAATTTAATATGATTCGGCCCAAACTTGCCCTACATCCACGGAGAGAGAACTTGACAGAGCTTTATTAATAAACTTAATAAAAAGAGATCTAACATTCATCTTGATGCAACAAGAGTATTCACTTTCCTCATTAATTTAGACCTAAATTATAAGAGTGCTACATTATCTCTATGCACCTTCACCTTACTCCTCTCTTTCTTAGCTTACTTGGTGTTCTCCATATTTCTGTACCTTCTCTATTTGTTCAAGACAATTACATGCTGGGTTACAACTTTTATTTATAAAATTTTATAATACAACTCCTTTTTGGACTATGAGATGATCTTGTACATTAGATACTTAAAGAATCTTGATCAATTCTGTTAGAAGTTGATCTCTTTGATCTAAAAAATCTAGACCATTTAATCTTTAGAAACAAACCTTCATTGAATAGAAACTGAATATATTTGTACTTCACCAAAAAAAAAAAAACAGAGTCTAAAAAAGAAACTGACTATGCTTCAAGAAACGCCTCGATTAGTCGATTTATCCTGATGGTTAGTCAACTAATCCCCGCCATTAGTCGATATATAACTATATAGACGACTACTATATAATACTTCCTCTCTATTTCTGCCTCTGTATTTGTTCTATTCGACTACTAGTCGACTGGTCTTGTGCGGTGTTGACTTATACATATTATAAGTCGACTAATCCGTACTCATTGGGTTTGTTTCTTCTGTTTCAATCCATCATCTTCTCCAACTCAATTGGATCTTCTTGGGCCATCATCTCCTCTTGAAAGCAAGGCAAAATCCTAACACTCACAAGTGGGATTAGTTGAAGTCTTGCTGCCAGCTTCCACTTCGATTGCAGTGCATTGGTGATTTACTGCACTTTCATTCTCCTCTCAGGGTCTGTTTGGTTGTCGTAACTGGCCGTAATTCGTAGTTGTAATTGGTAAAGTCTTTTACAATTGTAAATGAGTTACATGTATGTAAATTTTACGGCGTTTGGTTGGTAATATAAAATTGTAAAGTGAGAAAGTGTATTGTACTTTTACGGTGTTTGGTTGTCGTAATGTATAAGTCGTAAGTGAAAAAGTTGACCACAAAATTAATTATTTTACAATTTTAAAGTTTTAATACTGCAAATAAATATTAACAAAGTTAAATATTAAAAATTTTTAATATTAATATAAAAAAATAATACAAATTTGTATGACCACAAAATTAACTGTAACTGGACTGTAAGTGAGTGGTAACTGGGCTGCAAGTGAGTGTTAGTTGGGTTACGTAAGTCTTTTACGAATTACGGTCCAAACAAACGCCGTAGTTGTAACTGGGTAGTAAGTCATTTACGAATTACGGAGTTTTACGCGAAACAAACGGCCCCTCAATAAATTTCCCAATAAGTGAATAACTCCAATGGCTTGCCCTTATCCATGAGTTCCTCGTTGGATAATTCCACGAAGGTCAAAAATTCAAATCTCATGAGTTCAACACTCCATTGGGAACCCGGGGTGGCTCCCACAGTGGCCTGATAATTCTGGACCCACCACCGATGGCAAACTCGCGAGGGGGGTCGAGGTGCCCCTTACCGCATCCGCTGTAATCTTCTTCTCAAAAGGCAACTCACTCCCAACCACGTTCTTTCCTTTGTCGCTCATGCTCCTGTTGCCTGCATCTCCTCCTTCACCGATGACTTCTCGGCTCTGGCAAGATCACAAGGCGGTTACATCATCGCTCACCTCACAATCCCCTGGCTACCCTGTGTAACGACTCAGATCGGGCAACATGCACCCGATATACGAACAAAAGCAGCAACACGAGATTAGTTTTGGTGACCGAAGAGGAACGAAAACCCTGGATTGTGCCCCGTATCTTTTCCTCACAGTAGAGATTTATGAGGGTAGGGAGAGGACCAATTTCTTCACCCACCGCACACACAGATCCAATTAAGGAGGCAAAAATCGGTAGAAGATCAATCAAGCGTCGCGGGAGATTTTACCCTCGGTGGATTCTGGTCACCCGTTTCATACTTCTTTAGAGGTATAGGTTACTAAACCTATTTAGTTAAAAATTTTAAATTTCTCTTCTTCCTCCTCTTCCTCCTCCTCAGCCAATGTATTCCACAACGAGAATATCTTTAAACTCAAAGTCAAATGAAACAATCTCTTCTCTTCACTTTGCATTTCTCGAAGCAAAATAGTTTGAAACTTTTGTTTTCAAGTTTGGTGTGATATATTATGACCTACCAGTTTTGTAATCCTTGAAAAGCAACTTTTCTATTATGTCTGGAATTTTTCCACAATAGTCGATCATTTCCCAGTCATAGATTGTCTTGAGGCCCAGACTAACAGTTCATTTTCTGCTTGGCTTGAGTACAAAATCTTTTTTTTTTTTTTTTTTTTTTGTTAGTTAAAGAGTGCATGAAGGCACTCAATATCACACGTGCGCGGGAGCTCGCACCCATGAACACGAGGGCTTGAGCACAATATCTATAAAGAGCCCACCAGAAATCACTTGATTTTTTATATGCGTACATCTTAAAACATGAAGTTGATAATGTGCGGTCAGATCATGAAATGTTTTTTGGGATGTTGGAATTTTAAACCTCCTCCTTAGATTGTAATCTGAGGAGACCTACTAGGAATACTTTACCCTCCACACACACACGCACACACACACGCACACACAATCCAAGCCCTCGTATTATCACAGCTCTACATCCCCGCCTTCACCACTATGAAGAATTTAACTATCCTCTAAGGGATCTTCCACAAAGGGATTGCAACTTGGTCTACATAAGACCGAAGTACACAACTCTACCAACTCAACCCTCTACACAAGAGATAGCACAAAGCCAATTGAGGTTACAAAGCTCTTGGTGATCCAACAAGATCACAAACACTCTCTTACAACTTCCTATAGAGTAGGATATGAAGTGTCGCTCAAGAAGTTTTGTGAGAGATGAAATTCAGTTAGAAAAAATAAAACAACTGAAATTAGCTTTGGAAAGAAAGAACTTGAAGATTGGAAGCTCAAAATATTTTTCTCTTTTAAAACAAACTTGAAAACTTGTAAACTTGTGTAAACTTCATGTCTAAAAATCAAAATCAATGACCCATATATATATGTAATGAATAAATATCATTTGTAAATCATACTGGGTCATTTGGGGTGTATTTAGACACTTGGAAACTAAAAATGCCCATTAGAATCCACTAAAAACAAAACAGATTTAAAAACTAGCAGTTATAGCATTCTGGCAGGCTGTCGATCGACTGGCCAGTCGACCGATCAGTCGACCGACAGCTTATCCATAAAAGAGTCGTTGGCTCCGTCGACCGATCGGCCGTTCAAAAGAGAAAAATAAAACGTCGATCGACCGGGTTAGTCGGCCGATCCTAACTGAGAGTTAGGATCCCTCAGTCGGTCGACCGATCGGTCAACAACAAGGGTTAGCGGTCGACCGGTCGGTCGACCAACAATGTGCATAAATGTGCACACCCCTAGGCCAAAAGCCCGGTTAACCGGACGGTCGACCGTTTTGGCCTGAAATGGCACCGATCGACCGTCTGGTCGACTGTTCTGACCTGAAACAGTTTTCTGGATATATTTTGGGTTTCAAATATTTTTTAAAATATTTTATATTAGTTTATGGGTAATGAAGCAATATATAGGTGATGAAATACATGTTCTAAACTTGTTATTAAATTTTAAAAAAATTATGAGACATGTATCAAAACCAAATATGTAAATACCAATACTATCAAAACTTTTATTTTTTGAAATCATGTATTTTGTATGTGTAACTTATTGAGCATCACAACTATATTCTACACTTTAACAAACTAATATCTTATAAGTCTCTAGGTGACTACAAGATCTTCAACCGGCCTTCTCCAATAGCGACGTCGAGTGTTTTGAGCTTTAATCCCGTATTTGAATCTTCTTGAGTCTTCAATACCTTCTTTTAGAGGAAGAAAACTCCTTAAATCCTTAGAACCTTGAAATATACGTAAACACTTGAATTTGATTAGTACTAAATAATCACATATGTTTTGTTATCATTGAAACCATAAAATCGGGTGATTGTAACCTTGGTTCAACATTTAATACTTCTCAGTTCGCTTTTGGAATCATATGATCACATTATTACCATCACGCTCTGCGATAAGGATACTCTCATCTTGGAGGAGGTCACATCAACTTACTTATCTAATTAGATCAGGAAAAAGTCAAATCAAATTGAGCAGAAAAGATCTGATTTGGTGGTCACAAGAAGAAAGAAAAAAAGAGGAAAAAAGTCTGGGCTCGTCAAAGGCGTGTCACTTTTGTCAATAGGAAAGTCATTGAAAGAAGTTTATCAATCTTTCAAATAAAGCCTTAATTCAATACACCTTTGGTACTTAATAAGATAACAATTCTTGTAGGTTCGATGCTCTACTTATCACATTATTACTTGTTACCGATTGGTGTACTTACCAATTTGCAACATCAAGTTTTTGACACTAGTATCAGAGATTGTTTTATCTTTATTAATATCAATATAGTTTGACTCTAGTTTTACTTTGAAAATTTATCTTTTCCTTTATCTTTATTTCTCTCTTTTCTTTTATTTTAGGTCTATGGATTACAATTATTAATGTTCCTCACAAAGATTCGAGCCAATGCAAGCTTGCAAGTGGTGTGGAGGAAATTATGTTAGTGTTGTTTGTCAATATTATGCCAATACCTTCATCTACAATCTGGCTTAGGGAGATCATCAAAATCTTTCATGGAACTACAACAATTATACAATTGAGTCTCAATATTTTGCGCCTCAAGAGAAGAAGTCTAGATTGGAGGAAAATATGAATAACTTCAATGAACTTATGAATGGATCATGGCGTCTTCAATGCCAAGTCACCTCGAAGAACAAGAGAAGAAAGAAAGTTTAGATGATATAATGGCCCAACTTAAGGCAAGTACAAAAAATTTTATAGCGTTTTGACGCTCCTTGTAAAGTAATTTGGAAGAAGATCTTGATCAATAATAAGAAGTTTTCGAGGAAGTCAAAATACATGAGGAGGAAGAATCAAGCGTCAAAGAGGAAGAATCAAGCATCATCAAGTGGTCTTATGATTATTATGAAAAGTTTGTCTTAGAAAATAAAATACAAGAAATATAGACCACAGAACAGGAAGAGGAGGATACAGGAACTTGTAGCAAAAATCTCAGCAACAGAAGCCTTGAAAGTTCAGACGACCAGCTGAAATTTCAGCTGAGCAACCGTCTTGTAGTTGGTTCAAAGCCCCAGCTTGAGCTAGAGCCTCCCCCAGAGCCTTTAGAAAGCATTGAAGAACCTGAATTTGTATATGTTGACGAAGTTGTGCTCAAAACTAGAGTTCTTTTCGAGAGAGAAACTCAACTTGAGTACCTATACTTTTGAGGAGACACCAATTGAACAAACTATTGGAAATATTATACTTGATGAATCACCATATTTAGATAGTTGCAAGTATTTATCTAATCAAATTGGGTGTGTAATTGTGCAGGTTGATGATGCTTTACCATAGGATGGTGATGTTGGTAGGATGATCCGTAGCTTGAAACATTTAAAGAGAACTAATCTACAACAGCATAGACCAAAGTAAAGAAGACTAAAAGCAAGATGGAGAGACTTAATGCGAAGTTGACAAAAAATTTGAGCTCATCCAAATCTCTTCTGAGGAAAACACATTAGGAAAGCGGCAAGCATTCTCGTGGACAGAATCGATGAATTAATGTAAAGGGATAAATTATTGTAAATATATGTACTAACTAATTTTTTTTCTTTTTAAATTTTTTTCTTTACCCTAGCCCAGAATCAGTACTTCAAATTAGAAATAGAACTACATGATGAATTTGTTGGCCTAAAGGTCCTTCACTTTAGTTTTGATGATGACTAACTTATGAAGTTAAGTTTGCTAATGATCTTGTGTTTATATAGTTTCAGTTATTGATCAAGATCTTAGCAGGTGATTAGCTTCAACAAAGGATTTAAAGTCAGTTTTAGAGCTAATACGTGTTGATTCAAGAGCTCGTGCGTCAAGATCGCATCTAGCACTCGGATAGAGTCAAGCTCATTTGGATCAAGTTTAGATCGAGTCGTCTTGGAGATGAAGATCAACGAGAAGACTTCGATTTGTTTAGTTTAGTTTTTGTTTAAATCTTGTATAAGAATAGTTAGTTTTGATATGCTCAAGTATACACATACAAGTTCAATAGTTTTGATTTCGATTTAACCGGTTTTGGATTTTCAAGAATATACATATATTGTTTTCATGAATAGATAGAATCAAAATAATTTTACATGATTTTATGAATGTTAGATTTCATCCATATACATCTATGTTTTATACTGCTTAAAAACTTATTTGATGATTCCAGTTCATGGTTTCACTTTATTTTTAAAAAAAACTTAGTTTTGTATTTAATGTCAAAAATATAGATATATCATTTACAATGTGTATTGTATTTTATCCATACACACTATACTTCAAAAAGTATTTTTATATCACGTTTTTGTATTTATACAAGTTTTGGATAAAATGGATTTTCATTTCAAATTCTAAGTTTGAAAAATACGGTTTCTGGTTTAAAGGCTAAATTTTCATGCATCAAAAATAGTTCAAATATTTTGTAATATGTGTTAACTTTTGGTCACACATATTTATACTTCAAATATATACAAGAACTTATTTTTGTGAAATTTATAGAGTTTTATGGGATTTTATAGGAATTTATCAACTTAGATTTTAAATCCTATAACCCTGCCTTAGCCTGTTGGCAGTCGACCGGACAGAGCTCGATCGACCGATGTACATATAACGTACATAACTTCCTTGGCTTTAGGCCCATCAACCGCACTGTCGACTGATCCAGAGAGCTTGCTCTCTGGATCTGGCCCCGATCGACCAGTCGGTCGACCGACCAAAAGAGGGAGCTCTCGGGTTTTTGCTACGGTCGACCGGACGGTCGACTGATAGGCTTAGCCTTTGGGGGCAGTCGATCGACAACCCAACGGTCAGAAATCCGACCGTTGTTGGTCGACCTACACGTTATTTTTGACCTATTCTGAACCCCAACGGTTATATTTTCAGACCCTTATATAAATGGGTCCTTGAGACAAGTTTTAACTAAGATTTTTGAGAGCTAATTTCCCCATCTTCTATAGAGTTTTAGCAACAAGTTTTAAACAATTTTTTGTGCCAAAATCTCTATCCTTATTTTGTTTTCAAAGTTTTGGAAATTTAAAGAAAAACTAAATTTGAAAATTTTGTTTTGTTCTTCATATTACATATCTATCAAGAAGTTTTTTCCAAGTGTTTTATTTGTGTTTTATTTTTCAAACACTTTATTTTTCTCACACTTGAGTTATCAATTCTATGCCTATTTATAAGATCTTGTTTTTGTGAGAAAAATTGTTTATAATCCTTTGAGATCACTAAGAGAGAGTTTGTGATCATTGGATCACTGAGTTTTATTTCTTCTTTACTTTGTGCTAGGCTTTGTACCTTCCTCTTGTGTAGAGGAGAAAGAGAGTGAAGTTGTATACTCCCTGTTGTAATTGTAATTCCTCAATGGAAGTCCCTTTGTGGAAAGTCCTGTGTGGACATAGTGGAAATCCTTCTATGTGAAGGCGAGAACGTAGAGTAGTGCCTCGAACCTCGAAACATATACCGGAGTTTGTATTTGATCAACTATCTCTCAACTCTATCTTTGTTATATTTTATATTGTTTTACATTATTCATATTCATGTATATGGTTTATATAGTTTGTATGCCCATACTTGTCTTGAACCAAGAGAGCTTCTAATAGCACCTCAACTCTTAATCTAGAGGAATCTAGAGGAGTAATTCCAGAGCTTTTCATGGAGAATTCGGGCTCACTCTTGGTTACACGTTATGTGTTTGCAATTAAGTTTTTAATTCCGCATCATTTGTCTTAGATTAGCACTGCACCTATTCACCCCCTCTACGTGTACTTTCAATTGGTATCAGAGCTAGCGCTCCTGATATTCGGTTTAACCACCTAGGAGTGAGATCCTCATTGCTGATCTAGATTTCTTTTGCACATATTTAATATACACTCATGGATTATCTTGATCCACCCACATATGATGCATCTAACATTGATTTGTGAAAGTTTAAGATGAGTGCATATCTAAAAACACTAGGTTTGCATGTTTATCTTGCCACTTTCAAGAAATTCTATTTTGATAATAATAAGTACCTAGAGGCTAATACACAAGCATTAGAAGCACCTGGGCACACGCTAAGCAAAGATTATTTATCTATGATTTCTCATTGTGATTCCGCTTTTACAGTATGGAACACATTGGCCTCTCCCGAGCGATAAACGACAAACAATGTGGAGAGAAAAACCATTGTGGATAAGTCCGACAAAATTTACTTCATGGCCCAAGGGATTGACTCCATTGAGGTACATTTGGATACTCATCTAGATGATAGTGTTAGTTCTTCGTGTGATGCTTGGATGCCCATGCTTTAAATGAAGAACTATCTATGTTTTGTGAAAACTTGTTTTTAAGTACAAAGCTTTAAAAAGTAAAAGTTTTGAGTTAAAAGAAAAAAAGAAAAAATTATTTTCTAAACTTAATATGATTTTGCAAGAGAGAGTTGAGATTTCAAGTGAAAGGGATTCCTTGAAGACTCAACTTGACCTTACCTTGAAAGAAAATGAGTTTTTGAAAAATGAAAATGATTTTGATCTTGTTTTAAAGAAACATGAGGTTTTGTCTTCAAAACTTGATTTTATTTTGAAAGAAAATAATTCTTTGAAAAATAAAATTGTTTTATTTCAAAAGAATTGGAATTTGTTTCAAAGAAAAATAATTCTTTGAATAATAATTTTGTTTCCAATTCTTGTCATGATTCTATTGTTATACTTCCTATTGATAAGATTGTTTGCTCCACTTCTTCTTCAATTATTGAAAATGATATATGTATTTTGAAAAAAGTGTTGATTGTTTGGATTCCACTTTGAACCAATGTGCCATGAACCACACATGATTGGAATCTATGTTTCGAAAGAAACATACTCCACATAATCATGCACAACCATCACAGCATACACGTGCTTCTCATTATCACACTCATGACACTATGTATGCTTATGTGTACACTTGTACACATTGTGGTCGTAAGGGTCACCTTACAAAATTTTGTTATGATAGGATACTTGCTTTAAATTTTGCAAGTAAATTTATTTGGGTTAGGAAAGGTGATAATCCCCATGGACCCAAGAAAGTGTGGATAACAAAATTCATCCCTATTGTATTTGATGTAGGTGCGGGCTCTCACTCGACGTGAGGGTATTGATCCTTATGGTGGATGCGTTTCGAAATCAAAGATCATATTTATGGTTGCATCACTTTCAAGTGACGTTTGGTGGAAGAACTACCATGGTCTGGAGACATAGAGATTAGTTTACTCGGTTTGGTAACTATCTCTTACTCCTATTTATATTTACATGCTTTCTAATTAATGATTTTTAGCATGTCATGTTTTCAATATTCATTATGTTAAATGCAATGTTCATTAGGCATTTGATATACACATATAGTCCTTGAGATGCACACATGCTTATATAAACTTATATTTTTGTATTCTCAGTATAGTTTAACTACTATGTATATCCTACTTCTAAAATACGTACATCAAGCCTAATGATCATGTTTGTTTATATTTTTACACTTCATATTTTAATTACTCGTTTAGATGTAGTTTTCATTAAAACTCGTGTTTATACTTATACAATTAGTGAGCTACACTTGATTATCATGTGTTTGTACTTCATTGCTCATTTGTACTCATTACTTGTACCTGTATAATCTAGTTTTGATGATTCTTGTATTTTTATTTATTTTTCTTATTTTGTACATGTTTTGTGTTTAACTTCATGTATATATTAATTTTGTCCAAAATTATAGCTATACATACATCTTAGAGCCACTTTTTTTCATGAAATATTCTTTTGTGGACTCGTTTATGTTTGATATATGTATATTTATTTAAGTTTCGACAAAACATATATATACCTTGAAGCTTATTTAGTTTTGATGAAAATTAATTTTTTTATAGTTTCATGTTTGATGATTTTCATGTTTTCAAGTAAGGAATTTTCATATAAGCTTTATTGTCTTATCTCTATGATTATGTTCATTACATGATTTTTATACACTCTATATCCTTTATTTACTCATGGTTTTAGATTCATGAGAATATAAGTGCTTTATTGATCTTTGAGTGTCAATCATTATGTATTTAGCGTATTTTCATGTGATACTTATTGTTTTATATCCTTACTTGAAGGATTTCGTACTAGTTTTCAAAATTATCGTAAAACTAGTTTTGTCATTCTTCAATTTGGTAGTGATTTTCAAATTATGTTAAAATTTTCAAATCATATTTTTGAAAACCCCTACCTTTTGAGAGCGGTTAGATGGGCGACCATGCATTATATACCCTTAATTGAATATCCTTTTAAACATGTGCATGAAAGGGAGGTAGTGATCAGCTATACATGATTTTAATAAAAATTGATTTTTGTATACTCATATTTTTATATATGTATGGATCATATCTAAATTGATATTATATTGGTCTGATCATACATACATATATATATGATTTTGTTTGTGCTTATTTTACAATATCCATACATTTTTAGCACAAATTGGTTTTATGCTAAGCTTGACTTGATTTATATTCTTAATGATAATTGGTATACTATACAAGCTTATGCATTGTTTTTATTGATATTTCATAAAGGAAAAGAAAAATTCTTATTTTATCTTTCAATTGGTATCTATTTTCAATTGGTATCTTACTCCTACTTTTATGATGAAAAATACTTTGTTTTGGTATATGCTAACATTTTAAATATTGGTATCAATAATCTTAAATTGGTATTATTCTCAATTTAGTATCTATATTGCAAAATAATTTTAGTATTTACCTAAAATTTGATTTTTACTTTCAATTGATATCATGTCTTCTATTGATATCAATTGGTAAAAAAATTGTTTCACTTTCAATTGGTTTCTTTCAATTGATAGTTTTTTGTATTAAAATTTTGTTTTAAAATAAGTTTTAACTCATTCATAGAAAATAAAACATAAATATACAATTTTTTTATTGATATTGTTTATTTTTTCTTCACCCTTTTACTGATAAGTGACAAAAAGAGAGAAGGATTAGTGTTTATATAAGCATGGTTGATTAATTGTTTATGCATATATACATGTATGATGATTCCATTGCATATATATTTTTTTTTATTCATTAGTTAAGGGAAAGCTTCTATAAAGTCTATCTTTAATCAATGCATATAAAACCTCATAAGTTTTGTCATTATCAAAAAGGAAGAGATTATTGGCCCAAAGGCCCTTTACCTTAGTTTTTATGATGACTAACTGATTGAGGTTTTACATGCACACAAATACAAAATTTCAGAAATACAAAATAGCAGTGCAAAGTGCTCAATTCTACCACAATAGTAAGTGGCTATGCGGGTCGTGATTCACAAAGAGGAACTAGCGATGGAAGCTTTTTTAGCAAATACTCTTTTAAGTTACAAAGAATGGTTAAAGATCTTCTTTTAGTTCTTTAAAAGAAAATGAAAAAGAGTTATAGTTAAATTAGGAAGAAAGTGGTAGATAGAGAAGGTGGAAATTATGGTGTTGGTATACTAAAAGTTACAAGAAAAGAAATAAAAACAAAACCTAAAACACATACTTTCCTCTTCGGTGCCTGCTTACCTTTTACCCGTATCGACGATGTACCTTTACTTGAAGGCGAGCGAAGCATGGCAGATGAGATCTTCCCCATTCCTAATTTACACTAAAAAATGAAGGGGCGAGCTATACTACCATAGAAATGGATATCCATCACCATAAGTCATCAACGGTACTTGTAAGGATAAGGCAACTTCGAGGCTATCGGTTTCATTTAGATCCCCAAACACGGAAGAGAGAAGCAAAAAGAAAACAAGAATAGAAAAGAAAAAGAAACCTCGATTCGATTCAAATAACAATGAAAGAAAATATCACTTACACCGATGTCACCTTCAGTACAAGTTTGCTCTCATTCCTCTATAAAAGTCTCCTCTCCTCTCAGTTACATAAATAAAACAAAAATTACATAAAAGAAAACTAAAACCTAAGTTACAGACTATAAATTAGCATAAGTTCTACTCTCTGATCATCATTCTCCCTTTTACCTTTGAGATTGCAGGTATTTATAGGAGAAATGCAGAGGGTAGAGAAGTATGAAGATAAGAGAATCTGGCTATTTCTGAATTTGAATCCTCCCCTTATTTGCAAACTTGATTTGATGTGGATATTCAGTTCTGATCTGCAGCTTATTGGCGTATTGATTACTAAATATAACTTATCAAATGATAGAATTAGAAATAATGATTAACTTAAGAGTTGTAGTCCTTTAAGTCCTCTTCTGGATTATCTTAAATCATCAAATTTGAGTTCTGGTAGCGAAAGTTATGATTCAAATACTAAAATGTATCCAGCCAGAATCTGAGTCAAAATTGCTTCATCTCATCTGTTGATCTTCTCTCTATCCATTTATCCCTTTGGATTTGGACTCCATATTTGATGTTGTCCTCGATTGATTTTTAACTTTAACCACTTGATTCACCAAACTAAATTTAACCAACTGGATTTGGGATCATCCTCCTCTCACCAAATAGATCTAGTTAAATCTGAATTTAACTGATATTTATTTGATTTTATCATCTTTCTCCCCATGATTATCTTCTACAAAATAGACATTTAAGATAAGAAATTTAGCAGATTTATTACATGATAAATATGGATACGTAATAAAGAATAATACAATAAATGTGTGCAATCACACCCCCAAACTTATCTTTTGCTCGTCCTTGAGCAAAATAATAAAATAAACCAAAAATTATTAGATCACTTTCGCAAGTCACGCGATTGCATTGAGCTTGTGCAACAAGCCGTTAAACCTCTAGGTTACCCCTAGAGGACGAGTTTGTCTCGTGAGGATTTTCTGTGGATTGCACCCACAAAATCCATAAAAAATAGAAAATGTTAATATTTTGAAAACACATTTTGAAAGAAAAATATTTGAAATATTATTGTAAGATTAAGTAATCTATAAATTATAGGAAACAGAATTTTTCATTTCTAAACTTGGTCTCTATTCAAAAATTTGTTATCAATCAAAGTAAGGAGTCAAATTGTGCTTCTCATCTAATCTATTACTTTACCCTAAGTCATATGCACCTTCGTGACCGTGAAGTTTTGACTAAGGGTTCTTTAACTCTAACCTTATGCTTTATTTATTTATTTATTTTTGGTGGTATTGCTCCTTAGTTCTATTAGGCTTTCTAATCTGCCCATGTAATGAGCCTTTAATCGGTGACTCCCAAACCAAATAGTCTTAGGGCACCGGGTGAGAAAACACCCCAAGGACTTAAGGACTCGAGCAAATAAGACCACAAAACTAAGAATTTTATTATATGAATCGCTTGAAGCGTGAATACTTATGCTTTATGAGGCACTAATACCCAGCTTAATCAGAGAATTTTTATAGATATATATATATATATATATATATATATATATATATATATATATATATATATATATATATATATATATTTCAAACTTATCTAATCATCTTGTGCATAAATACCAAGGCTTGCTTAAGCCAAAGCACCTAGCTAATCAATAATTAGATTTGTTTAATTTTCATATATATATATATATATATATATATATATATATACATATATATATATATATATATATATATATTATATATATATATATATATATATATTTTATAAGGCATAAGAATCTTTGTTTTTGAACCCTAAGTGTGTAGTGTATAAAGTGCGCATATAACATCAAGGTAAAGATCAAGACTAAATTACTTTGACAAATTATCTTCCTAACCCTAAAAATCAACAAATAATCTTATTTTGACCAAGTATAAGAAATTCTAATTATAATTAGCCTATTCCTTAAAATTGACTTAATTTCTTACAAAAAATATGTCAAAATATTGTTTCTATTTTCAAAAATTGTTTTTTAAAAGTAAAGAAAATGTTAATAATAAATTTTTTTAATAAAAAAAAACCTAAGTTATGTTAGAACCCTCCCCCACACATATCTCATGCATTGTCCTCAATGGATGAATTAATGCATAGATGCTGAAAAAGAAGAAAGGGAAGGAACATATTACCTTAAGATGGTGGTTCCGGTGGTGGTCTGATTGGTCCACGAAATGCGGCCAATCGAATTTACTTGGAGTTCGGAGGAACCCACCAGAAACCTCTCTAATATAACCCACTAAAATGATGTATATATGAATGATTTTAATTAAGAATTTTACCCCATCTAATTTCTAAATTTCACAAATAATTTCGGAGTCAATTTTATTAACACCCTTATCCCAAAATGGAGTGTGAAAAGATGGAACAATTGACATGGACTTAGAAAGTACGAGAACTAATACCGACTCAGAAAAGTGACTTAAGTCAAGTAAAGGTTCAGGAGTCAAGATTGGTTCAGGAAGTGGGTCCAAATTAAGAAGTTAAAACTCAAGTCTACATTCATTTTCTAACAACGGAATGTGACTTAACATTGGTGATTCAAGCTCAAGAATGACAGGTGTAGGAATCAAAACTGACTCTAAAATATTACTCAAGTTGGGTAACAAAACAAGAGTCAATATTGATTCAGGAATTTGAACTGAATTACAAATTGGAGAATCTAGGTCACAGTTCTCATTGAGTTCAATTTCATAAAAATGAGAACTTGCCAATTTGTCAATGAGACTTTCAAAAGTATGAAATTGGTTAAGTTCAATATGATGATCATAAAAGATTGATGATTCAGTGTCATGATGAATTTGCACAGGATCCAATGTTGACTCGGAAAAATATTAAAATTAGGTGAAGACACCGGAGTCATTATTGAATCAGGAAGTAGAATTGAATCACCAAGTTGAGGTTCAGGATCATATTCTTTCTCAAGTTCAATTTCAGGAAAGGGATAACTTACCAAACTATCAATGTCATTTTCAAATTTTAGAGTTTGGACAAGTTCATATGGGTGTGCTAAAATGGAATCTTGTTTTCCAAAATAACATGATTCTTCGGCTCTAACAGAATGGTTAGCGACATTAGAAATGGTCAAACGGTGAGAATGAAGAGTTTAGACCATTAGATCTATGTCATGATTACGAGCGATTTGAGCCTGAGTCATGGCTTCAAGCAGCTTTTCATAGTCGATTGGTTCATCGTCTTGTTGCGATTGGATTTGAAAAGGTGAAGTTTTGTTTTGGAATTTGTGGTGAAATTTTGAGTCCATCAGATTTTGTGATTGTTACTTGGACTCACGCATACTTATTTTTAAGATTGATGATTTTCTATTTTGAATTGGTGAAACTGAGTATGAATCTTGAAAATATTGTGGACAATGTGGATAAGGAGGACAAGTTGGTTGAAAATTAGACTTGGGGGAGGTGAATCTCCATTGACTCTGTGAAGAGTTAAAATTATTCTAAAAATTATAGTCATAAAATTGGGGGTATGGGTTATATTGATTCGGATAAGACCAATCCGGCACACTAGGTTGGTTAAAGTTATGATATGCCGGGTTGGTAATATCTGAAAAAGAGGTCGGGGTGTAATATGGATTACCATTAAAATTGAAAAAATTATTGTTATAAGCCATATCACATAGGAAATGTCAAATACAAACAAAAAAAAATAAACAAAACAGAAACAAATAAAAAGGAAAAAAATCTAACCTAAGTTAGGGTAAACCTTAGACGTAGACAACTCCTAACTAGTTAGACTATCCGTGAGGGGTAAATTGTTGAATCTGACCACAAGTTAATCGGCCAGGTAGGGACAAGATTGGTGGGAGGTATCCGCACAAAAGCGACGGACCTAATTAAGCTAAACCACTAGCCTTCGGGGTTTCGCCCCTCAATCCCAAACTTTAGTCACCGATTTGGTAAGAGTCAAATTCAAATCAACTTCCCCCTTAGGTTAGTCTCCTATTTGAGTCTAAGATGTCCCTAGAGCCACGTCTACTCAATTTTAGTTAGGTTTGGGTTAGTGAGTGAGGAGATTGTTTGTGGGCTAAGGGAGGGTAATGACTTCCCCACCTTATCTTGTTTATAGGACAAGCCCTTAAATCAATTTAGTGAAGTGTACAAGTATATAGAAAAAAAAACTCAAGCAATATTTCATACAAGAATGAACCTTATGCTAAATGTTATGCACACATATCTTGGCTCCAGCACTCTTCAACAGTAAATAGAAAATGTAACGAAATAGACATATGCATAAATGTAAAGTCTAAATCATTTTTTGGCATTTACAATCAACTTTTTACTGTTGTGTTAGAAATATATATACAGTGAGTCAAACAAAGAAATAAATGCTACAGAGATTAAACTATATAATTCAGCCAACCTGCAGAAAATACAGGTTAGTAGTTCACTCAGATTGTCACAGGAATGTAGCAAATCTGAGGGTTTCTGGGCTCTGCTTTCTTGAGCAGAGTCCAGGGCCACTTATATGTCCACTGCAACAAAAATTTCTTGTTTTTAAATTTGTATACCAAAAATAAAGAAGAAAGTTAACCAAAATATAAATCTAAAAAGAGAATAACTTACCGTCCCTCCCCGGCAATGGTGCCAAAATTTGATTGAGGTTTTACCTGCACATAAATACAAAATTTCAGAAATACAAAATAGAGGTGCAAGATGCTCAATTCTACCGCAATAGTAAGTGGCTATGCGGGTCGTGACCCACAAGGAGAGACTAGCGATGGAAGTTTTTTTAGCAAGTATTCTTTTAAGTTACAAAGAATGGTTAAAGATCTTCTTTTAGTTCTTTAAAAGAAAATGAAAAAAAGTTATAATTAAGTTAGGAAGAAAGTGGTAGATAGAGAAGGTGGAGAAAATAGAAGTGATATGTACAAAGAAATTGAAAAGAGTGAAGGAGATTTAGGAGATTATGGTGTTGGTATACTAAAAGTTACAAGAAAAGAAACAAAAACTAAAACCTAAAACACATACTCACCTCTTTAGCGCCTCCTTTCCTATCACCCGTATCGACGATGTACCTTTACTTGAAGGCGAGCGAAGCATGGCGATGAGATCTTCCCCATTCCCGATTTACACTAAAAAATGAAGGGGCAAGCTATACTACTATAGAAATGAATATCCATCACCATAAGTCATCAACGGCACTTGCAAGGACAAGGCAACTTCGAGGCTATCGGTTTCATTTGGATCCACAAACACAGAAGAGGGAAGCGAAAAAAAAACAAGAATAGAAAAGAAAAGGAAACCTCGATTCGATTCAAATAATAATGGAAGAAAAGATCACTTACACTAGTGTCACCTTCAGTACAAGCTTGTTCTCATTCCTCCATGAAAGTCTCCTCTCCTCTCAGTTACATAAATAAAACAAAAACTACATAAAAGAAAACTAAAAACCTAAGTTACAAACTACAAATTAGCATAAGTTTTACTCTCTGCTTCGTCGTTCTCCCTTTTGCCTTTGAGATTGCAGGTATTTATAGGAGAAATGCAGAAGGTAGAGGAGTATGAAGATAAGGGAATCTGCCGATTTCTGAATTTGAATCCTCTCCTTATCTCTAAACTTAATTTGATGTGGATATTCAGTTCTAATCTGCAACTTATTGGCATATTGATTGTTAAATATAACTTATCAAATGATAGAATTAGAAATAGTGATAAACTTAAGAGTTTTAGCCCTTTAAGGCCTCTTTCTGGATCATCTTAAATCATCAGATTTGAGTTCTGGTAGCGAACGTTATGATTCAAATACTAAAATATATCTAGCCAGAATCTGAGTCAAAATTGCTTCATCTCATCTGTTGATCTTCTCTCTATCCATTTATCCCTTTAGATTTGGACTCTGTGTTTGATTTTATCCTCAATTGATTTTTAGTTTTAACCACTTGATTCACCAAAAACTAAATTTAACCAACTGAATTTGGGATCATCCTCCTCTAACCAAATAGATCTAGTTAAATCTGAATTTAACTGATATTTATTTGATTTTATCATCTTTCTCCCCATGATTATCTTCTGCAAAATTAGACAATTAAGATAAAGAATTTAGCAGATTTATTACATGATAAATGTGGATATGTAATAAAGAATAATACAATAAATGTGTGCAATCACACCCTACACCTATCTTTTGCTCGTCCTCGAGCAAAACAACAAACTAAATCAAATATTATTAGACCACTTTCACAGGTGACGCGATTCCATTGAGCTTGTGCAACAAGCCGTTAAACCTCTAGGTTACCCCTAGAGGACGAGTTTTGTCTCGTGAGGATTTTCAGTAGATTGCACCCACAAAATCTATAAAGAAAGAGAAAAATGTTAATATTTTGAAAACACATTTTGAAAGAAAAATATTTGAAATATTATTGTAAGATATAAATAATCTATAAGTTATACAAAAACTGAATTTTTCATTACTAAACTTAGTCTCTATTTAAAATTTGTTATCAATCAAAGTAAGGAGTCAAATTGTACTTCTCATCTAGTCTATTACTTTACCCTAAGTCATATACACCTTCGTGACCGTAAGGTTTTGATTAAGGGTTCTTTAACTCTAACTCTTATGCCTTATTTATTTATTTTTGGTGGTATTATTCCTTAATTCTATTAGGCTTTCTAATCTGCCCATGTAATGAGCCTTTAATCGGTGACTCCCAAACCAAATGGTCTTAGGGCACCGGGTGAGAAAACACCACAATGACTTAAGGACTCGAGTAAACAAGACCACAAAACTAAGGATTTTATTATATGAACCTCTTTTAGGCGTGACTACTAATGCTTTATGAGACACAAACACCCAGCTTAATCAGAGGAGCTGTCTTGGCCTTGGGCCGGTAGACCGCACGGTCAACCGATCCAGAGAGCTTGCTCTCTAGATCTGGCCCCGGTCGACCGACCCAGAGAGGAAGCTCTCTAGTTTTTGCCTCGACTAGGCAGTCGACCGATAGGCTTAGCTTTTGGTGACGGTCGACCAGGCAGTCGACCAATAGGCTTAGCCTTTGGTGACGGTCGATCGACCGGTCGACATACAACCCTAACGGTCGTAAATCCGACCGTTGGCGGTCGACTGGGAGATCGACCGACAGGTCATTTTTGACCTGTTTTAAATCCCAACAGCTATATTTTCAGACCCCTATATAAATGGGTCCTTGAAGCCAGTTTTAACTAAGATTTTTTAGAGCTAATTTTGCCATCTTCTGTAGAGTTTTAGCAACAAGTTTTAAACAAGTTTTTGAGTCAAAAATCTCAATCCTTATTTTGTTTTCAAAGTTTTGAAAAATCAAAGAAAAACTAGATTTGAGAAACTTGTTGTGCTTTTCATTTTACATATCTATCAAGAAGTTTTCTCAAGTATTTTCTTTGTGTTTTCTTTTCAAACACTTTATTTTTCTCACACTTGAGCTATCAATTCTATACTTATATATATGATTTGTAAGAAAAATTATTTGTGATTCTTTGAGATCACCGAGAGAGAGTTTGTGATCATTGGATCACTAAGTTTTATTTCTTTTTGCTTTATGCTAGGTTTTATGCCTTCCTTTTGTGTAGAGGAGAAAGAGAGCGGAGTTGTGTACTCCCTGTTGTAATTGTAATTTCTCAGTGGAGGTTCCTTTGTGGAAGGTCCTGTGTGGATATAGTGAAAATCCTTCTGTGTGAAGATGGGGACGTTGAGCAGTAGTTCGAACCTCGAAACATATTTCGTTATTGGCGTTTGATCAACTATCTCTCAACTTTATCTCTCTTATATTTTATATTGCTTTACATTATTCATATTCATATATATTTGCTTGATATAGTTTGTGTGCCCACACTTATGTTGAACCACGAGAGCGTGTAATAGAAACTCAACTCTTAATTTAGAGGAATTTAGAGGAGTAGTTCCAGAGCCCTTCACGGAGAATTCGGGTTCACTCTTGGTTACACGTTATTTGTTTGCAATTAAGTTTTAAATTTTGCATCATTTGTTTTAGATTAGTACTACACCTATTCACCCCCCTCTAGGTGTACTTTCAGAACCAACTTGATGAAACAAAGTAGCCATCAAAAATTTAAGGATCAGAAGAGTTAAAAGTGTGACTGTGCAGCTGAAGTGATTGCTGCGTAGCTGAATAATTTCAGAATTACAAGTTTAAATTTTTTCCTAGATAAGTATTTGTACAATTGTTTATTTATGAACATGGTTATTTTCTGCATTTTGATATACATGGTTTTTCCCTGCTTTGACAAGTTTCAATTAGCATATGTTAATTTTTTGGGTAGTATTTATTTGTTATTTTACATGTGACATGGATTCATCTTGTACCACATGAGGTAAGACATGGTTTAGGTATGGGGGAGGGGTCTATGATTTTTCTTTTTCTTTTACTTTTTGTTTATTTTTAGGTTAGAATTTACTTCTTTTTTTAGAATTTTTCTAAATTTTCTTTTTCTTATATTAGATTTTTTTTCCTTTTCTTTTTACTAACTAAAAAAATTAAAATTTCAGTTTGTTTATCTAGTTTTAAGGATTTAGTGACCATATAGTTTGAATTGGATAAAGATATCGATTCAATAGATTTCTTATTTTTTTTAAAAGAGATAAAAAAAACTTGAAAAATTAAATGTCATCTAGAATTTGCCTACGTGAGTATGCATCTTTCACACACTTACATATTAGTTTAAGCTTGAGATAATGAGGATTACTTTAAAGAAAATGAACTTAATTATTGATTAGCAAGATACTTTAACCTCAAAAATCCTTGATATTTACTTGAAAGATAGTAAGGTACGTTGAGAAAAAGTTATATGTATTAACAAGTCTAATTATCAATTAGTTAGGTATCTTACCCTCAAAAAGCCTTGATATTTACACGAAAGAGAATTGAGTGAGTTATATATATGAAAAAATAAAATAAATAAAGAAGTGCTTAAAGGGCAACAAAGTGATAATACTTAGAAACTTCTACATTGTGGGAAAAATTTAAGTATGAAAAGTTTGAATCAAAGTCCCAAGTTAAAAACTATTACTCGTTCACAAGATGAATAGGATCGAAAAACTTAGGAAGGATGGTGGGATATATTAGGATTTGAATCTCTAAGAAGAGATGATTTGATTTCTTGATAGGAGATTGAAATTGAAAATGCTTATTTGTGAAAACTATTGATCTTATTTGCTAGTGATACTTATTAAACAAAAATATTTTTTCTTTTTTTTTTTCTTTATTTTTCTCTTTCTTTATTTTTCAGCTATCCTTATTTTTCTTTATCCTTATTTTCTTAATCTTTTTATATTTTTCATTGAATTTTTTGGGTATATTCTCTGCAAGCCCTCACGAGACAACACTCGTCCACTAGGGGTAACCTAAGGGTTTAACGACTTGTTGCACGCGCTAATTGCAACCATGATTCTTACAAAAGTGAGTTAGGAATTTTTCTTTTATATTTATGATTTTTGGATTTTATTTTCTTTTTTATATTAGGATTTTGCTTGAGGACTAGCAAAGTTAGATAGAGATTGTGATAATTGTGATTATCATCTATATTTAACCACTTTTATGCCTATTTTGTTAATATTTAATTTTGCACGAGTGTTTTTGTCTATATTTTTGCAAAAATTAAGTTAAAAGCATAAATTAAAGAAAAGAGATGAAAAAGCAAAAATCGATGTTAAAAAGATGATCGCAGTAGTATATTTTTAGATTCAGCCATTTAGAGACAGAAAAGACTTGCTAATAGAGACTACATAATATACATAAGAGGACTCCAAAATTTGAAGCCAAAATCAGCCATAAGTCGGTTGGTCAATCGACCAATATTCAAAACAGAGACCAAAATAGAATCAGATTTGGATTCAGACTGAATATATTTTAGTATTTTGATCATAACTTTCACTACAGAAGTCCAAATTCGATAATTTAAAATGCTATAGAAAGAGAATTTAAAGGGCTATAATTCTTATATTGACAATTTTTTCAGTTCAGACATTTGGTATCCCTTATTCAGTAATCAATATCAGGTGATTGTAGTCCAATTTAAAATTGAATTCCTACATCAAGTTGAAGTTTGATTAGAAGTATTAGTGTATTTCTTATTGTAATTGACTCCGAGATCTACATAAAAAGGCTACAATCTCTTATAATTATATTATCTAATTATAGAAACAAGCTTTGTAATTTAAGTTTTGGCTTCTCTCTTGTAAATATTTTTTCTTATATAAAATTCTGGCTTTTTGGAAGAAATTTCGATGCGTTGGAAGAAGAAGATCAGAGGAGAAGGAACAACTAAGGATTAGACTTGATCTCTAAATTAGTGTTATCTTTTTTCTTCTATTCTAATTTACTATATGAAGATAGAATTCATGTTTATTGTTTTGTTTTACAATTTCTTTATCATGAACTAAATCTTCATAGCTAGGGCATTAATAGAGGCAAATTATTATAAAGATTTAATGTAGTTGCTTTGTGTTAGTTTTATTCTACTACTTTGTTCTTCAAGGTAGATTCTTTGCTATATTAAAATTCTATTTCCATTATTCTTTTTATTAATTGAGAGCTTCAACTATATTGATAGCTATGTTTGAGACCGAGAGGAGATAATCTAGCAACGCCTCATAGGAATTGAAATCACTACTTGACACGTTGAGACTGAGAGGAGATATGTAAGTTGTGCAATTGTGTGAGAAAGATTCACTAAGCTTAATGCATCTTTTAACTTATAAATCTACTAGATATAATGATAGTAGGCTCTTGATTAAGAGATAGAATTAGTATTACTCGAGATAGAATACTATTTGAGATAAGGACTTTCAATTATTAACATGAGTAGTAGGCTATTATTAGCACAATCAACTTTTTAATTTGGATTACTAATTATTGAAATCGATTGCCCTAGTGTTTTTCCTATTTTAACTCAAACAAAATATACTTTAGTCCACTTCTACAATTTTATCAATTTTTCAAATAAAGCCTTAAGTCAATACACCTTTGATACTTAATAAGCTAACAATTCTTGTGAGTTTGACACTCTACTTATCACTTTATTATTACTTATTAACGATTGGTTGGCTTGCCAATTCGCACATCAGTTATCCATCGACAGATAGGATGCGTCGATTCCGAATGAGAAAAATCTCATAGTGGTAATCCGGATCTCTAAGTGAGAAAAATCCCAGCAGCAAAGTTGGGCCCCAAGTGGGGAAATCTAGCAGCAAAGTTGGGCTCCAAGTGGGGGAAATCCTAGCAGCAAAGTCGGGTTCATGATCGTGGGAAAACCGTGCATGAAAAGTATATGTTTTGAAATCAAGATTTAAAGTGTGTGTGCTTTGGCTTCCTTGATACGTCCGTTATAACATAGAGGCTAAATGGGTCAAATCCATAGGGACGGAAAGCGATAGAAGATTTACCGGTATGTTCACGTGTGTGTTAAAGTTTCTTCTATATTTTAAAGAATCAAAAGAAAATAAAATAAAAAGTAAAAAGAGAAGAGTACGATGAAACACAAAGAAGTGGGAAACATAGAAAAGAATATATTTGTGATTTTTTATAGTATTTCTAAAATAAAGTGAAAAAGAAAGAAAACTCATGGCTACTAACTACTAATGGCTCCACTAATCATACTATCCTCTTAGTGATAGTTGCCTCACATGTGTCCTTGGCCATCACTAGTCTTTGGTTCAAGAGCGTTTCAAAACATGACCCATGCGATAACTTTAACATCCAAACTCAACAAACCAAGTGCAAGTTACACTTAGGGGCCGTTTGTTTCGCGTAAAACTCCGTAATTCGTAAATGACTTACTACCCAGTTACAACTACGGCGTTTGTTTGGACCGTAATTCGTAAAAGACTTACGTAACTCAGCTAACACTCACTTGCAACCCAGTTACCACTCACTTACAGCCCAGTTACAGTTAATTTTGTGGTCATACAAATTTGTAATATTTTTTTATATTAATATTAACATTTTTTAATATCTAACTTTTTTAATATTTATTTGCAGTATTAAAACTTTTAAAATCACCAAATAGTTAATTTTGTGGTCAATTTTTTCACTTACGACTTATACATTACGACAACCAAACACCGTAAAGTATAATGCACTTTCCCACTTTACAATTTTATATTACCAACCAAACACCGTAAAAATTACATACATGTAACTCATTTACAATTGTAAAAGACTTTGCCAATTATAACTACGAATTACGGCCAGTTATGACAACCAAACAGATCCTTAAACCATCAAAACTAAACAAGAGTAAGCATGGAGTAAAGTAATATTAGCTTGTTAGAGAGTTGGGATGTTAAAGTGTTATAATCCATCATCATGAGTCATCAATGGCTCTTGAAAGAGTAAGGCCAAGTAGAGGCTATTAGATTCATGTGGATTATCAAGTAAGAGTTAGCAAATTAGTGGTTAGTAGTTAGTTTCTATGAGAGAAAATTAGCTAAACATGTAAAAGGAGTTAAGAAGAAGAAAACAAAGAGAGGTAAAGAGAGAATCTTTCATAGATTGTCACCTTCTATTACAAGCACTCTTTCTTTCCAACCATGTACCACTCTCTCTCTTATTACAAGATCTACAAAAAACAGAAAATATAAAGAAGAAGAGGAAGAACTAATCTAAACTACCATAAACTACAACATGGAGAAGAAAACTACCCTACTATTTGGATTTCTCCCTGAAGAACCCCAAGGGAGGTATTTATAGGCACCAGGGGAAAGGGGGCCAGGGGGACAAACCTGGCCCAAAGCGCTGGCGAGGCGCGCGCAGTGCCGCCTGCTGCGCGCTGCCGCATCGGTCCCCTGTAGGCTGCATATCCTGCTTTCTGGTTTTGGGCCCCTGGTTTTGACAGAATCACCCTCCTAGGTAAATTGCTATCTTTATAGGCTTTTAATCACCAATTAAATTGTGATTTTAAGTCTTCTTCTTCATTTCATGCCATGGACCTAGAAACATACAGGAGAGGTATTCATAGCAGAATTTAATATTAAATAAATGTGAAGATGTGGTATGAAATCTGTAGTTTTAGAGAGTAATCACACCCCCACACTTATCTTTTTCTCGTCCTGAGCAAAACAAAAAACGAAGGAAATTATTACATCACTTTCGCAGGTGACGCGATTGCACTGAGCATGTGCAACAAGCCGTTAAACCTCTATGTTCCCATAGAGGAGGAGTTTTGTCTCTTGTGAGTTTTCAGCGGATTATGTTGGCCCAGAGGCCTTCCACTCTAGTTTTGATGATGATTAACTCATGTAGTTATGTTTACTAATAATCTTGTGATGTTTAGTTTCAGATATTTACCCAAGATATTAGTAGGTGATTAACTTCAACAAAGGTGTTTTGGAGCTTTTCATGGTGATTCAAGAGCCCGAGCGTCAAAGTCATATCTAGCACTTGTTGGAGTCAAGCTCGATGGATCGAGTCAACTTGGAGACGGCGCTCTACAAGAAGACTTCAGTACATAGTTTAGTTTTTGTTTAGATCCATTGTAAAGACTAGATAGTGTGATATGCTCAAGTTCACAACACACACACTTGTTTAAGTTTCATGTTTATTGGTTTTCGGTTTTTAGTTTAACCGATCTTGATTTTCATGAATAGATAGAATCAAAACAAGTTTACATGGTTTAATGTATATTAGATTTGTTCTATAAACATGTATGCTTCAACTTTTTAAACAAACTTAGTTTGATAGTCTATTTCATGAGTTTGGTGTTTTGGTATGTTAACAAAACATATTTTTGGATTTTTAGTCAAGAACGATGATATATATCTTTATATGTATATTGGATTATATCCATATACAACATGCCCTAAAAGTTATTTCTATATCATGTTTTTGTATTTGGATGAGTTTTGAACAAAACGAATTTTCAATTCAAAAATTCAAGTTTTAGAAAATACGGAATTTGGTTTTCGGCAAAATTTTCATTACACAAAAAGAGTTCAAAATGTTTGTAACTTGGTTTGATTTTTACTCAAACAAGTTTGTATATCAATGTATTATACTGAACTTATTTTTGTGAATTTTTAGAGATTTTATGGGAATTAATTGGTAATTAAAACCTAGTTTTCCAGTCCCTTAAAAATCCTGCCAGGCTCTGGCGGTCGACCGGCCGGTCAACCGAACCAGGAGCCGGTCGACCGGAACGGTCGACCGGATGTGCACAAAATGTGCACAAGGCCATTTGGTTTGGCCGGTCGACCGACTGAAGGCAACCCACTCTCGGGTTGCCCCGGTCGACCGGCCAGAGAACCGTTGCTCTCTGGTTCAGGGGACGGTCAACCGGGCGGTCGACCAGAAGTTGGCAACGATTAAATTTTGACCGTTGGCCAGTCGACCGGATGGTCAAATCTGACCATAATTGCTGCCAACGGCTAGTTTTTAAATGGGGCTATAAATACCCCATTTGAGAGATTTGTCTCCCAAGTTTTTGAGAGCCAAAATTCTGATCTTCTCTATTGCTTTAAGAGCTATTTTCTCAAAAGAGTTTTTGTGTTTTAAAAGATCAATCTTCATTGTTTTAAAAGTGTTTTTGTTATTTCAAAGAAAATAGTCTTTTGGGAATTGTTTTTGATCTAAAAATTCTATATCTTTTTGGAGTGTTTCTCAAGTGATTTTCTTTATTAAAAATACTTTGTTTTCCACACTTGAGCTTATCATTCTATCCTCTCTATAGGATCCTTATTTTTGTGGGAAAAAATTGGTTTGTGGTCTTTTGATCACTAAGTTGTAAACCCTCCTAGTTTATGTTATCCCTCTTGGGTAGAGGTTGATTTGTGGAGTGGTGGCTTTGTGCCCTATCCCTTTAGTGAGAGGTTGATTGGTTGTTGGCTTTGTCCCCATCCCTCATTTGTGAGATTGATTAAGTTTTTTGATGGCTTTGTGCCTAACCTCTAAGTGTAGAGGTTGTGTTTGTAAAGAGAGGAGTTGTGTACTCCGTATTGTATTGCCCCAAATCCTCAGTGGAGGTTTCCTGTGTGGGAGTCCTGTGTGGACAAGTGAATTGGAAATCCTTCTGTGTGAAGGCGGGGACGTAGAGCTGTGTGCTCGAACCTCAAAACCTATCGCGGTGTTTGCATTTAGACTCTAACTCTCTCTCTTTACTATTGTGCCTTGCATCATTTCATATTGCTCATTCATATTATATACTTGGCTTGTTTGTGTGTGCCTCACTTATGATTAACCACGAGAGCTTCATATAGCGCCTCAACTCTTATTCAAAGGAATCAAGAGGAGTTAGTCCAGAGCCCTTCACCGGGAATTCGGCTACACTCGTTGGTTGCATTAAGTGTAACTGCAATTAATTTTTTAATTTCTGCATTTAGTTCATTAGATTAGCCGTACACCTATTCACCCCCCTCTAGGTTTACTTTCAATTGGTATCAGAGCCTACACTCCTGATATTTGGTTTAACCACCTAGGAGTGTGATCTTGATTTTGCTAATCTACATTTGCATTTGCATTTGCACACATATATTTTGCACTCATGGATGTTCCTCCCAAGTTTGATATCTCTAGACTTGACATATGGAAGGTTCTTATGAGTTGTCATTTAAAAGCCCTAGGCTTGCATGTCTATGCCATTACCAAGGAATCCTACCCTAATGATAGCAAGCATATAGAGGCCAATGCAATAGCCCTAAAGGCACTTAGAGCATCTCTTCATAAAGATTATTTACATGTGTTTTCTCACTATGAGTCCGCTTTTGCAGTATGGAGCATTTTGACTTCTCCCGAGCTACCAAAGATTATCGATAAGAAGAGGAGATCTAGGAGAGACGAGTCCGACGAACGTTGTTTCATGGTCCAAGGGAATGACTCCCTTGAGGTACACTCGGACACTCAACTAGATGCTAGTTCTATTTCATATTGCAATCAGTGTTTAGAGGCACAAGCCATGAATGATGAACTTGCTAAGAATTTTGAAAATTTGATTTCAAAATACAAACTATTGAAAAGGAAAGTCTTGATTTAAATAAAGAAAATGAAAATTTGTCTTCTAGACTTGATTTGATTTTGCAAGAGAAGGAAGAGATTTCTAGTGAACGTGACTCACTTAAATCTCAACTAGACCTTGCCCTAAAGGAAAATGAATTTTTAAAAAATAAAACTGATTGTGAAATAATTTTGAAGAAAAATAAAACCTTGTCTTCAAAAGTTGATTTTGTTTTAAAGAGAATGAATCCTTGAAAATAAAAATTGCTTCTATTTCAAAGGATTTGGAAATTTGTTCAAATAAAAATGTTTCTTTGCAAAAAGAATTGAAAGATTGCTTAAAGAAAAATATTTCTTTGAAAAATGATTTAGACACACATGTTTGCCATGCTAGTGTAGCCTCTTCGTCTAGCTCACCTATTGCATGCACTTCTTCTATAATTGAAAATGAATATCTATGCTTAAGAAGAATGTTGATTGTTTGGGCTTCACTTTGAACCAATGTGCTTTAAACCATACACGTTTGGAATCTATGTTTCGAAAGAAACAAGTTCCATCTTTGCATGCACACAAACCACGGCATACACATGCTTCGCACGTTCATGTACACAATACTATGTATGCTCATGTGTACACTTGTACACATTGTGGACGTAAGGACCACCTTGTCAAATTTTGCTATGATAAGATACATGATGTAAATTTAGCAACTAAATTTATTTGGGTTAGGAAAGGAACTAACCCCCATGGAACCAAAAGAGTGTGGGTACCAAAGACCACCCTATTGTATTTGATGTAGGTGTGGGCTCTCGCAAGACATGAGAGTTACGGTACCTTGAGGTGGATGCGTTCCGAGCTTAAAGAGAACAATTTGGATGCATCACTTTCAAGGAAAGTTTTGGTGGGAGGACCACCGTATTTTGGAGACTTGGAGAGTTGCCTTCTCGATTTTGGTAACGATCTCTTACTCCTCATTTATTGTTTACATGCTTTCATATTATTCATTTTTAGCATGTCTTGATGTTTATGATTAGTATGTTATATGCCATGAGATTTAGATTAGTGATATACATGTTTAGTTATTTGAAACACCCATGTTTAATATGGATTTATATATTTGTGATCTCACATTTGTTTTAACTAATGTGTATGTCCTAGATCTATGCATGTGCATGTACATAATAGTCATATGTATGTTTATGAGTTTTTTGTTTTGATTTCTATGCTTCTTATTTGATTACATGTTTAGATGTTAGTTTTCATTAAAACTTGAATATATATTTGTACAACTAATGAGCCACAAATAGATTATTACATGTTTGTACTTGAACGCTCATTTGTGCTCATTAGATGTACTAGTATAGCCTAGTTTTGATGATTCATGCATTTGACTTGTATTCCCATTTTATACATGTCTTTCATGTTTATATGTCTAGCTATATATGTCTATCTTGTCCAAACTTTTGGCTATACATATACATCCCTTGAGCCACTTGCCTTCATGCATATACTTTTGTGGACTCGTTATGTTTGGATATGTATGTATTCTTTAGTTTGTACATGACATACATATGCCTTGAAGATTAAATCGTTTTGATGATTTTCATGTTTTAGGGAATTTCATAATTGAGCTAAATTGACTATTTTCGTGATTATGTCTATCACACAAAACTTGTACACTCACATTATTTGAGGTTTTCTCTTGATTTTGTTTTCATGAGTCATATATGAGCTTTATATCTTTTGAGTGTCAATTGTTGAGTGATTTTCATGTTTCATGAAATATATTTTTGTTTTATTCCTTACTTGAAGGATTTCGTATTAGTTTATAAATTTTTCTTATAACTAGTTCGTATTCTTCATTTTGGAAGAGTTTTCAATTATGCTAAACTATTTTCAAACCTATTTTTGAAAACCCCTTCCATCGATGGGCGGTTGGTTGGGCGACCATGCCTTGTATGTTCATATTGAAAATCTTTTTAAACATGTGCATGAAATGGGTGGAAGGAATATGAGTTATACACTTGATCTTATTTTGTTTTCAATTGGTATCATTGGATCTTTTCAATTGGTATCACTATTGACATTCTTTTGTATACTCATATATGTTTATATATATATATATGCTTGCACTTCATATAGTATCAATTTCGATTGGTATTTATTTTTCATACATATATACTTGCTTTATTTGTGCTTACTATATCTCTATATCTTTGAGCACAAATTTTAGTTATGCTAAGCTTGATTTCTTTAATGACTATTATATTTCAATTGATTATAGTTTAATTGGTATCATATACAAGCTTATGCATCATTATGTTTGGTATTTCATAAAGGGAGAGAAAATTCATGTTTCTACTTTCAATTGGTTTCTACTTTCAATTGGTTATGTTATTCTACTCCCACACTTCATGTTAAAAATGATTAAAAAAAGGATATTGATTATTTATGGTATCATATGCTTTTGATGAAAATTTATTTTTCAATTGGTACTAATCTTTTCAAATTGGTATCAAGATTACCTATAAGTTTTACTTTAAATTGGTATGTTTTATTGATATCAAAATTTTTAGTTTAATTGCTCAAAATGATTTATTTACTTACAATTGGTATTTAATTGGTATTTACTTACAATTGGTATCAATTGGTATTTAAATCTATTTTAAAAACATTTATTTTATGCACCACATTATGTACTTTCAATTGGTATAATTCATTGATATCATGATGCACTAAATTGATATTTTTTTCTCTTTCAATTGGTATCAAGAAAGTTTTGTTTTGATTTCACCCCTCATTGATTTTTTTGTTTAAGACAAAAAGGGGAGAATATTGTTTTCTTTGACCCCCTTTGTTGAAGATTAACAAAAAGGGGGAGAAAGATTTTGAGTTTATATATGTATATTTTTTTCTTTGCATATATTGAGTTTTATGTATATGAGAAAAAAGATTTGAGAGTTTAAACAAAAAGAGAGAATGTTTTTGAAACATATGTTTGATTCATGCATGTTGATGCATATTCATGTTTAGTATTCATTGCATATATCTTATGTTTATTGCTATGCATGAGTTAAGGGGGAGCTTCCTTGAAGCTTAACTTTAATCCATGCATATATAACTCCATGAGTTTTGTCATCATCAAAAAGGGGAGATTGTTGGCCCAGAGGCCTTCCACTCTAGTTTTGATGATGATTAACTCATGTAGTTATGTTTACTAATAATCTTGTGATGTTTAGTTTCAGATATTTAACCAAGATATTAGTAGGTGATTAGCTTCAACAAAGGTATTTTGGAGCTTTTCATGGTGATTCAAGAGCCCGAGCGTCAAAGTCATATCTAGCACTCGTTGGAGTCAAGCTCGGTGGATCACGGTTTGGATCGAGTCAACTTGGAGACGGCTCTACAAGAAGACTTCAGTACATAGTTTAGTTTTTGTTTAGATCCATTCTAAAGACTAGATGTGTGATATGCTCAAGTTCACAACACACACACTTGTTTAAGTTTCATGTTTATTGGTTTTCGGTTTTTGGTTTAACCGATCTTGATTTTCATGAATAGATAGAATCAAACAAGTTTATATGGTTTAATGTATATTAGATTTGTTCTATATACATGTATGCTTCAACTATTTAAACAAACTTAGTTTGATAGTCTATTTCATGAGTTTGGTGTTTTGGTATTTTAACAAAACATATTTTTGAATTTTTAGTCAAAAACTATGATATATATCTTTATATGTATATTGGATTATATCCATATACAATATGCCCTAAAAGTTGTTTCTATATCATGTTTTTGTATTTGGATGAGTTCTGAATAAAACGAATTTTCAATTCAAAAATTCAAGTTTTAGAAAATACGGAATTTGGTTTTCTGCAAAATTTCCATTACAAAAAAGGAGTTCAAAATGTTTGTAACTTGGTTTGATTTTTACTCAAACAAGTTTGTATATCAATGTATTATACTGAACTTATTTTTGTGAATTTTTAGAGATTTTATGGGAATTAATTGGTAATTAAAAACCTAGTTTTCCAGTCCCTTAAAAATCCTGCCAGGCTCTGGCGGTCGACTGGAACGGTCGACCAGATGTACACAAAACGTGCACAAGGCCATTTAGTTTGGCCGGTCGATCGAGCGGTCGACCGACTGAAGACGACCCACTCTCGGGTTGCCCCGGTCGACCGGGCGGTCGACCGGCCAGAGAGCCGTTGCTCTCTGGTTCAGGGAACGGTCGACCGGCGGTCGACCGGAAGTTGGCAACAGTCAAATTTTGACCGTTGGCCGGTCGACCGGATGGTCAAATCTGACCATAATTGCTTCCAACGGCTAATTTTTAAATGGGGCTATAAATACCTCATTTGAGGGAGGTTTTCTCCCAAGTCTTTGAGAGCCAAAATTCTGATCTTCTCTATTGTTTTAAGAGCTAGTTTCTCAAAAGAGTTTTTGTGTTTTAAAAGATCAATCTTCATTGTTTTAAAAGTGTTTTTGTTATTTCAAAGAAAATAGTCTTTTGGGAATTGTTTTTGATCTAAAAATTCTATATCTTTTTTGGAGAGTTTCCCAAGTGATTTTCTTTGTTAAAACACTTTATTTTTCACACTTGAGCTTATCATTCTATCCTCTCTATAGGATCCTTGTTTTTGTGGAAAAGATTTGGTTTGTAGTCTTTTGATCACTAAGTTGTAAACCCTCCTACATTGTGTTATCCCTCTTGGGTAGAGGTTGATTTGTGGAGTGGTGGCTTTGTGCCCTATCCCTCTAGTGAGAGATTAATTGGTTGTTGGCTTTGTGCCCATCCCTCATTTGTGAGGTTGATTGAGTTTTGTGGTGGCTTTGTGCCTAACCTCTAAGTGTAGAGGTTGTGTTTGTAAAGAGAGGAGTTGTGTACTCCGTATTGTATTGCCCCAAATCCTCGGTGGAGGTTCCCTGTGTGGGAGTCCTGTGTGGACAAGTGGATTGGAAATCCTTCTGTGTGAAGGCGGGGACGTAGAGCTGTGTGCTCGAACCTCGAAATATATCGCGGTGTTTACGTTTGATCCATTGACTCTAACTCTCTCTTTATTATTGTGCCTTGCATCATTTCATATTGCTCATTCATATTATATTCATGGATTGTTTGTGTGTGCCTCACTTGTGCTAAACCACGAGAGATTCATATAGCGCCTCAACTCTTATTCAGAGGAATAAAGAGGAGTTAGTCCAGAGCCCTTCACCGGGAATTCGGCTACACTCGTTGGTTGCATTAAGTGGAGTCGCAATTAAGTTTTTAATTTTCGCATTTAGTTCATTAGATTAGCCGTACACCTATTCACCCCCCCTCTAGGTGTACTTTCGGATTACACCCACAAAATTCATAAAGAAAGAAATCAAATGTTAGTATTTTGAAAAAAAAATTTGAAAATAGAGAAAAGTGTTGAAATATTTTTGCGAAAATATATGTGATCGAAGGTCATAGGTTAATCAAAAATTATTTTTCCTTAAACTAAGTCGAAATGCAAAATCTTGTTATAAATTAAATGTAAGAATTTAAAATTGAATTGATTCTTTGATCTTTTATAAAATTCTTAGAGAAATATGTACTTTATGAACAATAATGATTTTTGGGATAACGACTCTAACTTTCATGCCATTTATTTATATTATTAATATTATTTATTTTTCTTTTCTTAGTTTTCTTAAGCTTTCTAGCTTACCCGGGTATTGAGCCTTTAGCAGGTGACTCCCAAACTAGATAGTTTTAGGGCACCAGATGAGAAAACATCCCTCGGACTTAAGGACTCGAGTAAACAACGCCACAAAATCAAAGGGATTATTTTATTTATTTATTTATTTTGTCTACCATTTTAGGTCTAAATAATCATGTTTCCTGAGGCATAATTACCCAACTTCAATAAGTAATTTTATCATCATTTTATTTTTTATATATATATATATATTTTATGACATTTTCAGTCTTTTTTTCAATCCTAAAAATTGTGTAAGTGTGAAATGCATAAATCTAAGGCAAAAATTCAAGATCAAATCATCTTTCCAATCTTATTTTCTTATCTTAAAATTTAAATAAGATCTATTATTTTGACTAGGTTTAAAATTTCATAATTTTAGGTCTTCCTAATTCCTAAGATAATCTTAATTTTATTAAAAATAAATCAAAACTATTTCCCTTATGTCAAAAAGTTTTAAAAAAGAAAGAGTTTTTATACAAAAGAAAATTTTAAAAAGGTCCTAAAAAGAAGTGTAAAAAAAAGAAAATTTAAAACTAACCACGTTAGTAATCCTCCCCCATACTTATCTCATGCATTGTCCTCAATGCATTGTGATTGTGTATATATATACATGAAACAAATGGAGAGGGAAGGAAAATTACCTCATGGTGGTGGCTCCGGTGGTGGTTTGACTGAGCTAAGTGTTGCCACCCAATCAAGATATCGTGGGTCTTGCAGAAACTCACGAGTGACCTCTCTAATATGACCCAGTAAAAGAATGATTGAGTGAATGGTCTTATTTAAAAATTTATCCACATCTAATTTTTAATTTTCAAAAATAATTACTGAGTTATTTTCTTCAACATCCTTGTCCAACAATGAAGTGTGATTTTAGAAGATAATTGATTTGGACTCAAATGGAATAGGAACAAAAATCGATACCGACTCAGGAATTCGACTCAGATCAAGTCGAGATTCAAAAGGGAGAGTCAAAATTGGTTCAAAAATGGGGTCCAAACCAAAGGATTGATGTTCACACACTTTCCTATCAATGAAGTATGATCATAAGAAATTGGTGATTCAATTTCATAATGTACTGGTACAGGATTCAATGTTGACTTTAGAATAAAGAAAAAATCTTGTAAAGATATCGGAGTCATTATTGAATTAAAAAGTGAAGTGGAATTACCAACTTGAGGTTCAGGATCACTTTCAAGCTCAAGTTCAATTTCGAGAAAAGGATAACTTGCCAAAATGTCAATGTGATTTTCAAACCTTGGAGTTTGGTCAAGTTTCAATGGGTTTGCTGAAATTGAATCTTGGTTTCTAAAATAGCATGATTATTGGGTCCAATCGTAGAGTTAGGGATATAAGGATTGGTCAAACGTTGACAGGAAAGCTTTCCTCGCTTTCATTGATCAAATCGCTCATTATCGAGTCTAACCTACTGCTAGGCCGGGTAACAGAATTTTGAGTCTGAATCATGTCTTCTATACTCTTTGCAATTGGTTCTTCTTAAAAAGGTGAGTATGGAAGCTGATTTTGGAAATTGTGAGTCCATCAGATTTTACAATTGCTGCTCGGACTCGCGCAAAGGTTCCATACTCAAGTCCAGTATTAATAGTTGTTCATTTTGAATCGGTGAGATTGAAAAAATGAGTAGAACTCTTGAAAATTTGGTTGAGATGATGAGTCCAACATATTTTGAAATTGTTGCACTTTTTCACAAAAGACCTCCAAACGCTTTTCTAGCTCAAATTCTTCTTCAATTGGATGTTCTAGAAAAGGAGTATATGGAGTTTGATTTGGGAAGGATTGTGAATTGAGTAAATTTTGAATTTGTTGTTGGGACTCAAGCATGGCTTCCATACTACTTTCCAAATTAGATTTTTCTTCAGTTGGTGGGACAGGAAAAGGAGGGTATGATCCAAATCAGAGAATGAAAATTGTGGACAAGGTGGTTGAAAATTTGACTCGGGGGAGGTGAATCCCCATTGACTCTGTGAAGAGTTGAAATTATTTTAAAAATTATAGTCATAGGATTGGGGATATGGGTCATATTGAGTCAGATTATCCCAATCCAGGTATATGGTTGGTTCATGTTGTACATAGCCGGTCGAGTTATCCAAGTCAAATGAGGTCGGGGTGAAATATGGATTCATATTATGATTGAAAAAATTATTGTTGTGAAAATCCATTTCATAATTTACAAAAGAGAAAAACAAATAAACAAACAAATAAATAAATAAAAAGAAAAAGAAAACAAGCCTATGCTAGGGTTGACTTAGACCTAAACGACTTCTAACTAGTTAGACTGTCCATGGGGGGTATATTGTCAGAATCTAACCACGAGTTAATCAGCCAAGTAGGGCAAGATCAGTGGGAGGTATCCGTGCCGGAGCAACGGGCCTAATTATGCCAAACTACTGTTCTTCGAGATTTCGCCTCTCAATCCTCAACTTTAGACACCGATTTAACAAGAGTCAACTTGTAACAATTTTCCTCTTAGGTCAATCTCTTAAATGAGTTCGAGATGTCCCTAGGGCCCAACGTCTAGCAAATTTTAAGGCTTGGGTTGTGTGAGTGGGGAGGTGATTTTTGGGTTAAGGAAGGGTAATGACTTCCCCACCTTATTTTGTATTGGGTTTTGTCCTTGAGTTCAATTCGTGCAAGTGTGCAATATAGATAAGAATGAACATACAAAGAGAATAATTCACCTACGTGTTTGTCCTAACTATAAACTATGCAATATGTACACCTCCGTCAAGATCATAACAACACAAGAATAAAATACAGTATATTGGAATTGAAAATGACACGTGCCTAGATACAAATGTCTAAACCATTTTAAAACATCCAATTATCATATTTTAGTTCTTAAAATTATTACAGTACATAGGTAATATAAACAAAAAAGTAGCAGCAGAATATAATAATATATAAGAATTTACCCAACCACACAAAAGTTTGTATGGACTTCTGCAATGCTAAAATTTTAACCTGCACACCAAAATTAAAGAAGAGAAGTTAACAAAAACGTGAAATCAAATTGTTCCCATCCCCGGCAACGGCGCCAAAATTTGATCGTGGAAAAACCACGCACGAAAAGTGTATATTTTGAAATCAAGATTTAAAGTGTGTGTGCTTTGGCTTTCTCAATACTTCCATCATAGCATAGAGGCTAAACGGGTCGAATCCACAGGGACGGAAAGTGATAGAAGCTTTACCGGTATGTTCACATGTGTGTTAAAATTTCTTCTATGCTTTAAAAAATCAAAAGAAAGAAAACAAAAGGTAAAAAGAGAAGAGTACGGTGAAACACAAAGAAGTGGGAAAGAAGTGGGAAACATAGAAAAGAATATATTTGTAGTTTTTGATAGTATTTTTTAAAACAAAGTGAAAAAGAAAGAAAACTCATGGCTACTAACTACTAATGGCTCCACTAACCATGCTAACCTCTTAATGATAGTTGCCTCACATGTATCCTTAGTCATCACTAGTTCTTGGTTCAAGAGCGTTTCAAAGCATGACCCTTGCGATAACTTTCACATCCAAACTCAACAAAACAAGTACAAATTACACTTAAACCATCAAAACTAAATAAGAGTAAGCATGGAGTAAAGTAATGTTAGCTTATTAGAGAGTTAGGATGTTAGAGTATTAGAATTCATCATCATGAGCCATTAATAGTTCTTGCAAGAGTAAGGCCAGTAGAGGCTACTAGATTCATGTGGATTATCAAGTAAGAGTTAGCAAGTTAGTGGTTAGTAGTTAGTTGCCATGAGAGAAAATTAGCTAAACATGTAAAAAGAGTTAAGAGAAGAAAACAAAGAGAGGTAAAGAGAGAACCTTTCATAGATTGTCACCTTCTAATACAAGCACTCTTGTTTTTCAGCCATATACAACTCTCTCTCCTATTACAAGATCTAAAAGAAATAGAAAATACAAAGAAAAAGAAGAACAACTAACCTAAACTACCCTAAACTACAACATGGGGAAGAAAACTACCCTATTCTCTGGATTTCTCCCTAAAGAACCCCCAAGGGGGGATTTATAGGCACCAGGGGAAAGGGAGCCAGGGGGACAAACCCTAGCCCAAAGCACTGGCGCGGTGCGCATAGCACCGCCTACTGCGCGCTGTCGCGTCGGCCCCCTGTCGGTTGCATATCTTGGTTTCTAGTTTTGGGCCCCTGGTTTTGACAGAATCACCCTCCTAGGTCAATGGCTATCTTTATAGACCTTTAATCACCAATTAAATGGTGATTTTGGGTCTTCTTCTTCATTTCATGCCATGGACTTAGAAACATAAAAGAGAGGTATTATTAGCAGAATTTAATATTAAATAAATGTGACGATGTGGTATGAAATCTGCAGTTTTAGAGACTAATCAGTTCACAGTTGCCTTCGAGTAGGGGTGATCTCATCAGCGGAGCTGTGACCTCGATAGGGACCTGAGGCGGGGTTATAACCTGTCGACAGATTGGATGCGTCTACTCTGAGTGGGAGAAATCTCAGCAGCAAAGTGGCGATCTGGTTTGAACTCGACAGAGAGAAACTGTCTATGGGTTCATCCGTCCATGGGTCGGATGAGAGGAGCCCGTAGGCTAGTGTTTGTATTTTCGAGTGGGGAAAATCTCGTAGGGAAACATCAAATGGGGACTCTGAGAGGAAAAAAATCCTTGTAGCAGAGTAAGGACTCTGAATGGGAAAATCTTATAGTAGAGGGTTTTGATTCTCGTAGTCTAATCGAGAAGGGTCCCGTAGGTAAGTCTGTATTGCCATCTTCGAGTAGGGAAGGTCCCATCAGTGAAGCGTACAGACACAACCCTCTGATTGAGGAAATCCCATCAGCAGAAGGACTGACTCCGAGTAGGAGAAATCTCATTAGCGGTGTGGTTTTGAGTGGGGGAAATCCCGTCAGCAAAATGTCAAGACACAGTCCTTTGAGTGGGGAAAGTCCCATCAGCGGAAGTATTGACTCCGAGTGAGGAAATCCCAATGATGGAGGAATTTCGAGTAGGGAAAATCTCATCAGCGGAATATCTAGCTTGAAAGGACTGCAATGGTTATGAGCATAAATATCATTTTATTCAATATTAGAATGGAATACATAAAATTGGAACACATAAAGTGGTAAGCATAGGAGTACTGACCTTTCTCTTGAAAATGTGAGATCACTTATTTGCTTTGTATTGGGTGATCAACTATTGTGGCTGGATAGGTGGAGCGCTAAGCTGTCTGGATCTGGAGGTTACTTCGGGAATAAGGATGTACTCTATGAGTAAGCCTTGCTGGATGAGTTATTTCAGATACTTCTGAAGGGCCCAACAATGGATGGTCCTTTGTCCCTTACTGTCAAGATAGGAGCAATATCTTTTGCTCTGGGAAGTATGGGATCGTGTCGGATTGGTCTTGGACGCCTAACTCATGGTTAGTTCTTGATGGTGTTGAAGACCTCGTTGATGGAGAGTCTCAGCGGAGTGAAATATTGTTCCGTCCGGAAGCCTTTGGAGTGGGCTTGGAAAGAATATCAGGAGCGCTCGTGTCTTAAAGGAAGGTTGCCCGCGGTTTCGATCTTGGGAAGGGTGGAAGCTTCATGTGGAGAATTTGACTTTCCTCCGCCATCACCATGTTTTGCACTATGGTTAAAGGAAGTCTTCATTTCCTCCTTCAGCTGGATGTAGGCTCAACTCGTGACAAGATCTCCCTCATCCGAGTCACGTTGTACTTTAGGAGGTGTTTGTATAGGAGGTAGGAGACTTGCAACCTGCGATGAATGCGAGTGCAGAAACATCTTTACCGCAGTTGGAGATCTTGGTGAGCTGGCTTTGGAAGAAGCCGATTTATTATTTGAGGTTGTCACTTTGTCTAATCTTAACGGAGAGGAGGCAATGATTGTTCCTCTTCGCCTCCAGAAAGAGGCGTATTGAGTAAAAAACGCTTCAGTTACCTCCTCAAAGTTGTGGAGAGAACAGAGAGGTAAGGATTAGAACCAATCTGATGGCATACCTTTCAGACTAGAGGAAAAGATGAGGCATAAGAGTTGGTCATTATGGGACTAGATTATCATCTTTTCCCGAAAATGCCTGATGTGCTAGATGAGGTCGCTCACTTCAGAGTAGTAATCGAAGGTCGGAGTCAAGAACTTCCTCGAAAACTCACACTTCAAGCTTTTTTTTTTAGAGAGGGGGGAGTCAGAAATTTTGGCAGTTAGAGGCGTCGAGTGACCTTGCAGCTTGGCCTTTGAGATCCATCTTTGGATCAGCTCGTCAAGGGCTCAGAGGTCAGGAGATCCACTGGCTTTAGGCTCACTTTCGACTTCGTCGATGGCTGGTTGATCTGGAGGGCGGCGATTTATGCCTGAAGATGGTTGTTGAGTTGCCTCAATGCCTCCTGCTCATGGATGGTATTCTCACGGTCGAGAGTTGCTTGCTCCCTATCGCGATCAGATTAGGCTTGTTATTCCTTCATCTTCTCTTTCATGTCGGCGAGTATCTGAATTAAGCTGATTTTAGTGCAGTTAATTTTCATTCTGATATAGTCGTTGGACACTGGCCGTTTCCCCTGAGGCGTGGAGGAGTCAGTGTCCTCGGTGGTATGCGGTTAATCGATGGCTGGTGGAGGGACCGTGCCCCAGTAGTGCTGATGGCCTTGCCTTTGGACATTGCACCGTTAAGGGTGACAGTTTGCTTTCTTGAAGCCATCAATGCTGTGGAAGAGGCTCTTTGAGGAAGGTTTTAGGCTTTTGGGAGAGAGATCTTGAGTGTAGGGACTCAGATCTCAATGAAAGCACCAGTTTATGGTGGAGATTTTCTGCCACTAGTGATCAGACGGTCGATCCTCATTACAAGCGAGATTGAAAAACGGGGGTGAAATGCTGTAAATAAAACACAACGCAAATACAGAGGATTTACATGAAAATTCTTAACTGGAAAAAATCACGGGGAGGAGGAGGAACTTCACTATAATTCTCAAGTCACAAGAATTAGATAAATTTGAAAGGAGTATATAGAGTTTAAATTTTCAAGGTTCGGCCTCCCACTTTGCTGAGGGGAAGAGGTCATTTATCCTCCACTGAGCTATTGGACTGGAGATCGATGATCGTGGGTGGGGTCTGCACTTTTTGCACATTGTAACAGTAGCGATCAGTGGTGCTGGTTTATTGAGATTGCATATCAAGAAATCTGCTACAGTCATGACTGCTCGTGTTGAGGGGCATTACATATTTTAAACGTGGAAAAGGATTGAGCTGCTTAACTGACAGCGGAGATTCGGGATGATCTATTACTGGAGCTCGGATTGAGGAGTTTCGGAGTTTCCGGGATGGAGAGAGATCCGGAATGTTAGAATGGTGGAGTCCTCCAGGATGATCTATCTTCAAAACGGAGGGCAGACTTCGGGAGCATCTGGTGTGGCAGAAGCTGCTGGATTGATTAGATGATGTAAAAGTCTCGAAGGGGTACTCGGTTACCTGAACACGTGTCAATGTCCTGATGAGAGTCAATTTTTACCACTACATAAAGCAGTAGAAGAGGATAACAACTATCTACCAAAGAAAAAAGAAGGGAAATTTGTTATAGCCCTTGAGAAAAGATCCCCGTTCTGATACCCCTTGGTGCTTTTCCCTTCTCAAAAACCTTCTTGACCAAAAATACCCATGTGCTTACCTCACTGTCCCCGGAGAAAGATAATAGGAGGTACGAAGTATTTTGTAATTCTTATATTACCTCTTTGAAGTAGGTTACAACCTATTGATGCAAGAAGAAAACATGTGGCCATGCATTAAATGTGCCTAACGTGTTGAAAAATGTGTTAAGCTAAGAAACTGTCCACATGTAGAATTAAAGTTTTCCGCCTGTAGCTGTATTGTAGGATTTTTTGTTTTTTAATAAAGCCTTGAATAGTGTATAAGATTTGAGATTTTTAATAGCATATAATGCTCGTGTTATGGTCTTAGATCTTTAATATGCTTATTTTACGAGAAAGTGTCTACTTTTTTTTCTATATTTAATTAGCAAAATAAAATAAGAAATTATTTATTAACATACTGAACTAAAAGGTAAACGTATAAGAAAATTAGACTTAATCGACTAAAAACATGGACAATTTTATTCAAAATATGGACAATTTTATACAAAATACGGACTGATGAATTTCAAGATGGACAGTTTTATAGTAAAGATAGATATATTGAACTAAAAGATGGATAATTTTATATGAAATGTAGACATACCGAACTGAAAACTGGACAGTTATATATGAAAATAGAACTAAAAGATAGACACTTTTATTTAAAAATAGACTTATTTGACTAAAATGTGAACAATTTTATATGAAAGATGGAAATTTATATGAAAAATAGACATAATGAACTTAAAGTGAACATTTTTTTATATCAAACTAAAAGGTGGACAATTTATATATGAAATATTACATATTGAACTAAATAGTGGATAAATTTTTCGTCAAATGTAGACATATTGATATAAAAAATAGACATACTAAACTATAAAGTAGACAATTTTAGAAGAAAGCAGGTTAAACTAAAAAGTAGATAGCTTCATATAAAAGTAGATATATTATTAAAAAGTAGACAATAGGAGAAAAGTAAATATGATAATCTGAAAGCTAGATACACCAAACTAAAGCTAGTTTACATATTAATATTTATTTATACTTAAATATAAAAAATTAAAATTAAATACAGATAATCTATACGTAAATGTAGACATTTTAAACGTAGATGTTTTAAAAATAAGATTAAATAGTTCAAATGTAAATGTAGATATTTTATGGATAAAATTGAACGACTTAGAACAAAAGTAGATAGTTTACGTATAAACACAAACATTTAAAATTAATTGAATAATGCAAAATTAAGATGAAAGAATTGTTAATAGGAAAAAGTAGATAAATTTTAATGAAATATAGACAATTTACCTAAAAATAGACAATTTGTACAAGAAAGTAGACGGTTTACATAGACGCAGAGACTCTTCATCTTTCTTTTTTTTTTTTTTAACGAGAAACCATTTTATGAAAACTTTCGATATTTCAAATATTACGAAAATGTGACTTTTTTCATAAAGAAAACTTCAATGTTTTCATAAAATCCATGCTCAATGTAGAAGTTAAATTTTTCTTTGCAAAAAGAAATACCTTTAATAAGCTTAACAAAGAAACTGTGATCTAATAACCGTGAGCCCATCGTTGTATAATATTATTTGCAATGAAACAAAGGGAAGGGGTTGGAAAAGATAGAGAAGAAATAATGAGAAAAAAGACTTTTTTTAAATCTTTGAGGTTTTTTTGAGTTGAGAAATGAAGAAAAAGAGTGGGAAAATGGTCTTTTCGGTTTAGCTTCTCAAGCTTGAGAGATAAAGAAAAAAATGAGTTTTTTGTCTTTAGAATTTTCCAGAAAGGATGGAGCTAAAAGAAAGAAAACATGAGATTTTGGGGTCTAGCTTCTCAAATCTAAGAGATGAGCAATTTAAAGAAGAGAGATAATAAGATTCGGATATGCTGTTTTAGATCTTCGGGTTTAAAAAAACATAATTTTTTTTAAATCTTAGATATAGAGAAGATGAAAGAAGAAGGAGATATGAAGAAGAAGAGATATGATGAAGAAAGAGAGGAAAATAAGTTTTTGAATTTTATGCCTGAGATATAAGATAAGAGAAAATGATTAGAGTGGGAGGGCACAATGAGAACTTTATCCCATCGAACTACATCAGCTCACTTAAATACATGGGGGTGAGGGGTGATTTTGTGTACAGGGAGTTTTTGATAAGGGAAAAGCACCAAAGGGGTATTAGAATAAGGATATTTTCTCAGGGGGTAAATGTAATTTTTTTCAAAAAAAATTAACAACCTTCTTCATTATGATTTTTAACTCAAATCTAACTCAAGTTTCTATGACACGTGGGTCTATATGTACTCATGGGGTGAGACCCACAAGTCCTACTCTTGAGTTAGATTTGAGTTAGCAAATTTGAACAAAAAATGCATTATTCAAACAAAAATGTTTCCTAAAAAATCTAAATCTGCACCCCTTGAATAAAGAAGGACAAATAGTCATCAATGAAAACTATAACAAAATTGTCCGAAGAATTATGTGATAAATAGAAAATCTTGGGCACGTCTTTCCCAGTGAGATTGTTCTTGCTCATTAGTTGCAACAATTCCTTGCGTTAATTCTTATCATTATTTAGATTGTTGTAATATCCTCAAATAGATAAATTATACTTACAATAAATGATGATGATGATGATTCTTGTATCATAACTGTATAACAAATGCCAGAAAAATTATGAAATTGATCATAGCACAACTAAGAAAATATTAAGAGATTCCCTTAAAAAAAAAAATATTAAGAAAATAAAAATAAAATAAGAACATACAAATTTACGTGATTTGACATGAACGACCGACATTCTGGCAAAAACAAGAAGAAAATTCACTATATCTATAGAGTAAAAAATTTGAAAATACTCAAACAAAACCATAAACCCAATACATCTAATACAAAACTCTCTCGAGTCCTCAACTCTTACAAATAAGAAAGATACAAAAGAAAGAAATAAGGGAGAAAGACTCGAAGTGAAAATCTACAACATAAATGGTTATTCATATAGTTTCTCTCTCGGACCCAAATAGTTGGAGTCGGATTCGGATTCTCGGATTCGAATTCCTTGTCAAAAATCTAAAGTCCAGCACTTGACAATCGGTTCTTCGTTTCCGTGAAAGCAAAAGTTAATGAGTTCATGCACAGCAAAATGCATGCAGGTGCATGCTATATTTGCAACCAACCTGAACTTAATTGAAAAAAGCAAAACAGAATCTGAACTTAATAGTACAAATAAAATTGAGTAATTAATTTGCTCCAAACTGAAACAACAAACAATAATAATAGTAGTCAGCAATGGTACATGTTTGCCACTGCTGGTAACCAATTAGAACACCAACAATTTATTCCAGGCCAACTTCCCCTCGCCACATTCTCCATGTGCTTTGCTTTTGGTTCGGTGGTAACTTTGCAACATCCCTTCCCTTGTTTAAAGCTGTCCTCTCAACTCTTTGTACTAATAACTAACTCCAAGTTTTCTTCTTGCTTAGTGCGGCATTAAACAAATCAGTTGTGTGTCCTTCTGGCCTCAGCTAAAGAAGAAAAGATCCCTCTGAAAATGAAGACCTTGTTCCCATGAGCACGAAGATTTTTACCCTAAAGAGCCAACACCACTGAGACGTGAAATTCTCTCTTCAATGCAACCACCAAAACCCTTCCCCAAAATAAAAAACTACAGACTGTTCTTCGTAATTTCAAGGGAGACATAGGGGTACATGTGAGGCTTCCGTCCCAATCAAACCCATTCATTGCCATTGGTTTCCTAGATTTGCTGTCTCGTCAGGCTGCAAGCAGGCCAGAATCAGCAACCCCAAAAAGATTGGCAAAACGACACAAGACCCACTGAGAGAGGACTGCAGGCAATCCAAAGCTCATTTCAAAAGATTCTAGCCCCCCAATGGGGCCCTTACACATATTCACAGGTCCCAACTTATTATAGAGAAGATTTTAAAAAGTCAGGTCTTGTCAAACCAAAGTAGAGATTTAACCAAAAGATTCACTTTTCCAAGACGTCTACAGCCCCACACTGACATCAAAAGGCTCAATGCCCGCCTCCGGAAAGCAAAATGTGGGCTGTGTTTCGCTCGGATAGGAATCAAACACAATTTAAAATCAAGCCTGAATTTATAACAGAGCAGAATTCAGTTTAGACCTCTTCACTCAAGTTCGGTTTGAATTAGGGATGGCTATCAGGGCGGATCAATCCATTTCGACCCGCCCCGCTTCATCCTGTGTTACTCAGGTGAGCCGCACAAGACGAATACGGGTTACTTGTATTCGCCCTGTTTCGGGGCGGGTCAGATGAATCGATGGGTCGGATTCATCCAGTGACGAATCACGGGACAAATCTGGTCGGAGAAATTTTAAGTCCTATATTATTATATAGCTATGAGAGAGAAAATTTAGATAGAGAACTCTGTCTTGTTTTTTTTTTTTTTTTTTAAACCCTCGAAATTTAAAAAAATAATAATAAAAATAAAAAAAGACGAGACGAGTTGGACCCGTCTCGGTGAATCCTGGTAACGAATCGGGTCAAGAGACCCGATTCGTTTCCCGATTTTCTAACCCGTCTTGTTGGATTCTTTACGAGACGGGTTGAACCCGTCTCACATCGATTCATCCCATAGCCATCCCTAGCTCGAATAAGCTCAATTGATGAGAGCTTAACTTGACGATAGCGATAAGATGTGATCAACTTGCTAGCACTGAATATTTGAGGGTTCTTGCAATCACTGGCCTTGGGCCAGCGAGATCCCTCCGACACTCTGCTTAGCTCTAATCTCAAAGAAAGAGAGATCAATAACTTAGAAGAACTAGAAGTTAAGTAGAATCTCATATCGAGAACCATACTCTCCCCTCCTATTTATAGGCGAGTGAAGACGGTTATGAAATACACCTAGAGGGGGGTGAATAGGTATACAAGCTAATCTAATGACAAATGATGAGAAATTAAAAACTCAATTGCAACACACTATATGTAATCAAAGAGTGTAACCGAATTCCTGGTGAAGGACTCTGCATTATCTCCTCGAGATTCCTCTAGATTAAGAGTTGAGGTGTCACTATAGCTCTCTTAGTTGAATACAAGTGCGAGCAAACAATCCCAAACATATATCAATTGAGCACAAGATATATCAAGCATATAATGAGATAAACAATATAAACATGCAAGATATATAAACACAAGTGAGAGAGAGAGAGATGAGCAATCGCAAATAAGGGAGAATTATTTCGAGATTCGAGCACCCTTACTCTACGTCCCCGCCTTCAACACTATGAAAGGATTTCCACCATAACGATCCCGCAAGATCACTTGGTACTGCAACACCTACAACGAGATCACAGTAGATCTCTTTGACCCGCAAGTCCATCACTTGTTCTCGCAAGAACAACACATGCAAGCACACTAGCTTGTCGAGGCCGCACCTCTTACAACTTCTCCAAACACAAGTTGGAACACTTGGTGATTACTTCACTGATCACCACAAAGCACTTCTCACCGAGGTCACAACCTCCACAACTCCTCACAATACAAGAATAAAATTTGTGATCACTTCTCTTGATCACAAAAACAACTCTCACAACAAAATTCCTAGAGGATTGATAACGCAATGAAAAGCTCAAGTTTGTATGAGAAAAACAAGATAGAGTTGTGATGAAAAACTTAAGAAATCTCTTTGAATAACACTCTTGAAAACTCTCCTTTTATTATGAAAGTTTTCGCCCAAAAACAAGTGAAAAAAACCCTAAGAGAGATGGGAAAAACTAGCTCTAAAACCCTCTTCAAATCTTGTGTAAAACTAGCCAAAACAGCACCCTTAAATAGAGTTTAGAAATATAGTCGTTGGGGTCAAATCTGCAGGCCAGATGACTTGTCGGTTGACCAGCCGGTCGATCGGCCAACGGTGATATTTATGACCATTGAGGCTGTCGGTCGACCACACCCAGGTCTTGACCTGTCGATCAACCGACCAGTCGACCGAGGCAAGATCCAGAGAGCAAAGCTCTTGGTCGGTTGACTGGGGCCAGATCCAGAGAGTGAACTCTATGGATTGATCGATCGCCCGGTCGACCGACCCTCAAGCCATGGTCTGTACACGTTTCTGTGCATATCGGTTGACCGCCCAGTCGACCGACTTCTGGCTCGGTGGACCGCCAGAAGGCCAGGTTAAGAATTTTGGGGATTAAAACTTGGTCTTATAAGCTCTTCTAAAATCTCATAAAATCACATAAAATTTACAAAAATAAGTTCATTGAAAAACTTTGAAGTACAAATATGTGTGGTCAAAAATTAGCATATATTACAAACTTTTTGAATTATTTTTATGATATAGAAATTTAGCCTTAAACAAAAATCCTTATTTTCAAAATCAATCTTCAATTTGAAAAATGATTTTTTCAAAACTTCTTCAAATAAAAAATAATATATTTTAAACCATTTTGAAGCTTAGTGTGTATGGATATAACCCAATACACATATGAGATGAAATATCTATATTTTTGATAATAAGCTCTAAACTAAGTTTTGATAAATACAAAACTCAAACACATGATATAGAAACATCAAATAAGTTTTTCTAAACATTTGAACCAACAATGTACATGGATGAAATTCAAAACACATATAAACCATATAAACTTGTTTTGATGAAGTCTAATCATGAAACATAAGAATGTATAATTTGAAGCTCAAAATCAAAACGGTATTTTTTAAAACTAAAACTATTTTATGAAAACACAAAATTTTTTGTGTGTGTGTGTGTGTGTGTAAATGAGCTTGAGCAATCCACAACTAATGTATCATTTATATTTTATCTAAAATACAAAATCTTAACACTTACAAAACTGAACTCAAGTCTTGAAAATCTTCTTCTTTTTGACTTGATCCAAACCTTGATCAATGAGATAGACTCCTCTTTGAGTACATGATGCAATCTTGATGCACGAGCTCTTGAATCAACATGTGCTAGCTTCAAAATTTGACTTCGAATCTTTTGTTGAAGCTAAATACCGACTAAGATCTTGATCAAATATTTAAAACTAAATAAGCATAAAATCATTAGTACTATAACTACATGAGTTAATTATCACTAAAACCAGAGTGATGGACTTTTGAGCCAACAGGTTAGTCAGTTGGAATAGGTTAGTGAGACTTGCCAGACTGAACATTGAATAACTTTTCAAGAAAAACTAAGTCTGTGCTAACTATTCAAGCTAATCACTCGTATCAAGGAGTCATCAAGTATGTAACACCTAACTTAAATTAATCATGTTTAATACTCTAATTATCGAAATATTGGATATTAGTTTACATTTAATTGCTTACCTTCCTCAAGAATTAGATAACTAATACACACACACACACAAACATATATACATACATACATATTATGGGGTTACTGTACCTCAACCACCAGCTGAGAGAGTCTCTCAGCCGGCGGGACGTGGCAACATAATAACCACGAATGTGTCATTAATTTGGCAGACAAAAACCAAAAAAATTCCTCCCGAATAAGCTATCAATCACTTCAGCAATTGCTTTGACGAAAATACCCTCCTTATAATTTTACTGTATGTAAAACCTTTCCTTCAAAAAAAAATTATAAATCTGAAATTTTTAATTCATTAATCCGTAAAATTTAGTGTTATTGTTTACTAAATTTTTGAACAATTGCGTTCAAAAATTTATTTTTTTAAAAAAAGATTGATCACGATGGCACCGAAGAAAATTATCGCGAAAGAAGGTAAAGGGGAAACATAGAAAAAAATTTTTTGGGGGTTCTATAGCCTTAATAGTTTGACTTTTTCATTTGTGATTTCCATTTTTTTTGTTTTATAAAGAAAATTCTATTTTTAATTTAACTTCAATTCAAAAGTGACCTATGCAGTGATTTTTTTTATTCAGTTTTGAATTTTAATTCCAAAACATCAAAAACAATACTTAACTTTTCTGGAAAAAATATGATTTTTCTAAATTTTTCAAGAATCCAGGTTTTTAAAAAAATAATTATTTAAAATTTTATTTTAAAAAGTTGCAACCATGTTCGCAATTAAGAGTAAAAGTGTCGCCTCTTTTTGTTTTAGAAGAAAGAATCAAAATTAAATATATATATATATATATATAGTGTGTGTGTGTGTGTGTATTAACACTCTAAAAAAAGACAAGATTTTTAATGGTCTGAACAATGTCTAAACTTGTTGACATTATAAAAGACAAGTGACAGACAAACTGACGACCAGTTTTCACCCATCTCCGAGGGACAAATCGGCGACTTGAACTCTACTGATCCAGTGAAGCAGACAGTGAGCCCAGATTGCCTCTGAAGAGACCTAAGCAGGTCTAAGATGCTAAGTTAGCTCAACACTTAGCATCACATGAGCCCAAGGAGATAGCCTCACCTGAGAGACTAAGTTTGTTCAACTTTGCCTTGAAGCCATTCAACGCTCTATCAGAGAGCTAACTTACAGCTTCGCCTGAAGCGCTCAGTTAACTCTGTAGAGAGTTAGCTTCGCTCGAAGTCATACGCAACCACGCGGAAGGATGGTAGCTTTGCCACAGATGTTTATCTAGCTCCGCTGAAGAGCTTTCTTCTGACTTCGCCAGATGCTCCTTCCAGCTCCGCTGTGAGCTCGATGCGGCAGCTCTGCTGCGGGTCTGTTATGGTCAACCTCTGACCAATTAAATCTACAGATGAGATCAAATCTTCAAGATCAAATCTAACCAAGATCAAATCTGAGATCAAATTTGTAGTTGTTTACCGTAATCTCATGACTCTCCTAAAACAAGTAAGAAGATCAGGGGAGATCTTTTAATTATTTGGAAAGAATCAAAACAGATCAGGAGATCAACGCTACCTGCTATTCCTAACTTCGCAGAAGCTGATTCTACCCTCCAGCAAGGCTATTTTGTAGATTTAAACAGATTGACTCAATTGTTTCTGAATTCAAGGGACAATTATACCCTTGCTCTCCTTATAAATAGCCCACCGAGGCACAAGGGGAAAAGAGACACGCACATACGCGCACAAGCAAAGAGATACACAGAGAGAGGTGGCTAAACAGAGATCTATTTTCTTGCTTCCAGAATTCAGAGAATCAGAGAACTGCTTCTCTAATCAGGGTGCTAATACCCTAAGATCTTCCTCTCAAATAATCTCCGAAACTAGGCGAGAAGGAATTCCCAAGTGGAGGTTGTTTGAGAAGTAATAAGAGGGTTCTATCAACCTTCTGTTCTCTGATTCCCCAAACCAGGAGAGAAGGGAATCCCATCGATCGTATCGTCAAAGGGACAAAGTGGTCGCGGCTGACCAGACTCTTATCGGCACACTTCTC
>JAVJIF010004037.1:0-274215 GCA_038442645.1 Agave tequilana
GACAATACTTCATCTTTTCATCAAAATAATGAACCTATCAACTATAAAAAGATGCTTGAAGCCATGACTCAGGCTCAAAACGCTCGTAATCGTGACATAGATATGATGGTCCAAACTCTACGTTCTCACCGTTTGACCAGTTCTGATGTCACTAACCATTCTGTTCGAGCCGAAGAGTCATGTTGTTTTGGAAATCAAGGTTCCATTTAGAACAATCATTTGAACTTGCCCAAACTCCAAATGATATTGATAGTTTGGCAAGTTATTCCTTTCCTGAAATAGAACTTGAGAATGAATATGATCCTGAACCCAACTTAGTGATTCAATTCTACTTCCTGATTCAATTATTACTCTAGTGTCTTCACCTGATTTCAATCTTTTCCCCGAGTTAACATTGGATCCTGTGCCAATTCATCATGAAATTGAATCACCCATCTTTGATGATCATATTGAACTTGACCAATTTTACACTTTTGAAAGTCCTATTGATAAATTGGCAAGTTCTCATTTTTACGAAATTAAACTCAATGAGAATGTGACCTAGATTCTCAAATTTGTGATCCAGTTCAACTTCCTGAATCAATATTGACTCCTGTTTGGTTACCCGACTTGAGTAATATTTTAGAGTCGTTTTGATTCACACACCTATCATTCCTGAACTTGAATCACCAATATTAAGTCACATTCCATTGTTGGAAAATAAATGTGGACTTGAGTTTCAACTTCTTGACTTGGACCCAATTCTTGAACCTATTTCGACTCCTGAACCTTTACTTGACATAAGTCACCTTCCTGAGTCAGTATTAGTTCCTGTACTTTCTGAGTCCAAGTCAATCATTCTATCTTTTCACACTCCATTCTGGGACGAGGTGGTTGACAAATTTGACTCCGAAATTAATTATGGAATTTGGAAATTAGATGGGGTCAAATATTTAATAAAAATCCTTCATGGATACATCATTCTAATGGTTTATATTAAAGAAATTTCTAGTGGGTTCCTCTGAACTCCACAAAAAGTTGATTGGGCCACATTTCGTGGACCAATCAGACCACCACCGGAACCACCACCTTAAGGTAACATTTTCCTTCCCTTTCGTCTTTTTCATGCATCTATGCATTAATTCATACATTGAGGACAATGCATGAGATAGGTGTGGGGGAGGGTTCTAACATAACTTTAAAAAAAAAAATTAACATTTTCTTTACTTTTAAAAATTTTTGAAAATAGAAACAATATTTTGACATATCTTTTGTAAGAAATTAAGTTAATTTTAAGGAATAGGAAAATTCAAATTAGGATTTCTTATACTTGGTCAAAATAGATTATTTGTTTGATTTTTAGAGTTAGGAAGAAAATTTGTCAAAGTAATTCAGTCTTGATCTTTACCTTGATGAAATATGCACACTTCATACACTTACACACTTAGGGTTCAAAAACAAAGATTTTTATGCCTTATATATATAAAAAAAATATATATATATATATATGTATGAAAGATAAACAAATCTAATTATCAATTAGCTAGGTGCTTTGGCCTAAGCAAGCCTTAGTATTTATGCGAAAGATGATTAGATAAGTTTGAGGAAAAAAAATCCTCTGATTAAGCTGGGTATTTGTGCCTAATAAAGCATAAGTATTCACGCCTAAAAGTGATTCATATATAAAATCCTTAGTTTTGTGGCCTTGTTTGCTCGAGTCTTTAAGTCCTTGGGGTGTTTTCTCACCCGGTGCCCTAAGACCGTTTGGTTTGGGAGTCATCGATTAAAGGCTCGTTACATGGGCAGATTAGAAAGCCTAATAGAACTAAGGAATAATACCACAAAATATATATATATATATAATATATTAATATATATATATATATATATATATATATATATATATATATATATATATATATATAAGGCATAAGAGTTAGAGTTAATGAACCCTTAGTCAAAATTTTCACAGTCACAAGTTGCATATGACTCAGGGTAAAGTAATAGACTAGTGAGAAATACAATTTAACTCCTTACTTTGATTGATGACATATTTTTGAATAGATGCTAAGTTTAGGAATGAAAAGTTTGATATTCCTATAACTTATAGATTACTTGAACTCTTACAAATATACTTCAAATATTTTCTCAAAATGCTTTTCGAAAATACTAACATTTTTTCTCTTTCTTTATGGATTTTGTAGGTGCAATCCACTGAAAACCTTCACGAGACAAAACTCATCCTCTAGGGGTAACTTATCGTACACATATTTTGCATTCTTTTCATTACACTCCTATATTATCGTGTAATAAATCTGCTAATTTTCTTATCTTAAATATTTATTTTGCAGAAAATAATAATGAAGAGAAAGAGGATTAAACTAAATAAATATCAGTTAAAACCAGATTTAACTGGATCTATTTGGTTAGCTGAGGATGGTCCCAGATCTAGTTAGAACAAATCAAGGATTGGGGCAAATGTTCAGCTGAAGATCAGAGCAAATCAAAAAGATAACACCAAATGGAAATCGACAAAATTCAAATTTCTATAAATCCATTTTGGTTAGCTAAAGATCAACTGAGGATAATATCAAATATAGAGAGATAAATGGATAGAGAGAAGATCAACGGATGAGATGAAACAAGTTTGATTCAGATTCTGACTGGATATATTTTAGTATTCGAATCATAACTTTTGCTACAGAATCTCAATTCTGATGATTGAAGATGATTCAGAAAGCAGACTTCCAGAGCTACAACGCTTATGTTGATCATTATTTCTAATTCTATCATTTGATAAGTGATATTTAGTAATCATTACGCCACAAACTGCAGATCAGAACTGAATATCCACCTCAAATCAAGTTTGAAGATAAGGGGATTTCAAAAATTGCCAGATTTACTTATTTTCATACTCCTCTACCCTCTCCATTTCTCCTATAAATACCTGCACTCAAAGGCAAAAGGGACGACCATGCAGAGATCGGATTTAGTCCAGTTTTCAATCTTTGTAGTTTAGGTTTTTCTTTTCTTTTTATATAATTTTCATTTATATGTAAGCTTAGGTTAGATGAAGATTCATGTAAGTAAGAGGGAGGGGCTTATGTTGAGAGTGACACCGATGTACCCTCCTCCTTTCTTTCATTGTTTCTGCAAGCAATAAAGGTAAATATTTTTTTATGTTCGTCTCTTTACTTTTGTTTTCTTTTCCTTCTTCCTCTTTCTACTTTATCTCTTTTGGTTTTAATGAGAATGCAAGTGAATCCCGACGCATAAGTATAACAAAGTTTTTGTGAGTGCCAACGATACTTCATGAAGATGTTCTCCTCCTCAAGATCCGTATCACTTCATTCTTGCTCGCTTGATGATATAATGCGAACGGGGACTGAGCTCGATCCTATGACTTATGCGTTGAACGCCTCCGAGGTAAGGTAGAACATGCAAGGGTTCCAGGTAAGTCATCAACCAAACTAGGTGAGTACTTCTTTGATCTTCTTTCTTTTCTTTTATTTCTGTAGATTAAATCAGCAACACCTCATCTTCCAAATCTTTCTTTTCCAATTCATTTGTACATAGTCGTTTTCTGATTTTCTCCACCTTCTCATTCTACTACGTTTTCTTTCTAACTTTAACCTATAACTCTTTTTCATTTTCATAACTTAAAACAAAGAAGAACTTTCGTTTGTCTTCATAAAGATTTCAATAAAAAACCTTGAACGCTTCTATCGCTAACCCTCCTTGTGGATGACGACCCGCATAGCCACTTACTATAGCGGTAAGAATTGAGCACTTGCACATGTTTATTCTTAAGTTCTGAAATACTGTATTTTGTGTGCAGGTTGTACCTCAATCAGTAACCTAGAGGTTTAACGACTTATTGCACATGCTCAGTGCAATCGAGTGACCAGCGAAAGTGGTCTAATAATTGATTAGGATTAGTTTTGATGTTTTGCTCAAGGGCAAGCAAAGGATAAGCGTGGGGGTGTGATCGGTCACATATATTGCATATATATTGTCACATTACCATATTTATTATCTAAATAAATCATACTAATATGTCCTATTTTTCTTTATAAAATACAGTCCCATTGCTAAAGGATAGGAAAGAGAAACGAGCCCAAAGCTCATCAAATTCTGATTTAATTCGGAATTAATTTGAAATCAAGAAATCAGGGCAGATCACGATCAATTAGATTAGTTGAAAATCAGTTAGAACAAATCTCTCTACAAATCTATTGGTTAAAGCCAAAAATCAAAGGTTGTTTCATCAAATCCTGGAGCTGAATCGGGAAAACCAGCAGGAGATAAAGGGGAATCACCAAACGAGCGAGACCCACCAACACAGTGAAAAACACCTAGAGGGGGGGTGAATAGGTGTAAATGCTAATCTAACAATCTTTTTAAAACAAGTATGAATGAATGATGCAACGATCTCTCAAAACAAGACTAGAAGCCGAATACCCGTTGAAGGGCTCTGAACTCCTTCCTCCTGATTCCTCTAGATAAGAGTTAGAGGTGCGTATTGCAATCTTGTTGTATGAGAATTGATCGACAAGTTAGCAAGAAATGAATTGGAAGCAATAGTGAAGTGCACACAAGATATATCACAAGAAATGAAAGCAATAACACAAGATAAAAGTAAAGAGTAATAGAGAGCAAGAAAAAAAGCAATCGCAAACACAAAGTATTTATTTCGAGGTTCGAGCCACCGCTCTACTCCCCGCCTTCACCGCCGTGAAGGATTTTCACTATCCACCGAGGACTTTACAAGGGCTACCGAAGACCGGAGTACCGAACTCCACCACTTACAATCCTCTACCGAAGAGGTATCTCAACAAGAGGAACAAGTAACCAAGTGATCACCAAAGGATCACAAACTTCTTACAACACTTCCTCTTTACAACTTCCTTATAGAATGAGGAGGGAATTTTTTGGCTCTAGAAGTGTAGTGAGAAAAAACAAACTCAGTTGTAAATGAAATTGCTTGCAAACACAACTGAAAAACAATAGCCAAGAGAGCACTAGAGAATTGAGAGCTTTGAAAACTTTTCTTTCTTTTTCAAACTTGAAAACTAGGTATTTTTCTTGGTGTTTTTGCAAGAGACTAACCCTCTCTATTTATAGGGAGAGGAGGGTATTAAAACATGATTTAATTAAGTTTATATGGTCCAAATAAGTCCCCAAAAGATCAGAAAACTCTGCCAAACAAAAAAGTAACAAAAACAGTTTTTTAGAAAATCACCAAAGAGGAAAGAGCCGTTGGGGCTCCAGGCAGGCTGTCGGTCGACCGGCCCGGTCGACCGGCAGCCCATCTGGTAGATAGCCGTTGGGCTCGGTCGACCGGCCGCAAAGGGCAAACACAGTTTTGAACTGGCGGTCGACCGGCCCGGTCGACCGACAAAAAACAGAGAGCAAGCTGTTTTAGGTCGGTCGACCGACAGACGTGCACAAGCGTGCACGTCCTGGACACAGGACACGGTGGACCGGGGCGGTCGACCATCCTGGCCTGGAATAGGTCCGGTCGACCGACCCGGTCGACCGCCAGGCCAGAAATAGATTTTGATATGGATTTTTTCTGGACTTGGGAAATTTTTCAAAATATTTTTGTAGGGGTATATTGCTAAGTATCATGCTGGAAAGATAGATATACATGATATAAACATGATATAAAATTTTGTAAAAATTTGAGTCATGTATATTTATCAAGGCATGAACTTAAACAAATACCAAAAATAAAAAACTGTATTTTAAAAACATGTGTGTGTGTTCTAGAGCCAATTTTCCACAACCTCAAACTTTAACAAACTAACTCTTACATAGGTTCTAGGTGACTACAAAGTCTTCAAGTGGGCTTCTCCATATGATCTTGCATAGCTTGATTTTTTGAGCCCGAAATGAACCAACTTGAGTCAAACAACCTTCCTTTAGGGAAGAAAAAACTCCATGAATCTTTAGAACCCTGAAACACACTTAAACAATAAACATGATTAGTACAAATAACTATATATGTTTTGTAATCATCAAAACTCAATAAAACGGGTGATTGTAACCTTGGGCCAACAATCTCCCCCTTTTTGATAATGACAAAACATATAAGTTATTTGGAAAAGAGCTTGGAAGCTCCCCTCAAATTATGCTATGTATGAAAGAGTGACTATGTATATAAAATAAGATACATACAAATACATTGCACAAACTAAAACTCAATATGCATCAAAACTAAACTTATTCTCCCCCTTTTTGACATACATCAAAAAGGGTAAACATAGTTAAAAATGTTTTCTTCAAGAATCCAAAATACAAACATTCAACTCACCACAAATAAAGGAAAATCTAGCATAGTCGAGAGGTTTGTAAAAATATCGGTAAGTTGAAAAATCGGTAGAAACATAATCAATATCAATATCACCTTTCTCATAATGATCTCTAAGAAAGTGATACCGAATGTCAATGTGCTTAGTTTTACTATGTTGATTTGCATTTTTAGTCATATGAATAGTACTAGTATTATCACAAAATATTTTAATATGATCAAAATGCAAATCATAGTCAAGGAGAGTATGTTTCATCTAAAGAATTTGTGCACAACAAGCTCCGGCCGCAACATACTCCGCCTCAGCGGTTGAAAGGGCTACCGAATTTTGCTTTTTGGAAGACCAAGAGAAACAAGACAATTACCAAGAAATGACATGTTCCACTTGTACTCTTCCTATCTACCCTACAACCCGCATAGTTGGCATCCGAAAAACTCTTCATATCAAATTGTCCGGTTTTCGGATACCACAAACCCATTTCAATTGTGCCCTTAAGGTATCTAATAATGCGTTTTACCGCAACTAAATGACTCTTTAGGACACGATTGAAAACGAGCCCAAAGACAAACCGAAAACATAATATCCGGCCTACTAGCCGTTAAATACAACAAGCTACCAATCATGCTACGATAAAGCTTAATGTCTACACTTTTACCTTGTTCATCCTTGTCAAGCTTGGTGGTTATTGCCATGAGAGTGTTACTTGTTCTAGCTCCTTCAAGCCCGAATCTCTTGATAAGTTCCTTTGTGTACTTGGCTTGATTGATGAAGATCCCATCCTTTCTTTGCTTGATTTGGAGACCAAGGAAATAGTTGAGCTCACCCATCATAGACATCTCAAATTCTTCCTTCATGCATGATTCAAAAGCTTGGCAAAGGGTTTCATTAGTAGAACCAAAAATGATATCATCCACATAAATTTGAACAATAAGAATATCATTTTCAACATATTTTGTAAATAAAGTAGTATCTATTTTTTCTTTCTTAAAACCATTTGAAATTAGAAATGAAGAAAGCCTTTCATACCAAGCCCTAGGGACTTGTTTTAAACTATAAAGAGCTTTGCCAAGTTTGAAAACAAAATCCGGATGTGTAGGATCAACAAACTCGGTGGTTGTTCAACATACACCTCTTCAATAAATCCATTTAAGAAAGCACTTTTAACATCCATTTGAAAAAGCTTAAAATCTTTATATGATGCAAATGCAAGTATCATCCGTATGGCTTCAAACCGTGCTACGGGTGCAAAGGTTTTCGTCAAAATCGATACCTTCGATTTGAGTGTAACCTTGGGCAACTAACCTAGCTTTATTCCTAATGACGTTACCCGACTCATCCAACTTGTTCTTAAAGATCCACTTAGTACCATTGTTGGTCTATCGTGGGGCCTAGGAACAAGGTGCCAAACTTGGTTGCGCTCGAATTGATTGAGCTCCTCTTGCATGGCTAGCAACCAATATGAGTCGGCCTCGGCTTCGAGGACGCTCTTGGGTTCAAAATGAGAAATAAAAGCATAGTGTCCACAAAAATTATGAAGTTTAGAACGAGTAGTTACCCCTGAGATACTTCACCTATAACAAGGTCCTTGGGATGATGTGGATTGTATCTCCAATCCTTTGGAAGTTGTTGAGTAGGCTCCACTTCATTTTCTTGAATTTCATTTCCTTGAGCCTCATTTTCTTTAGCTTCATTTCCTTCATCATCCTTTGGCATGCTTGCAATTGTAGGTGAATCCTTCAAAGTAATTCTCTCCATGTCTTCATGTAAAGAATTTATTTCTACAACATTCTTAACAAACATATTAGATTCCTCAAATTTACATGTATAGATTCCTCAATAGTCAAAGATGACTTGTTGAAGATTCTATACGCTTTACTAGTATTTGAGTAACCAACAAAAATTGCTTCATAAGATCTAGCATCAAATTTTCCTAAGTTATCTTTTGTATTTAAAACAAACCATTTGCATCAAAAAACTTTAAAGTATGAAACATTTGGCTTTCTAGAATAATAAATCTCAAAAGATGTTTTTGAAGTATTTTTGCATAAGAAAACTCTATTTGATATGTAGCAAAATGTATTAACAGCCTCGGCCCATAGATAATAAGGGAGACCATATTCACTAATAATTGTCCTAGCCATCTCTTGTAATGTCCGATTTTTCCGTTCAACTACTCCATTTTGTTGTGGAGTTCTAGGACAAGATAGTTCATGCTTAATTCCATGTTCTTCACAAAATGTGATAAAGGGTAGGTTACTGAATCACCACCTCTATCACTTCTTATTCTTAAAATTGAAGAATCATTTTCCTTTTCAACTTTCTTCTTAAAGGCTTGAAAATGTGAAAAGGCTTGATTTTTGTGCTCTAAGAAGAAAACCCATGTAAAACGCGAAAAATCATCAACCAAAACAAATGCAAAACGATTCCCACTTAGACTTTTGGTTTGAGTAGGACAAAACAAATCCATATGGATCAACTCCAAGGGACGTGATATCATGATATCCTTGATTGATTTGAAAGAGGACTTGGTTTGTTTCCCAAGTTGGCACGCGTTGCAAACGCGGTCCTTTTCAAAGTTCAAGCAAGGAATTCCCTTCACCATTTCCTTGTTGTTTAATCTAGATAGATGGTCAAAAGAAATGTGGCCTATTCTTCTATGCCACAACCAAGAGTCATCATCGAGGGCTTTCAAACAAGTAGCATTACAAGACATATTAGACAAGTCAATCATGTATATATTGCTTTCACGAAAACTAGAAAATATACATGTGTTAGATTGTCTATCAAAAACTCTACATGCTATGTTATCAAAAACAACATCAAAACCTTTGTCACAAAGTTGACTAACACTCAAGAGATTATGCTTGAGGCCATCAACTAAAACAACATTTTCTATTAAAGGGGATGTACCAAGTTTAACATTACCAATTGATTAGTATCCAATATTGCATATTTTACATCATAACTCCATGCATATTACAAATAAATATGTGATTTTTACTCTCTTCTCTACATATTTGCAGGTACATACTTAAGGAGAGATTTCCAAATAATCACTTAATTAACACTAATTAAGTGATTAATCCATGATTAAGATAAAGCCAAATTCAAATCCAGATCTAGAGAGATCCGCGCGCCAATTGGAGAATCCAAGTAGTCCACGTGGCTAACAACCTAACAAGAAGATCTCACCAGAAAATCTGGGCTCAACGGCCCAGATCGCGCGGCGATCCCGCGGCAATCCGCGGCAATCCTAGGGCTGTTGAGCCCCGGATTTTGTGGCAACAACCTTGGCTCTTGAAGCTTCTCCTTTCTGCTATAAATACTCCATCTTCCACCTGCGAGCAAAGACTGATCAGAGAAGAGAGAGAGATTAGTGTAAAGCTTGTAATTTTGTTAGTTTTTGTTTAGGGTTTGTAGCTCTCTATGATCTTCTCTTCCCTAGAATTCAATGTAAAAGAGAGTGATTGTGAGGGAGAGAGCTTGTGTAATCAAGGGTGACACTTGAAGCAACAAGGATTGATCCATCCTCCTTCCTCTACTTGAAGCTTGGTTCTAGTTCTATGTGCTTTCTTTACATGCTTTATTACTTGCTTTGTTTATTCTTGCAATTTACTTCATGCTTTCTTGTATTTTTCTTATGGCTTGTTGTAGCTAATTCCTTCTCCATGTACTAGTTTACCACTAGCTTAGCTTACTTCACTAACTCATGGGTGATTGCCTTGTTAATCTTGCAAGTTGTATGATCTTCTCTTCTCCGACGGTTAAACCACCGTCTACCAAGTGAGAAAGCAATTAGGTCAACACGCGAGACGAATTCCAAGCCGATGGAGTGACAACATTAGGCTAAGCACTCGCTATCAAGGAGTCTAGTAAGTCTTGGCAAGCTAGCAAGGTAAGCTAGTCATGGATCGATTCTTCTTTAAGTTTCATTTCTTTTCTTGTGAATACCAAATCCTCTTCTTGATTTCTTTTCCCGACAATTTCCACCATGAACATAGCCATCCTTTCTTTTAGTTTCTTTTACATTTGATTCACTAAGTTTATAAGCAAGAGAAGAATACTCGTTTAACAACTTCACCACCACACGTAAAGCTTCCATCGCGAGCTCTCCCTGAGATTCGACTCGGTATAGCCCTATGCTATAACGGAGACAAGAAAGGGTACATCAAATACATTTACTACATAATAAACACACCTTCCTTAGTCTCAATCAAAAATGGCGCCGTTGCCGGGGAGAGCGACGGTATTTGCTTTAAAAGTGAGAAACTAAACGATACTTCTTCTCTGTTGCAGGTACAGGTTGAAGATACAGAAAATCTTGCAGTGCAGAATCATATAAGTGGACCTGGGCCTCGGCTCTCGAAAGCAGAGCCCAGGATCCCTCCAAATTGCCGCGTAGCCGCGGCATTTTGCCGTGGGAACGCGGCAAAGAGGAGTTCACTTCTAACAATTTTTCTGCAGGACTTGCTGCTTTGCAAATTACTTCTGCTGATATATCTGAAATCTTGTATTCTTCACCTGATATTTGCTAATCAACAGTAAAAAGATTGGGTGTAAATTGATAAAAATTGTTTAGACATCTTGCATTATAGGCACGTGTCTTTCAATTACTTTACATTTACTGTTGAAGAGCGCGTGGGACAAGGTACGTAAAGCATTGCATATTGAATAGGATTCACTCGTTGTATGATTTAATTCTGCTTTGAGTGATCTTTGGTTGTTTACATCGTACACTTGCACGAATTCAAATTTAAGGGCATACCCGTAAATAAGATAAGGTGGGGAGTTCATTACCCTTTCCTTAGCCCGAAAATCATTTTCCCACGCACTCACAATCCCAAGCTTGTAAATAAAATTTGAATAGACGTTGGCCCTAGGGACATCCGGACTCACTTAGGAGATTTTCCTAAGGGGGAAAAGTGTTGAAAATTGACTTCTGTAAAATCAGTGTCTAGGAAAGGGGTTGAGGGCCGAAAGCCCGAAGGTTGCTGGTTACTTAATTAAGGAACGTCTTCGGACGGAAAACCTCCACCAACCTTACCCTTCCCTGGCTGATTTGCTTATAGTCAGAGTCCACACTGAACCTCCTGTGGATAGTCTATTTAGGAGTCACCTAGGACCAGAAACCCTAGACAAGCTTGGATTGATTTTTTTTCTTTTGTTGTTTGTTATTTTTCTTTTTCGCTGGTGTGATCGGTGCACGTTGTTTGTGATTGTATATACGATAGTGGTTTTGTGATCTTAATTCTACACTTGCACTTACACATCCACTTCACATCATGACCAACAACGTCTCACTTCAGGATCGATTTTATCCGATTCGCACCTCCATTCCTTCATGCATTCTTCTCCCCGAGCCTAATGGAAACAATTTTGAGCTGAAACCACAATTCATTAGTACACTTCCCCATTTCCATGGTTTAGAGTCTGAGGATGCGTACCTCTTTATTCGTGAGTTTGAAGAGGTATGCCAAATGATGAGAATTTCCCAACTGTCTGAGGATGCTGTTAGGTTACGGTTCATACCGTTTGCACTTAAGGATTTAGCTAAGAAATGGCTTTATAATCTTCCAGTCAGTTCCATATCTTTATGGGAGGATTTTGTTAAAGTCTTTCTTAAGAAATTTTATCCTATCCACAAAACAGCCCTCATGAGAAAGAACATAATGCAATTCAAGCAGGAACCAAATGAACCTTTTTGGAAGTATCTTGAGCGTTTCATAGACCTTCTTGCCCTGTGTCCCCATCACGGCATAGAGAAATGGCGTCTATGCCAGATTATCTATGATGGATTAGATTACCAAACGAAAACCTTTTTAGAATCCATGTGCCAGGGGAATTTTTGAAAAAAGATGAACATCAGGGGTGGGATCTCTTTGAAACCCTAGCTGAAAAAACCATTCAGTGGGAGTCTTGTCCTGACAAATCCACTTCCACCACTTCCAGAACTGGTACACATTCCAAAGAATCCTCTCTAGCTGCAAAAACCAAGATCACACAATTAATAAAGAGGATAGAACTGCTTGAGTCAAAAGGGAATTCTATGGTCAACCAGGTCAACCATTGCCTCTGATTAAACCGGGTTGCACCAACTGTCATGACCTTAGCCATGTCTTGGAGGAGTGTCCATTATCTCAGCTCCACTCATATCAGGAGAACATGAATGCAGTATTGACCAGACCCAATCATCATCCATACTCCAACACTTACAATTCAGGATGGCAGAACCATCCAAATTTTTCATGGAGTCAGTCTGGTCCTGAGCATCATATGCCACCACTTCCACATCTGTACAATGCTCAGTTTCATCCATCCAGTTTCAGTCAGAATTCACTGTATGTTCATCCACCTCAAAGTCCACCACAGTCATATCAGTCATATCAGGACCCACCACCATATTACCAATCACAGTTCCAATCTCCATATCCTCAACATCCACCCCAGAATAATTCTGAGATATCTGAGTTGAAGAACATGCTAGCAACCTTTACAAAGAACCAGCAGCAGGAGTTGAATGAAATGAAGGTCCAGATCAAGCAATTGCTGAGAATCAAAAAGGACTGTTCTTAAGCCAGCCATTGCTAAATCCCAAAGTTGAAGAGTCAGGACCCAGTCACTGTCATGCCATTCATACCCTGAGATCTGGTAAACAAGTTGACAATAAGGTTTCTAGTCCACAATCTCATCCAGTACCAAAGCCAACACCTCATGTCCCAATGCCACCAACTTTTGACAAACCATCTTCTAGTGCAGAGCCATCCACATCTCAAGTCAAGGGGAAAGAAAAGGTAGATGAGCAACCTTATAAGCCTATTGCTCCATATCCAAATAGGCTGAGAAATAACAAGTCAAATGCTCACATGGAGAAGATAAAAGAAACATTCAATAAGGTCCAAATCAATGTCCCTCTTCTTGATGCCATTCAACAAGTGCCATCATATGCCAAATTTTTGAAGGAAATGTGCACCAAGAAGAGGAAGACCCAAGTCCCTAAAAAAGTCTTCCTTGCATCATCCATTAATGAGTTGCTCACTGGTCCAATTCCTGTTAAGTACAAAGACCCAGGGAGCCCCACCATTTCATGCATCATAGGACAGACTATAATAAATAGGGCACTTCTTGATTTGGGGGCCAGCATTAATCTCCTACCTTTCTCTGTGTACCAACAATTGGGGTTAGGTGATCTCCTCCCGACCCAAATGACCATCCAATTGGCTGACCGCTCTGTTACTAACCCAAGGGGGTAATTCTAGATGTTCTTGTCAAAGTTGGAGAATTCTTTTATCCTGTTGACTTTGTTGTCCTTGAAACAAAACCAGTGTCAAATTCCAATCAAAGGGCACAAATTCCTGTCATTCTGGGTCGACCATTCCTGGCTACTGCAAATGCAATCATTAATTGCCGGAATGGATCAATGAGGTTTACTTTTGGTAACATGACACATGAACACAATGTCTTCCACACACAGCCTCATAAAACAAAAGATCAAACATTTGAGGTTAGCTTCATTAATAACAATTGTGAGGAGGAAAGTGAAGATCCAGAAGATGAGTCACAATCTTGTGATTCTCTTATCCGAGTACCCTTTCAAACGGGGAAAGTTGATTTGGATATTTTCACTTTCAATAAGCCAACTGAGAGTGTATTTGAACCTCCAATTGATATATCCTTTGAAGACTTGTTTGCTGATGAGATCATGTGTTTAGATGAGTCAACTCGGGGTAAATTAGCTGATTGTCCACTTCCGGATGTTGATTTGAGTTTTGAAGAATTATATGGAGAAGAGTTAAAATTTCTTAAAATTGGAAGTGATGAGATTCTGAGTGAGAGTGGTGATAAGGACATTGTTTGTGAACGATGTGGTGGAATGAGTATGAATGAAAATAATAACCAATTGAAACTGGAAACACCTAGGGTTAGAATAATTCAGACCGTTTCCCAATGGAGCTCAAGAAAGAGAACACATTGGAACGATGGGAAACGGGCCAGAGGGAAGCGACCAAAAGCCCAGGTGAGAGTTACACTTGTATATTCCTTGTAAATAATTCCTTCCCCTTCCATTTTGTTTCATGCATACATATATCATAATGCATTGAGGACAATGCATGAAATAAGTGTGGGGGAGGGTTTACTAACTTAGAGTTTTTAGAATTTCTTTCTTTTACACTTCTTTTAGAGTTTTTTTTTTCTTTTACACTTCTTTTAATAAATAAAAAAATATAAAAAATATAAAAATAAAAACTTTTTGAAATAAGAGACAAAGTTTTGATCTATTTTTAAGAAAATTAAGATGTATCTTAGAAATTAAGAAAGCCTTAATTATGACATCTTAAACATAGTTGAAGTAATAGATCTTGTTTGAAATTATAGACTAAGTAAGTAAAATTGGTGAGATATTTTTATCTTGAATTTTTACCTTAGATAAAAATGCACTTTACACTTACACATTTCTTGGGATGGAGACAAAGACCAAAAATGCCATATAAATAAAAAAAAAAAGAAAAAAAAATATATATATAAATAAAAGATCACTTATTAAGCTGGATAATTATGCCTCAAGAAGCATGGTTATTCACGCCTAACGGTGATAATAAATAATCCCCTTTAGTTTCGTGGCCTTTTCTACTCGAGACCTTAAACCTGAGGGATGTTTTCTCATCTGGTGCCCTAAGACCGTCTGGTTTGGGAGTCATCGGTTAAAGGCTCGTTACAAGGGTAGACTAGAAAGCCTAAACTATGGGAAGAAAAAAAACATAAAAAGTATATATAAATAAATAAATGGCTTGATGGTTAGAGTTGAAATCCCAGAAATCTTCACTTACACGGTGTGCATATTATCTAGGTTTTATGAAAGATAAAATATTCAATCCAATTTTGAATTCTTATCTTAATTAAAAGCAAGATCTTGCATGGATACTAAGTTTAAGGAAGAATAATTATAGGTGGACTTATGATCTAGGATCACTTATATTTTTGCGAAAATAGTTCGTAAACATGTCTCTTATTCAAAAATGCGTTTTCAAAATACTAACATTTGTCTTCTTTCTTTATGGATTTTGTGGGTGTAATCCGCTGAAAACCCTCAGGAGACAACACTCCTCCTCTAGGGTAACCTAGAGGTTTAACGGCTTGTTGCACATGCTCAGTGCAATCGCGTCACCTGTGAAAGTGGTGTAATAAAACTGGTAGTATAGATTTTCTTTTCTTTTTCTTTGTTTTTGCTCGGGACGAGCAAAAGAATAAGTGTGGGGGTGTGATTAGTATCCAATATTGCATATTTTACATCATAACTCCCATGCATATTACAAATAAATATGTGATTTTTACTCCTCTTCTCTACATATTTGCAGGTACATACTTAAAGGAGAGATTTCCAAATAATCACTTAATTAACACTAATTAAGTGATTAATCCATGATTAAGATAAAGCCAAATTCAAATCCAGATCTAGAGAGATCCGCGTGCCAATTGGAGAATCCAAGTAGTCCACGTGGCTAACAACCTAACAAGAAGATCTCACCAGAAAATCTGGGCTCAACGGCCCAGATCGCGCGGCGATCCCGCGGCAATCCGCGGCAATCCTAGGGCTGTTGAGCCCCGGATTTTGTGGCAACAACCTTGGCTCTTGAAGCTTCTCCTTTCTGCTATAAATACTCCATCTTCACCTGCGAGCAAAGACTGATCAGAGAAGAGAGAGAGATTAGTGTAAAGCTTGTAATTTTGTTAGTTTTTGTTTAGGGTTTGTAGCTCTCTATGATCTTCTCTTCCCTAGAATTCAATGTAAAAGAGAGTGATTGTGAGGGAGAGAGCTTGTGTAATCAAGGGTGACACTTGAAGCAACAAGGATTGATCCATCCTCCTTCCTCTACTTGAAGCTTGGTTCTAGTTCTATGTGCTTTCTTTACATGCTTTATTACTTGCTTTGTTTAATTCTTGCAATTTACTTCATGCTTTCTTGTATTTTTCTTATGGCTTGTTGTAGCTAATTCCTTCTCCATGTACTAGTTTACCACTAGCTTAGCTTACTTCACTAACTCATGGGTGATTGCCTTTGTTAATCTTGCAAGTTGTATGATCTTCTCTTCTCCGACGGTTAAACCACCGTCTACCAAGTGAGAAAGCAATTAGGTCAACACGCGAGACGAATTCCAAGCCGATGGAGTGACAACATTAGGCTAAGCACTCGCTATCAAGGAGTCTAGTAAGTCTTGGCAAGCTAGCAAGGTAAGCTAGTCATGGATCGATTCTTCTTTAAGTTTCATTTCTTTTCTTGTGAATACCAAATGCTCTTCTTGATTTCTTTTCCCGACAATTTCCACCATGAACATAGCCATCCTTTCTTTTAGTTTCTTTTACATTTGATTCACTAAGTTTATAAGCAAGAGAAGAATACTCGTTTAACAACTTCACCACCACACGTAAAGCTTCCATCGCGAGCTCTCCCTGAGATTCGACTCGGTATAGCCCTATGCTATAGCGGAGACAAGAAAGGGTACATCAAATACATTTACTACATAATAAACACACCTTCCTTAGTCTCAATCACCAATACCGATCATTTTTCCTTTGGCATCATCTCCGAAGGTGACAGAGCCACCTTCATGGTATCTTGATAGGGTTGCAAAGTTGTTGATATCCCAAGTCATGTGCCTTGAGCAACCACTATCAAGATACCACAACCCTCTACGTCGTTGGGCCTTGGAAGGTACCTACATCATTTAGCAAAATTGTTGACTTTGGTACCCAAATTTTCTTGGGTCCTTGAAAGTTAGTGTTGCGAACCCAAACATTATGATGTGAAGCATTAAGTCTATCATAGCAAAACTTAACTAAGTGACCTTTACGGCCACAATATGTGCATGAACAGACTTTCCCATACATGAATGCATGATGTGTGTGTGGGCGGTGAGCATGTTTGGGGAGTTTGGCATGATGTAGAGGTTGTGATGTATGAACATGAGCATGAGCATGAATAGCATGTGATTGTTTCTTAGAGGCTTGTTTCTTAGGAAACATAGCCTCAAGTCTATTCTTATCAAATTCACACTTTTTCAAAACTACTCCTAATGAATCAATTTTTTCTTTTAGCATGGTAATTTCATTTTTATCAACTTGTGGAAACTTACCTTTGCAAGAAATCTTATAGTTATTAAAATCTTTTTGGATGGAAACTAAAGTAGAGAATAATTCATCTCTTTCTTTAGTAAGAGTAAAAACTTGATGATTAAGAGACTCATTTTCCTTTTCATTTTCAAATATTTTTTCTTAAGAAAATCATAATTATGTGAGAGTTCCTCAAATGCTTCTCCTAATTCATCCATGGAAAGCTCATCATCAAAAGAAGAGGTGTTAGGGGTTACCTTGCTTGTGCTTCCATTAGCCATGAAGCACATGTTGGCGGTGTCAACTTCCTCCTCAGATTCGCTTTCGGAATCCCATGTAGCCTTCAATGCTTTCTTCTTGTAAGGCTTCTTGGAGGTGGAGGGCTTGACTTTATCCGGGCATTCCGCAACAATATGACCGGTCTTTGGCAATTGAAGCAAATAATTTTCTTCTCTTCTTTGCCTTGCCATCTCCTCCTATTTTGGAACTTTGCCTTGTTATACATCCTCCGAACATTCTTTACAAGAAGTGAGAGCTCCTCATCATCTTCTTCCTCATCATCTTTGTCTGAGTATGAGGATTGACTCTTGAAGGCAATAGCTTTCTTTTTGGATGGAGCCATTTCTTCTCTTGCCTTTCTCTCCATCTCATGGGTTTTGAGGTTCCCAATGAGACCTATAAGCTCCATCTCCTCCTTGTCATTGAGTTCCTTCAAGGTAGTAGCTTTGACTTCCCAAGAAGGAGGAAGAGCTCGGATGATCTTCCTTACTCTTTGGTCGTTGTCAATAGCATCACCTAGAGAAGAAAGTCCATTAGTGATCTTTGTAAATCTTGTAACCATATCATCTATGGTTTCATTATCATGCATAGAGAAATTCTCACATTGGGAACGAAGAAGGTCTATTTTAGCCCTCTTCACTTGTGAGGTTCCCTCGTGAGTAACAAGCAAGTGAGTCCAAATTTCATGTACGGATTTGCAATGAATTACTCTAGCAATATCATCATCATTAAGTGCTTGGATTAATGCATAGTGTGCCCTAGAGTTAGCATCAAATTCCTTGGTCTCAATTTCAGACCAAGTGGACTCATCACCGGTGGGTGCACTAAATGGTTTGGTCACCGCCTTTGCAACCCGGCTTCCTAGGGATTGCAAGAAAACGGTCATCTTAACCTTCCATATGGGAAAGTTAAGGCCATCAAACTTTAGGGTCTTAATTCCATCGGCCATTTTTACTATGTGAGTGAGTATGAAAAATGAATATGATGATTAGCAAATAAAGGATCTCTCTAAGGTTGTTAAGCCAAGAGCCTAGAGACCAAAGCTCTGATACCAATTGAAAAACACCTAGAGGGGGGTGAATAGGTGTAAATGCTAATCTAACAATCTTTTTAAAACAAGTATGAATGAATGATGCAACGATCTCCCAAAACAAGACTAGAAGCCGAATACCCGATGAAGGGCTCTGAACTCCTTCCTCCTGATTCCTCTAAATAAGAGTTAGAGGTGCGTACTGCAATCTTGTTGTATGAGAATTAATCGATAAGTTAGCAAGAAATGAATTGGAAGCAATAGTGAAGTGCACACAAGATATATCACAAGAAATGAAAGCAATAACACAAGCTAAAAGTAAAGAGCAATAGAGAGCAAGAACAAAAGCAATCGCAGACACAAAGTATTTGTTTCGAGGTTCGAGCCACCGCTCTACTCCCCGCCTTTACCGCCGTGAAGGGTTTTCACTATCCACCGAGGACTTTAAAGGGTCTACCGAAGACCGGAGTACCGAACTCCACCACTTACAATCCTATACCGAAGAGGTATCTCAAAAAGAAGGAACAAGTAACCAAGTGGTCACCAAAAGGATCACAAACTTCTTACAACACTTTTTCTTTACAACTTCCTTATAGAATGAGGAGGGAATTTTTGGCTCTAGAAGTGTAGTGAGAAAAAATAAACTCAGTTGTAAATGAAAATTACTTGCAAACACAACTGAAAAACAATAGCCAAGAGAGCACTAGAGAATTGAGAGCTTTGAAAACTTTTCTTTCTTTTTCAAACTTGAAAACTAGGTATTTTTCTTGGTGTTTTTGCAAGAGACCAACCCACTCTATTTATAGGGAGAGAAGGGGATTAAAACATGATTTAATTAAGTTTATATGGTCCAAAATAAGTCCCCAAAAGATTAGAAAACTCTGCCAAACAAAAAGTAACAAAAACAGTTTTTCAGAAAATCACCGAAGAGGAAAGAGCCGTTGGGGCTCCAGGCAGGCTGTCGGTCGACCGACCCAGTCGACCGGCAGCCATCTGGCAGATAGCCGTTGGGCGCGGTCGACCGGTCGGTCGACCGGCCGCAAAGGGCAAACACAGTTTTGAACTGGCGGTCGACCGGCCCGGTCGACCGACAAAAAACAGAGAGCAAGTTGTTTTAGGTCAGTCGACCGACAGACGTGCACAAGCATGCACGTCCTGGACACAGGACGCGGTCGACCGGGGCGGTCGACCGTCCTGGCCTGGAATAGGTCCGGTCGACCGGCCCGGTCGACTGCCAGGCCTGAAACAGATTTTGATATGGGATTTTTTATGGAGTTGGGAAAATTTTCAAAATATTTTTGTAGGGATATGTGGCTAAGTATCATGCTGGAAAGATAGATATACATGATATAAAATTTTGTAAAAATTTGAATCATGTATATTTATCAAGGCATGAACTTAAACAAATACCAAAAAATAAAAATTGTATTTTGAAAACATGTGTGTGTGTTCTAGAGCCAATTTTCCACAACCTCAAACTTTAACAAACTAACTCTTACATAGGTTCTAGGTGACTACAAAGTCTTCCAGTGGGCTTCTCCATATGATCTTGCATAGCTTGATTTTTTGAGCCCGAAATGAACCAACTTGAGTCAAACAACCTTCCCTTAGGGAAGAAAACTCCATGAATCCTTAGAACCCTGAAATACACTTAAACAATAAAAATTATTAGTACAAATAACTATATATGTTTTGTAATTATCAAAACTCAATAAAACGGGTGATTGTAACCTTGGGCCAACAACCAGGTGTGGCCACCTGGCCACACCATGGCCGCAGAAACGCAACCATTGTCGCATTTTCGCAGCTTGTTAGGGTTTGTTGGGGGAGCGTTTGCTCCCCCTATCTTTGTACGACCTTCCCTGTTTGATTTTTTGCTATAAATACTGTATTTTTCAGAGAAAAAGGGACCAGAAATTAATTTAAGTTTTTCTCTTTGTTTTTATGATTTAGGTTCTTTGTTAGATAGTATATAGAAGTTGTATCTCTATTTTCTAATTTGTAATTTAGTTCAAATACCAGTGAGAAAGAGGAATAGAGTGATTGTAATCTGAAGATTGAAGTGACATCAATAAAGGATCAAGCTTTCTCTTCTTCCACTGTTATTCACGGGCATGTCTTGCTTTATTTACAGGTCTTATTTTTCATCTTCCATGAGTAGCTAAACTTGTTTTCTGAGCTCACTATCGTCCCTCTCTTCGATCCCTCTTGTTTTTGAATGGCTTTGATGTAAAGACCCAATGGGCATGCCTAAATTAAGCCTTTCTTCTTTGAAATTGCTCTTGAAGGCACATGAGGATGGGTTTGGATTTCTAAACTTCTACTTCTTTTAAGACATCACTTGAACTTGTTTTTATATCATACTTGAAAGACTTGATGATTTAACATTCATTTAAAGATGATTTCTTAAAGAAAAAGAGTTAACTTTTCCAAACAACCTTATTTGCTTTGCTTAAAACTTTCTAAACTCAAGCTTAAGTTTTTTCCTATGATCAAGTTGAGGCATTAAGAATTTCAAGAGAAGAACACACGTTGAGTAATGAGATAGTGAGCCCAGATCTTCTTCTTATATTAAAAATAACCAAACAATTTTCAATACTTTTAAAGATAACCTTTTCCAAAGCCTTCTCTAAGTTTTCAAATTTTCTTTTAATCATTTCCCTTCTCTCCATTCTCTTTTCAACTAAAAAGAAAAAAAACAACACCATTCTTTGCTTTCTAAACAAAAACACTAAAAAGCTTCTATCGCATTCCTCCTCGTGGACACGACCCGTTAGCCCAAAGCAACACGGTAATTCTCATCGCTTTCATTTACAATAAGGCCGATCGACTGAAGTTCTAACAAAGCTATAGTAACGGCTAGTTTTTAAAATCTGGGATTTTTAACTTATTCTCCAATGGATATTTTTCTTCTTTTTGGGCCTAATCTCTTTCCTAATGACCTGATAAGCTATACTAACAATATTTATTACTTGTCTATATATAGTTCATTTGGAGAGAATTAGATATAGAAAAATATTTTGATTTTGGAAAATATTTTTAAAATTCGAGTTTATTCAAAAGTGAAAGTTTTCTAGTCTTCTTGCTTCAAGTGCTGTAATTTTCAAACAAATTTCTGCAAATTTTCAGCTTTTAAATTCATTCATTTCAACTGAATTTTCTCTCTCACAAAGTTCTTGAGCCTCACTTCTCATTATATACTAAAGAAAGTTGTAAAAGAGAGTGTTTGTAATCTTTATGGTCACCAAGAGCTTGTAAACGTTATTGATTTTGTGCTACCTCTTGTGTAGAGGATTGAGAGTTGGAGCTGTGTACTTTTGTCTTGTGCAGGCCATTCTAATTTCTTCGTGGAGGCTCTTTTGTATAAAGATCCTTAGTGGATAGTGAAATCCTTCACACGATGAAGGCGGGACGTAGAGGTTTGTGTATGTACCTCGAAACAAATCTCTTGTGTTTGTTATTACTTCCTCTCTTGTTATATTCTACTTGACATTACTTACACTTGAGTTTTTCATTCATTTGCACTTGCTATTCATTACTAGCATTATTCTTAACTTGTCAGTTTTCACTCTCTCAATCAAGTAGGCAATTGAGCACCTCAACTCATTGTCTAGAGGAATATAAAGGAAAAGTTCTAGAGCCCTTTATAGGGAATCAACTTCTCTTCTTAATTTGAGTTGACCGTTTGCATCATTCATTTTATAATTACTTGTATTTCTGTATTATTTGGCATTAGATTAGCACTACACCTATCAACCCCTTCTAGGTGTACTTTCACCGGTATATTGGCCCAATCGAGGAAGAAGGTTGTCGATAGTTGTAGGGCATTCTGCCCTGGAGCGGGCACCCTGAAAGGCATCCTCTTGTTCCACCAGAACTTGCCCTAAGATGGGGCAATAATCAAAATTCGAGGAGTATTAACCTCCCATCACCTTCTCTGGGATCGTATAATAGATCCCTCATTCCGCTCATCCCATTAAGAGAGGTGGTTGCGAGATGTGAAACCTTTGTCACTTTCTTCTTTTGAGACTTGGATCTTTTAAAAGATTGGACTGATAATTGATTAAAAAATTGATTGCTAGTTTGGAGGAGATGCAGTAGGAAATAACCCCAGGCTATAGTGGACATAATGCACTGTCACTAATTGACATCCCGCTTCTCTGCCCTAGGACATCGAGATGTGAACTGATTCATCATAGTGAAGTTTCTGCCTTCTGATCAAATAATCCCGCATGTCCGTATTAGTTGGACCCAAATGATCCAACATCGTGATTCGGGAAGACCAAAAGTTAGCCTTCTTGGGCTGAAAAGACTTGGGCTTAGCCTTGAAGGTTCTCCTTATAGCTGTAGATGAAGGAAGAATAACCTTGATATATAAGCTAGTTTCACATGGCGAGGGTATCTGAGCACTGAGTGATGTAGCTTTGCTGCTGGAAGCAAGCCCAGTACTACCCAACATTGCTCTTGATTTGAGCGAGGCTGTAGTACCCTCATTGTTAGCACCAGGTGGTGCTTTAGCTTTTGCCTTGCAGCTAAGAGCTTCTGTGAGCGAGGCTGCAGTTGCCTCGCTGCTAGCACCAATAGGTGCTTTGGCTTTAGCCTCACGGCTTAAAGCTTCTGTAAGCGAGGCTACAATAGCCTCGCTGCTAGTACCAATTAGTGCTTTAGCCTCGCGGGACAAGTGAGGCTTAGCTCTGTGAAGAGCTAAAATAGTCTTATAACTAGAGACTAAATTAGTTTCGCTTGAAGTTAAAACAAGAGAATTATCTCTAGCCTCGCATGAGGCTGACTTAGGCTCACGCACAACCTTAGAGACTGAAATAGGTCTGCACGGGACCTTAGCTTTAATAGAAGCTTTTTTAGTCTCACACAAGGATGAAATAGGCTCGCGCAGAGCCTCACATGTCTCAACAGAGACTAGCTTTCAAGTTTTGACCAAAGAAGTTCTGGCCAAGGAAATCTTCATGTGCTTCACACGTTCAAGGGACTTACATTACCCCGAGAGAGAGAAGCTGCTCAAACTTCGCTTGGTCAAAGTTAATGACCAAAGTCTTGGTAATATACCCGAGGGTCTGATTATTGCATTGCAACACTTCATTCTCAGCAGTGGAGAATGGAATCCCCAATGGAGTCGCCATCTTGTTTTTCATTGATTTGAAAAAGAGAAAACGTACAATATTGTGTAGAAAATTACAAGTAAAAAAGAGAAGAAAGTTACAAGTATTTTCTGTTGTAGTTTCTGGAGAAGTGTATTGGTAGGAGTCTGGTCAACGAGCGACCACTTTGTCTCATTGAGGATGTGAGAGATCGATCGAGTGTTACTGCCTAGAAATTCCTTCTCCCCTGGTTTAAAAATACCTTAAGAGTGGAAGATTAGGGTATTTGCTCCCTGAGTTCATCCTTCTGGGATGAGAAAAGTTGTCCTCTGAATTCTTGTAAGAAAGAGAATGATCTTTTGTATGCTCAAGAAGAAGAAGGCCAAGTAGCAAATATCTAAAACTTTTAGCCTTTTCAATCTCTGCCTTATGCCCAAAAATCACAGCCTTGAGCTCATTGTCAAAATGAGCTTTTATAGGCTCTACAAGGGGTAATCGCCCCTTACAAATCAGCAACGACTGAAACGACTGATTGGTCGCTAATGTCGCATATTTAGTATCATATTTCCATACTTATTATAGAATAAAAGCTACATTGTCCTAATTAATTGTTTAGTTTATTTGCAGGCCCATTCCTTAAGGAGATGAAGAGAAATGAGCCCAAAAGCCCACCAAAATTCTGAATTAAATCAGATTTAATTCGAGCTCACTGAATCAGGGCAAAATCAAGAGGTTGAAAATTGGTTGAGAAGAATCCTCTCAGAATCGATCGGTTGAAGCAAAGATCAACGGCCATTTCTTCAAAATCTCGGAGCTAAACTGCAAATCCAACCCAAGATAAAACCAGAACTCGAACCCGGGGAGACCCACCAACAGGGTGTGGCCACCTGGCCACATCCTGGCCGCGGAAACGCGGCCAAAGCCGCGTTTCCACGGCTTGGTTGGGGAGTTAGGGGGAGCGTTTGTTCCCTCGATCTCCTCGGAATCCTGCACGTTGGGGTTTTGCCTATAAAAGGCCAGTATTTGCACTGAAAATGGGACGACCATGCAGAGATAGGATTTAGACTAGTTTTCTATTTTTTAGTTTAGGTTTTTGTTTCTCTTTTTCATGTAATTTTAGTTTTAATTTATGTAATTCAGAGGAGATCAGACTTTCATCGAAGAACAAGAATGAAGCTTAAGCTGAGAGTGACACTGGTGTAAGGTTTCTTTCTTTTCTTTGATCGTTATGAAATCGAATCTATGTTCTTTCTTTGTATGTACTTCTTTTTAGTTTTCTTCTTCTTCTTCTTTTCTACTTCACTTTTCTTTTTGGTACAATTGTCTTCCAAGTGAGTCTAAAAGCATCGAAAGAGCCTTGCCTTTGCGAGTGCCACCGATAGCTCATGACGATGGAATTGAGTCTCTCTCTGTATCATTTCATGCTTGAGTTGTCTTATTGATGTAATGTGGAAGAGACCAATAATCAACTCTTATGGGCTATGCGCTGATTGCCTCCAATTCAAGGTAACATCGTAGCTGAAGATTCAAGGTAAACTTTTGGTGAAAAGAAGGTAAGTAATTTTTTTTATTTCTTTACTTTTATTTCTGTAAATTAAATCACCAACACTACCTCTTCCAACTCATTTGTACATAATCGCTTTCTTCGTTTTCTGATTTTCTCCACCTTCTCATTCTACCGTTTTCTTTCTAACTTTAACCTTTAACTCTTCTTTCATTTTTATTTCTTAAAACAAAGAAGAACTTTCATTTTCTTCACTAAGATTTCAACAAAAACTTTGAACGCTTCCATCGCAAACCCTCTTTGTGGATCACGACCCACATAGCCACTTGCTATAGCGGTAAGAATTGAGCACTTGTACTACTCTATTTCTAAATCTAAAAATCTGTATTTTGTGTGCAGGTAAAGCCTCAATCAAATTTTGGCGCCGTTGCCGGGGAGGGTAACGGATTTTTATTGAAATCTTATTTTTATTGAAAAATTTTAGAACTAAAACGAACTTTCTTCTCTGTTGCAGGTTATAGGGCAAGCAAAGCAGGAGAATAAGATTGCAGTAACATATAAGTGGTCTTGGGCCTCTGCTCTAGAAAGCAGAGACCAAGTGCCCTCTGATTTGCCGCGTTTTCTCGGCCAAAGCCGCAGATCCGCGGCAAAAAGGAGTTGACTACTAAACTGGTTTTTTGCAGGGCTGCTTGTTTTGCAAAAATATTGCTTTCTGCAAACTTTATTTTTTTATATACCATCACATAAGCCTGCTAATAAACCAACAGTAAAATACTTGTTGAAAAAGATAAAACATTGATTAGACGTTTGCATTTTAGGCACGTGTCTTTTCAATTCATTTATTTTACTGTTGAAGAGTGCTGGAGCAAGGTACGTACGCATTGCATTCAGAATAGGACTCATTCTTGGTTGATTTATATTGCTTTGAGTGAATCTTATTTATCTTGTACACTTGCACAAATTGATTTTAAGGGCAATACCCAATAACATGATAAGGTGGGGATTTAATCACCCTTCCTTGGCCCAAAAATCAGATTCCAAGCACTCACTAACCCAAGCCTAACTAAAAATGAGTAGACGTTGGCCCTAGGGACATCTCGGGCTCAATTAGGAGATTATCCTAAGGGGGAAAAGTGTTGGAATTTGACTCCTGTAAAATCAGTGTCTAGGAAAGGGATTAAGGGCCGAAAGCCCGAAGGTTGGTGGTTATTTAATTAAGGAACGTCTTTGACGAAAAACCTCCCACCAACCTTGCCCTGACCTGGCTGATTAGCTTGTGGTCAAAGTCTGCATTAAACCTCCCGTGGACAGTCTAATCAGTTAGGAGTCGTCTAGGTCATAGGTCTACCCTAACTTAGGCTAGAATTTTTTTTTGTTTGTTTATTTGTTTGTTTTTCTTTCTTTTTGTTTGTATTCCATTGTGTGATATGGCTTATAATAACAATTTTTCCAACTTCAATAATAATCCATATTACACATCAAACTCTTTTTCGGATATTACCAACCCGGCATATCATAACTTTAACCAACCTAGTGTGCCGGATTGGTCTTATCCGAATCAATATAACCCATGTCCCCAATCTTATAACCATAATTTCCATAACGATTTCAACTCTTCACAGAGTCAGTGGGGATTCACCTACCCCTAGTCCAATTTTCAACCAAATTGTCCTCCTTCTCCACCTAGTCCACAATATTTTCAAGATTCATACTCAGATCCACCAGTCCAAAATAGAAAACAATCAATTTTGGAAATGAGTATGCGTGAGTCCAAACAAAAAATCTCAAAATCTAATAGACTCACAAATTCACTACCAATTCCAAGACAACACTTCATCTTTTCAACATAACAATGAACACATCACCTATGAAGAAATGCTTGAAGCCATGACTCAGGCTCAAAACGCTCGTAATCATGACATAGAAATGATGGTCCAATCTTTACATTCTCACCGTTTGACCAGTTCTGATGTCACTACCCATTCTGTTAGAGCCGAAGAGTCATGTAGTTTTGGAAATCAAGGTTCCATTTCAGAACAATCATTTGAACTTGCTCAAACTCCAAATAATATTGATAGTTTGGCAAGTTATCCCTTGCCTGAAATTGAACTTGAAAATGAATATGATCATGAATCTCAACTTAGTGATTCAATTTTACTTCCTGATTCAATAATGACTCCGGTGCCTTCACCTGATTTCAATCTTTTTCTTGAGTCAACATTGAATCATGTGCCAATTCATCATGAAATTGAATCACCTATTTTTGATGATCATATTGAACTTGACCAATTTTACACTTTTGAAAGTCCTATTGACAAATTGGCAAGTTCTCATTTTTTTTGACATTGAACTCAATGAGATATGTGACCTAGATTCTCAAATCTGTGATCCAGTTCAACTTTCCGAATCAATATTGACTCCTGTTTTGTTACAAAACTTGAGTAATATTTTAGAGTCAGTTTTGATTCCCACACCTATCATTTTTGAACTTGAATCACCAACATTAAGTCACATTCCATTGTTAGAAAATAAATGTGGACTTGAGTTTCAACTTCTTGACTTGGACCCACTTCCTGAACCTATTTCGACTCTTGAACCTTTACTTGACTTAAGTCACCTTCCTGAGTCGGTATTAGTTCCTATACTTCCTGAGTCCAAGTCAATCATTCTATCTTTTCACACTTCATTCTGGGACGAGGTGGTTGACAAATTTGACTCCGAAATTAATTATGGAATTTGGAAATTAGATGGGGTCAAATATTTAATAAAAATCCTTCATGATACATCATTCTAATGGGTTATATTAAAGAAATTTCTGGTGGGTTCCTCCGAACCCAACGAAAAGTTGATTGGGCCGCATTTCGTGGACCAATCAGACCACCTCCGGAACCACCACCTTAAGGTAACATTTTCCTACCCTTTCGTCTTTTTCATGCATCTATGCATTAATTCGTACATTGAGGACAATGCATGAGATAGGTGTGGGGGAGGGTCTAATATAACTTAGTTTTTCTTTTTATTAAAAAAAATATAATAATTAACATTTTCTTTACTTTTAAAAACTTTTTGATAATAGAAACAATATTTTGACATATTTTTTGTAAGAAATTAAGTTAATTTTAAGGAATAGGAAAATCCAAATTAGGATTTCTTATACTTGGTCAAAATAAGATTATTTGTTTGATTTTTAGGGTTAGGAAGAAAATTTGTCAAAGTAATTTAGTCTTGATCTTTACCTTGATGAAATATGCACACTTCATACACTTACACACTTAAGGTTCAAAAACAAAGATTCTTATGCCTTATAAAAAAAAAAGAAAAAAAGATAAACAAATCTAATTATTGACTAGCTAGGTGCTTTGGCCTAAGCAAGCCTTAGTATTTATGCGAAAGAAGATTAGATAAGTTTGAAAAGAAAAAAATATACATAAAAATTCCCTGATTAAGCTGGGTATTTGTGCCTAATAAAGCGTAAGTATTCACGCCTAAAAGAGGTTCATATAATAAAATCCTTATTTTTGTGACCTTGTTTGCTCGAGTCCTTAAGTCCTTGGGGCGTTTTCTCACCCGGTGCCCTAAGACCGTTTGGTTTGGGAGTCATCGATTAAAGGCTCGTTACATGGGCAGATTAGAAAGCCTAATAGAACTAAGGAATAATACCACAAATATATATATATATATATATATATATAAAATATAAGGCATAAGAGTTAGAGTTAATGAACCCTTAGTCAAAATTTTCACAGTCACAAGGTGCATATGACATAGGGTAAAGTAATAGACTAGATGAGAAGTACAATTTGACTCCTTACTTTGATTGATAACAAATTTTTGAATAGAGACTAAGTTTAGGAATGAAAAATTCAGTCTTCCTATAACTTATAGATTGCTTAAATCTTACAATTATATTTCAAATATTTTTCTCTTTCAAAATGCTTTTCGAAAATATTAACTCTTTACTTCTCTTTCTTTATGGATTTTGTGGGTGCAATCCGCTGAAAATCCTCACGAGACAAAACTCGTCCTCTAGGGGAAACCTAGAGGTTTAACGGCTTGTTGCACATGCTCAGTGCAATCGCGTGACCTGCGAAAGTGGTCTAATAATCCTTAGTATAGTTTAATTGTTTTGCTCGAGGACGAGCAAAAGATAGGTATGGGGCTGTGATTGGTCGCTAATGTTGCATATTTAGTATCATATTTTCATACTTATTATAGAATAAAAGCTGCATTGTCCTAATTAATTGTTTAATTTATTTGCAGGCCCATTCCTTAAGGAGATGAAGAGAAATGAGCCCAAAAGCCCACCAAAATTCTGAATTAAATCAGAATTAATTTGTGCTCACTGAATCAGGGCAAAATCAAGAGGTTGAAAACTGGTTGAGAAGAATCCTCTCAGAATCGATCGGTTGAAGCAAAGATCAACAACCATTTCTTCAAAATCTCGGAGCTAAACTGCAAATCCAACCTAAGATAAAACCAGAACTCGAACCCGGGGGACCCACCAACAGGGTGTGGCCACATGGCCACACCCTGGCCGCGGAAACGCGGCCAAAGACACATTTTCGCGGCTTGATTGGGGAGTTAGGGGGTGCGTTTGCTCCCCCGATCTCCCCGGGATCCTGCACGTTGGGGTTTTGCCTATAAAAGGCCAGTATTTGCACTGAAAATGGAACGATCATGCAGAGATAGGATTTAGACTAGTTTTTCATTTTTAGTTTAGGTTTTTGTTTCTCTTTTTCATGTAATTTTAGTTTTAATTTATGTAATTCAAAGGAGATCAGACTTTCATCGAAGAACAAGAATGAAGCTTAAGCTGAGAGTGACACTGGTGTAAGGTTTCTTTCTTTTCTTTGATCGTTATGAAATCGAATCTATGTTCTTTCTTTGTATGTACTTCTTTTTAGTTTTCTTCTTCTTCTTCTTTTCTACTTCACTTTTCTTTTTGGTACAATTGTCTTCCAAGTGAGTCTAAAAGCATCGAAAGAGCCTTGCCTTTGCGAGTGCCACCGATAGCTCATGACGATGGAATTGAGTCTCTCTCTGTATCATTTCATGCTTGAGTTGTCTTGATGATGTAATGTGGAAGAGACCAATAATCAACTCTTATAGGCTATGCGCTGATTGCCTCCAATTCAAGATAACATCGTAGCTGAAGATTCAAGGTAAACTTTTTGTGAAAAGAAGGTAAGTAATTGTTTTTATATCTTTTCTTTTATTTCTGTAAATTAAATCACCAACACTACCTCTTCTAACTCTTTCTTTCCCAACTCATTTGTACGTAACCGCTTTCTTCGTTTTCTGATTTTTTCCTCCTTCTCATTCTACCATTTTCTTTCTAACTTTAACCTTTAACTCCTCTTTCATTTTTATTTCTTAAAACAAAGAAGAACTTTCGTTTTCTTCACAAAGATTTCAACAAAAACTTTGAACACTTCCATCGCAAACCCTCCTTGTGGATCACGACTCGCATAGCCACTTGCTATAGCTGTAAGAATTGAGCACTTGCACATCTCTATTTCTAAATCTAAAAATCTGTATTTTGTGTGCAGGTAAAGCCTCAATCAACGACCTTGATAGCCTCATGCGCGAGGCTATAATAGGCTCTCCATGAGGCTAAAAAACTTCAAGCAAAGCTAAATGTAGGCTCTGCGCGAGCCTAGCAAGCTCTGTGCGGAGCTAAAATAGACTTTATGCGAACCTATGATAGCTATTCTGGCTTAATTGCCTCCAATTAATATAGGACGTAGTTGGCAGGTGTAACCGCCCATTTAAAGTGAAATTAATCCCACTAAAGTAATGGAGTTAGCCACTAATCCAACTTGGGATTTAAAATGTTAATTGATAACCTGCAGAGTTCACAGTGGAGCTAGATAAGCTTTAGGTGGAGCTAGATAAGCTTCAGGTGAAGCTATGATCAGCCTCAAGTGAAATGAGAATTAAATCACAGCGGAGCAAGATAAAGCTTCGGACGAAGCTATGAAGAGCTTCATGCGAAGCTAAGCTTTCAGTGAAGCTATGAAAGCTTCAAACGAAGATGAAGTTAGTTCTATGCAAAGATTCTGGCGAAGCTAGGCAACGCTAGCCCCTTGGGTGAAGCTAGCCTTTTAGGTTTAGGTGAAGCAAAGTTTTGAACTCACTTAGCTTCATATGCATGACAAGGCCTGTTTGAAAGCAATATTTGGCCTACTGTCTGCTTAACTGGATCAGTAGGATTTAAGTCACTGCTTTATCCATCAATAATGAGCATGAGTTAAGCAAGAATGAACTGGCCGTCAGCCTATATATAACTTGTCTTTTGGAAGTGTCGACAAGTTAGACATCATTCATGCCAGTTGGAGAGTTGTCTGGGAGTTTATCTTTTAGGAGTTTCAACATGCATATGGTGTGTATGTGTATGCATGTGGGTTGGGGGTATGTACGCATGTGGTGGTGGTGGTAGGGGGTTGTGTGTGTCTGTATGTGCTGTGTATCTCCATGTGGTGGTAGTGGGAGGGTGTGTGCGCGCATGTGTTGCGTATGTTTATTGTTGTTAGTGGTGGCGCGTGTGTGTGGTGTGTGCATGTGGGGGGAGGGGGTTATGCACGCGCATGTGTGCGCATGTTGTGTGTGTGGTGGAGTGTGTGTGCATGTGGTGTGTGTGTAAAAATGAAAACATTGTAATCATAAGAACTGAGCTCACCAAGAATATGAATAAAAAGAAAATTGAAAATCAAGAAGAATAACTATAATTAGACTAACAATTTAAACTCTTTACTTGTTATGTATGTTGTTAATTCAGTTTTTGTTTTTTATGTTTAAAGTAGGTAAATATGGATCAGAATTGGATGCATGCTCACAAGTAACTACCGAATATAAGAATGATGTAGAAGAGTTTACTAAGTTTGTTGTTGAGGGTGCTGACAATTTAAATTGTATCAGGTGTTCGTGCATTAATGGGATTGATAAATAAAGAGACCATTTATTCATTAATGGGATTGATAAAAGTTATACAAATGATGTGTAAGAGAAGATAGACCAAAAAATTCAAATGATGGAAGATGTGATTAAAGAGAAGAAGTTGAATATAGTGAGGGTGATCAATTTGAAGACATGATCTATGATGTAGAAAAAAGCTTTACGGATCAACACACTTATTCGAGAGCTTGAAAGATGATTCAGAAAAATCTTTATATGATGGTTGTACTACATTCACTAAATTTTCTACAATGTTGAAATTATATAATATGAAAGTAGGAAATGGGTAGAGTGATAAGAGTTTTACGACCTTACTCAACCTCTTAAAGGATATGCTTCCTAAAGTTAATGAACTTTCAGATCGTACATACGATGCCAAGGAGATCATTTGCTCCATGAGTATGAATTACGAGAGGATACGCTCTTTCCCTAATGATTGTATTTTGTAGCAAAAATAATATGAAGATTTAGAGAGCTATCCGGAATATGACGTGTCACAATACAAAAGAATAAGAAACATGTTTTAGCTAAGGGATTATGGTATTTTTGGGTAATACCCAGATTAAAACGCATGTTTAGAAATTTAGAACATGTGAAGAGTTTAATTTGGCATTCAGAGGAGAGGATTAGTGATAACAAGCTTCGATATTTGGCTGATACTACGCAATGGAATATGATTGATTTGAAGTACTAATTTTGGGGGTGACACAGGAAATCTCCGACTGAGTCTTTTAACTAAAGGAATGACCCACACGGTAATATGAGTAGCACACACAGTATACGACCAGTTGTTTTAACTATTTATAATCTTCCTCCTGATTGTGCATGAAACACAAGTTTCTAATATTGTCATTGCTAATATCGGGTCCCAAAAAGCCAGGAAATGATATAGATTTTTATTTGGCACCACTTATTAAAGACTTAAAGATAGTGTAGGAAAAAAATGTAGAAGTACTTGATGCACATCGTCGACATTTTTTCAAGCTTGAGCTATATTACATCAAATAATAGATGATTTTTCAGCATACGATAACCTGTCAGGTTACAGTGTAAAAAGACACAAGGCATATCCTCTATATGAAGAAGAGACACCTTTTATCCAATTAAAGTATAGGAGAAAAATTGTATAACTTGGTACTCGAAGATTCTTGCCCACGTTCCACCATTATTGGAGGTTAAGTGTTTAATGGATCTGCAAAAGAAGTAAAAAAAACTCTAAAGGCATTGAGCAGTGAACATATATATCAATGTGTGAAAAATCTCAAGAATACTTATGGAAAAGTTAAGCGAACTACAATTGAAAAGAATGTGTGGATGATGAAAGTACACCTAGAAGGGGGTGAATAGGTGCAGTGCTATTCTAATGTCAAATAATACGGAATTAAAAAAGCTTTTACACTAACAAAATTAAATACAAGTTAAATCCAAAGAGCGAAACCGAATTCCTGATGATGGGCTCTAGAACTGCTCCCCAAGAATCCTCTAGGTTAAGAGAGTGGAGGTGCTTCAATAGCTCTCTTGAAATGATACAAGTGGAAGCACAATAACAAGCAGGTAAAGATGAACAATAATAATAATGGGAGATATAAAAAGAGTAGAGTATAGAGAGGTAGCCAAACGCAAATACAAGGATATGTTTCGAGGTCTCGAGCACCAAGCCCTACGTCCCCGCCTTCACCACGTGAAGGATTTCTACTATCTCCACTAAGGAACTCTATAAAAAATACAAATTTTAGTCTTGTACACAAGAGGAGGCACAAAACCAAGGTATAAAGCCAATGATCTCTATACAAGAGATGGACACAAAGCTAACTCCTCTACATAAGAGGGAAGCACAAAGCTAAGGCAGAAAACCAAAGAGAAAACAAGGGTACAACACTTAGTGACCACAAAGATCACAAAAAATAACTCTCACAATACAATATCTTAGAGGATAGATTTTACAATGAATAGCTCAAGCTTGTGAGAAAATAATTCTGGAAGTGAAACACAAACGAAAATACTTTGGAAACTTCTTGAAAGATATTATAACTAAGAGCTTAAAACTTATTTTCTTTGATTTTCTAAAACTTTAAACTCCAATAGAGACATGAATTTAGAGCACAAAATGTTTCGAAAAACTTGTTGAAAAACTCAGTTGAAAGTGTAAAAAAATTAGCTCTTAAAAATCATAGAGAAAATATGGTAAAAACCCATTTATTATGTCAAACCAAAAACTAGCCGTTGGGGCTCACACTCAGCCAGATTGGACTTACGGTCGAACGGTCGGTCCACCACCCAACAATAATATTCTTGACCATTGGGATTTCTGGGCAACCGACCCCGACAACAAGAGACATGCTCTCTGGCCGATTGACAGGCCGGTCGATCGAGAAAACCCGAGAGCTCAAAAGTCTCGTTGGTCGACTGGACAGTCGGTCGAATCTCCAGCTCTCTTCAGCTTGTGCACATTGTGCACATCGGTCGACCAAACGGTCGACTAGCAGAGCCAATTTTCTCTGCGACCGGTCAACCGGACCAAGCCCAAAACTCGAGATTTGAAACTTTTTAAACATCTTTTTTAAACCCAATTAAATTCAAATAAATCTCAATAAATTATACAAAAATAAGTTTATGTAAATTCATTGAAGTACAAATATGTGTGATTAAAAATCATAACATATTACAAACAAGTGAACTTGTTTTTGAGATGAAGAATTTCAACCTTGAAACCAAAACCGTATCTTCCGAATACCACAAACTTGTAAATGAAAACTAGCTTTTTCAAAAACTTTATAAATAAAAAAACAAGTTGTTCAAACATATTTGAAGCTCAATAGATATGGATACTGATATAAATTTGTTTTTGATGAAAACCAAAATGCGTTTCTAGAAATAAAACATATTTTTCAAATACTAAACTTGTAATTAGAAAATCATATTTTTCTAAAGCTCTCATGAATACAAAACAAGTTTTCAAGCACATTTGAGGCATCAATGTATTTGAATGAAACCCAATACATATATAAACCAACGTAAACTTGTTTTTGGTGAACTTTATTCATAAAATCAAAAACATAAACTTGTTAAACCAAAACCAAAAGCCAATAACAAACTTTGTGTGTGCGTGTGAGCTTGAGCAATCAAAACAAATTTATACATTACAAGAGATCTAAACCCACAAACTTTTAACTCAAATCTTCTTCTAGATCTTCTTCTTCAAGTAGACATGATCCAAACTTGATTCTCAGAGCTAGACTTTATCTTGAGTACTTGATATATTTTATAAGCTTAAGCTTTTAAATCACCATGTGTTAGCTCTAAACTTAAATTTGAGTCTTTTTGTGAGGCTAAACATCAACTAAGATCTTGATCAATATCTAAAATTTAAACACAACAACATCATTAGTACTAAAACTACATGAGTTAGTCTTCATCAAAACTAGGGTGATGAGCCTTTGGGCTAACAATCTCCCCCTTTTTGATGATGACAAAACTCATGGAGTTATATATGCATTTATTAAAGATAAGCCTCATAAAATCTCCCCCTTATCTCATGAACAGTACAAACAATATACATATGCAAACATATATGCAAATATAGAATGCAAACATGCATATATAATCTCTAAAATCATCTCCCTTTTTGTCAATTCATCAACAAGGGGGTAAAGAAAAATAAATACCAAGTAGATGTATATGCTACATAAATCTATAAAGAGGAGAGACGTAAAATTGACTCCCCTTGCATATAGAAAATAAGTATCAAAATAAATTTTGAAAACAAAATGAAATTTTGATTCTCTAAGATAACATTTGGAAAAACAAATCAAGAATGCCAATTGAAAGTTGAAAATTATTTTGAAACTATCATAAATACGAATTTGCAAAATAATTTTGAAAACTAGATACCAATTGTAATAATTGATACCAATTGAAAATATGAGCTATTAAAATATTTTTCTCAAAAAGTAGAGAATAAGATACTAATTTAAAATTAAAATCAAGAAAGTTCTCCCCCTTTTTGAAACAATTACAAAATCAATGCATAAGCTTAAAATAAATGATATCAATAGAAAGTGATATCAAGCCATGATATTAGTTGAAATGAATATCAATTTAAAATGAACATAAGCTTAGCATGAAATCAATTTGTGCTACAAAAATATATATGAATGTTTTTAAATGTGCATAATCAATCATATATATGTATGATACTAAAAAAAATTTAATACCACTTGAAATATGAGGCGTATATATATAGATAAATAAGAATGAGTATAAAAAAAATTAAATATCAAGAAGATTATACATATAACTCACTCACTAACACCAACCTAACATGCATATGTCAAGAGAATAATTCAAGTATCATATAATTTGCATGCTCGCCCAACCAACTGTAATCACCGAGAGGGGGGGTGAATAGGTGACTAGCTAATCTAATGATCAATTAATGCGAAGTTAAAAACTTATTAATGCAAACTACAAAACTTCTTAAACTAAACACCAAGTATAACACAAGAGTGTAGCCGGATTCCCCTTGAAGGGCTCAGGACTAACTCCTCAAGATTCCTCTAAATAAGAGTTGAGGTGCCGCGTTGGCTCTCTTGGTTGAATACTAGTGTTAGCAAACAAACCCCAAGCATATAACAATGTGAGCACAAATATATATCTAGCATATAAAGATGAAAGCAATATAAGCATGCAAGATATAAACAAGTAAGAGATAGAGAGAACAATCGCAAACACGGGAGATTTGTTTCGAGGTTCGAGCACACTTGCTCTACGTCCCCGCCTTCAACACTATGAAGGATTTCCACTAAAATCGATCCCACCGGATCACTTGGTGCCGCAACACCTACAAGCTCTTTGGACTCTCTAGTCTCTTCACTCGTTCCCGTAAGAACACACCGCAAGCTCACTAGCTCGCCGAGGCCGCACCTCAAACACTGAGTTCCCACTAGAACCCGAAACAACGCGAACACACACGTCCGCCTCCTCAAAAACAAGAATGAGAACTTTGGTGATCACAACACTTTGATCACCTAAAATTACTCTCATAATAACACTCCTATAGGATGAATATATCAATGATAGCTCAAGTGTTTGTGAGAAAAACAAGGATTAAAATTGTGGACGAAAACACAAGAATCGCTTTGAAAAACACTCTTGATAAACTTCCCTTTTGATTGAAAATATTTGGCTCTAAAACAAGTGGAGAAACCTCTTAAAAGAGTAGGAAAAACTGGTGCAAAAACCCACTTCCAAACTTGTAGAAAATAGCCCATGATAGCCCCTTTAAATAGGTCATCAAAAAACTAGCCGTTGGGACCAATTCAGCAGCCCAGACCGCTGTCGGTCGACTGGCCCAGTCGACCGCCAACGGTCAGAAATCTGACCGTTGGGCCTCGATCGACCGGCCCGGTCGACCGTGGCCTGGAACAGAGAGCAGAGCTCTCTGCCGGTCGACCGCCCGGTCGACCGGGGCCATTTCCGGAGAGCTATGCTCTCTGGATGGTTGATCGGTCTAGTTGATTGGTCGTCCAGCCAGACTGGCATGCACGTCTGTGCACGTCGGTCGACCGACCCGGTCGACCGACTCCTAGCTCAGTCGATCGTCCCGGTCGACCGGCAGAAGCCAGGACAGGACTTTTTAGGGATTAAAAACTTGGTATTTTGACTAAAATAAAATCTAATAAAATCTCTAAAAATCTAAAAAAATAGTTTCAATATTATACTTTGATATACAAACATGTTTGAGAAAAATCAAGACATGTTACAAACATTTTGAACTATTTTTGTAACTTAGAAATTTTGGCATAAAACAAAAATCGTATTTTTCCAAAATAGATTTTTATCCAAAACTCTTCCAAATACAAAAACAAGATATTTTAAACTCTTTTAAAGCATAGAGTGTATGGATATGATCCACTACACATACATGATGAAATATCTATGTCTTTGACAATAAGCACTAAAATATGTTTATAGTTCTTAACCAAAACTATTTTTCCAAAATAAAAATTCTTTTATGAAAACTCATCTAAATCGAGAGTGTGTGTATATGGTATACTTGAGCAATCCACCAACTATTCTATCATTTACATTTTATCTAAAAATAAAATCTTAACTAAAACAAACCTAGACTCAAGTCTTCTCTTGAAGTCTTTACTTGAAGTCTTCTCCTCCTTCTTGACTTGGTCCAAACTTGATCCAACGAGCTAGACTCCTCTTGAGTACTTGATGTGGTCTTGATGCATAGGCTCTTGAATCAAACCGTGCTAGCTCCAAAACTTTTTTTGTTGAAGCTAAACACCAACTAAGATCTTGATCATAAATCTGAGACTAATTAAAACTAGAGTGATGGGCCTTTAGGCCAACACCAACTGCCCACTAAGGGTAGAAGTTTTCAAAATAATGATTTTGAAAATAATTTTGTATAAATTGAAAATACTAAGAAAATAGAAATTAATAGATGTCAATTAAATAAGTTTGAACATGTTAGCGTTTTCAAAAGAATTAAAAGAACTAATTTAAGATAGTTTTGAAATATTGTTGAAAATTTTCAAACATAAACTAATCATGCATATCTCATGAAACATGGCAATTATATAAGAATTCTCACTTAAAATCAATATAGCACATGCAAGCTCATGAACAGAAAATCATGAGTAAATATAAAGTGCACAAGATTCATTTAAATAATATTTTCATGAAAGTAAATAATTTTGTACAAAGCCAAAACTCATATAAAACTCTTTTTTAAAATGGAAAACTTGATAAGATCACAAATCAAGAAAATTTCATTTCACAAAACATGATATATAACATGCAAGAATTATCAAAACTTTGACATACAAGTACATTCAGACATGAATTGAGTACACAAATCATAAAATAAGTATATTACTAGAATCAAGTGTATCTCAACAACTGTACATGTATAATCTCAAGTTTTAATAAAAATTACATCTAGACATGTAATTAAAATATGATTTGCATAAAACATCAAAACATAATTGTGAAACAAATTTAATCATAAGTTTAAATATATGATTCATTAAAACTCAGATGTACAAATATAACTTAAATAACAATTTGAGAACAGAAATCATATGAAATGATTTCGGCACAAAATTTAGAGTGTATCTCAAATGCTATATAAGTATATCACAAGTTTTAATAAACTTTACATTTAAACACATGTAAACCACAACATGCAAACAATGATATGCTAGGAAGCATATAGAAACAATATAAGTGGAGGATAGAAATGGTTACCAACACCAGTAGAGCCAGTCTCTATTTCTTCAAAATTAGGTAGTCCTCTCACCTAAACTCCTTGATATATATACATCCATGGATATGGTTCATTAAACTCCAATTGCATCAACTATTATGGTTGGCTCACAAGACAAATCGGGTTGATTCGTCTTGTTAGAGACCCAAATTCGTTACGAGACGGATTCAACCCGTGTCATAACGAATCCAACGAGATGGGTCAAATTACTGGGGAGCGAGTTAGGTCTCTTGACCCGATTCATTACCCTCCTTACCCGAATTTGCTGAGACGGGTTCGACCCGTCTCTATTATTTTTTAAATTTCAAGTTTTTAAATAAAATTTTAAATTAAAAATTACATAGAAAATTTGTAAAAATAGGAAAAATAAGAAAAATTCTAAACATTGTCAAAAATTGCAAAAAAATATTAAAAATGAAATACACAAATTACAAGTCTTTTTTGCAAGGTAAATTATTTTATTAATTGATTGAGATAAAACCTGTACTTGAAAATACATAATTTCAGAACTTAGAATAAAGAGTGCAAGTACTCAATACTACCTAAATAGCAAGTAACTATGCGGGTCGTGATCCAGAAGGAGGGACTAGTAATGGAATCTTTTTTAGCAAGTACTCTTTTAAATTACATTAAATGATTAATGATCTTCTTTTAGTTCTTTAAAAGAAGAGAGAAAAATGGAGTTACAGTTAAGTTAAGAAGAAGGTGGTAGATTGAGAAGGTGGAGAAAATAAAAAATAGATATATACAAAGAAATCAAAAAGAGTGATAAAAGAGTTGAGTGTTGATGGTGTTGGTAATCTAAACTAAAAAATTAAAAGAAAGAAAACTAAAACATAAAAAAACTTACTTACCTCTTCGGCGCCTGCTTACCTTTGACTCGTATCGATGATGTACCTTTATTTGAAGGTGAACGAAGTATGAGAAATATGATCTTCCCTATTCCCGATTTACACTATGAAATGGAAGGGCAAGCTACACTACTATAGAAATTGATATCCATCACCATAAGCTATCAATGACACTTGCAAGGGTAAGGCAACTTCGAGGCTATCGGATTCATTTGGATCCACAAACATAGAAGTGGGAAGCACACAAAAACAAGAATAGGAAAGAAAAGAAAACTTCGATTCGATTCAAATAACAATAAAAGAAAAGATTACTTACACCAGTTTCACGCTCAGTACAAGCTTGCTCTCATTCCTCCATGAAAATGTCCCCTCCTCTCAGTTACATAAAGAAAATAAAAATTACATAAAAGAAAAACTAAAACCTAAGTTACAAATCATAATATAGCTTAAATTCTACTCTCTACTTGGTCGCTCCCGATTGTCTCTGAAAAACCTAGTATTTATAGGCAAAACCTAACGGGGATGAGTGTACGAAGATAGGAGGAGCAAACGCTCCCCCAACAGAAATAAAACAACCGCGAAAATGTGGCTTTGGCCGCGTTTTCACGGGGTGTGGTCACGTGGCCACACCTGGGGGTACAGCTCCTGGTTTTGATGATTTCCCTTCATCTGGCTCTGGATTTCCCATTTTAGCTCCTGGATTCGACGAAACAGCCTTTGATTTTTGGCTTTAACCAATTGATTTGTAGAGATTTGTTTTAAGTGATTTTCAAACAATCTGATATGCCCTGATCTACCCTGATTTTCTAATTTTGAATTAATTCTGAATTAAATCAGAATTTTGATGAGCTTTTAGGCTCGTTTCTCTTCCTTTCCCTTAGCAATGGGCCTGCATATAAATTAGAAAATAATTAGGATTAAAAGCGATATTTATTATATAATAAGTACGAGAATGTGACAATGAATGTGCAATATCAGCAACCGATCACACCCTCATATCTATCTTTTGCAAGTCCTCAAGCAAAATAACAAAACTAAATCAAAAATTATTAGGCTAATTTCGCAGGTCACGCGATTGAACTGAGCATGTGGAACAAGTTATTAGACCTCTAGTTTCCCCTAGGGGACGAGTATTGTCTCGTGAGGGTTTTCAGTGGATTGCACACACAAAATCCATAAAGAAAGAGAAAAATGTTAGTATTTTAAAAACACATTTTGAAAGAAAAAATATTTTAAATATTATTGTAAAAATTAAGTAATCTATAAGTTATAGGAAAACTGAATTTTTTATTCCTAAATTTAGTCTCTATTCAAAAAGTTGTTATCAATCAAAGTAAGAAGTCAAATTGTATTTTTTATCTATTCTATTACTTTACCCTAAGTCATATGCACCTTTGTGTCCATGAAATTTTGACTAAAGGTTCTTTAACTCAAACTCTTATGACTTATTTATTTATTTATTTATTTTTGGTGGTATTATTCTTTAGTTCTATTAGGCTTTCTAATCTGCCCATGTAAACGAGCCTATAATCGGTGACCCCCAAGCCAAACGGTCTCAGGGCACCGGGTGAGAAGACACCCCAAGGACTTAAAAACTCGAGCAAACAAGGCCACAAAACTATGGATTTTATTATATGAACTGCCTTTAGGCGCGAATACTTATGCTTTATAACGCACAAATACCCAGCTTAATCAGAGTATTTATATATATATATATATATATATTCTTTTTCTATTTTTTAAAATAAGGCTTAAGAATATTTGTTTTTGAGCCCTAAGTGTGTACGTGTATAAAGCATGCATATATTATTAAGGTAAAGATTAAGACTAAATTACTTTCACAAATTTTCTTCTTAACCTTAGAAATCAAACAAATAATCTTTTTTTGACAAATTATAAGAAATCCTAATTATGATTCTCCTATTGCTTAAAATTGACTTAATTTCTTACCAAAAAAAAATATGTCAAAATATTGTTTCTATTTTCTAAAAGTTTTTAAAAGAAAATGTTATTAATAAATTTTTTTAATAATAAAAAGAAAACCTAAGTTATGTTTGAACACTCCCCCACACCTATCTCATGCATTGTCCTTAATGTATGAATTAATGTTTAGATGCATGAAAAAGAAGAAAGGGAAGGAAAATATTACCTTAAGGTGGTGGTTCCGGTGGTGCTCTGATTGGTCCATGAAGTGCGGCCCAATCTAATTTGCGTGGAGTTCGGAGGAACCCACCAGAAACCTCACTAATATAACCCACTAAAATGATCTATATATGAATGATTTTTATTAAGAATTTTATCCCATCTAATTTTCAAGTTTTCAAACTAATTTCAGAGTCATTCTTATCAACACCTCTGTCCCAAAAACAGAGTATCAAAGGATGGAATGATTGATCTGGAATTAGGAAGGGCATGAGCTACAATCGACACAGGAAAATGACTGAAGTCAAGTAAAGGTTCAAGAGTCTAAATTTGTTTAGGAAGTGGGTCCAAATCAAGAATTTAAAGCTCAAGTCCACATTCATTTCCCCACAATGGAATGTGACTTTCTACGATTGGTGATTCAAGTTCAAGATTGACAGGTATGGGAATCAAAACTGACTCTTAAATATTGCTCCAATTAGGTAGCAAAATAGGAGTCAATATTGATTCAGAAATTTGAACTAGATCACAAATTTGAGACTCAAGGTCACATTCTTCATTGAATTCAATTTCGTAAAAATGAGAACTTGCCAATTTATTAATAGGACTTTCAAAAGTATGAAATTGGTCAAGTTCAATATGATGATCATAAAAAATTCGTGATTCAATTTCACAATGGATAGGCACAGGATCCAATGTGGACTCTGGAGAAGGATTGAATCAGATGAAGACACTGGAGTCATTATTGACTCAGGAAGTAGAATTGAATTACCAAGTTGAGGTTCAGGGTCGTATTCATTCTTAAGTTCAATTTCAGGAAAGGGATAACTTGCCAAAATGTCAATATGGTTTCAAAATTTGGAGTTTGGGCAAGCTCAAATGGGTGTGCTGAAATAGAATTTTGTTTTTCAAAACAACATGATTCTTTGGCTCTAATAGAATGGTTAGCGACATCAAGAATGGTCAAAGGTTGAGAAAGGAGATTTTTAACCATTATATCTATGTCATGATTATGAGTGATATGAGCCTGAGTCATGCCTTCAAGCAGCTTTTCATAGTCGATTGGTTCATCGTTTTGTTGCGATTGGACTTGAAAAGATGAAGTTTTATTTTAGAATTTGTGGTGAAATCGTGAGTCCATCAGATTTTGTGATTGTTGCTCAGACTCGCACATTCATTTTCAAGATTGATGGTTTTCTATTTTGAACTGGTGGAACTGAGTATGAATCTCGAAAATATTGTGAAATTTGGGAGGCCTTAAATTTTTGTCCAACCTCCTGCATGGCTTCTATACTCTTCTCTAGCTTGGATTTTTCTTCAATGGGTTGTTCTAAAAAAGGTGTACAGGAAGCAAAATCGGGGAATGAATATTATGAAAATTATGGACAAGATGGATAACGAGGACAAGTTGGTTCAAAATTAGACTCGGGCGAGGTGAATCCCTATTGACTCTGTGAAGAGTTGGAATTAATTTAGTAATTATGGTCATAAGATTGGAGGCATAGATTGTATAGATTCAGATAAGACCAATTCAGAACATTAGGTTGGTTAAAGTTATGATATGTCGGGTTGGTAATATCCAAAAAAGAGGTCGGGGTGTAACATGGATTACCATTAAATTTTAAAATTTTTTTGTTATAAGCCATATCACACAAGAAATGCTAAACACAAACAAAGAAAAACAAACAAATAAGAAAACAAATAAAAAGAAAAATCTAACCTAAGTTAGGGTAGATCTTAGAGACGACTCCTAATTGGTTAGATTGTCTATGAGGGTATATTGTCGAATCTGACCACAAGTTAATCGGCCAGGTAGGGGCAAGATCAATGGGAGCTATCCGTACCTAAGCAATAGGCCTAATTATGCCAAACCACCAACCTTCGGGGTTTCACGCCTCAATCCCCAACCTTAGACATCAAATTGGCAAGAGTCAAATTCAAATCAACTTCTCCCTTAGGTTAGTCTCCTATATGAGTCCGAGATGTCCTTAGGGCCAACGTCTACTCAGTTTTAGTTAGGTTGGTTAGTGAGTGAGGAGATGATTTGTGGGCTAAGGGAGGGTAATGACTTCCCCACCTTATCTTGTTTATAGGACAAGCCCTTAAATCAATTTAGTGCAATGTGTGCAAGATATAGAAAAGTAACATTCACAGGCAAATATCACCCAAGAATGTTTCCTAAACTATACTCTATGCATACGTATCTTTTTATCCAGCACTCTTCAACAGTAATGTAAAATGTAAACGAATTAGACATGTGCCTAAATGCAAAATCTAAACAGGTTTTTAGCATTTAACAAATATCATTTTACTGTTGTGGTTAGAAAATTTGTACAGTGAGACAAACAAGAAAATAAATAGCTACAGCATTTTAGCTTTGCAATTAAGCCAACTTGCAAAATACAGGTTAGTAGTTCACTCAGTTTGCTATTGGAATATAGCAAATCTAAGGGCTACTGGGCCCTACTTTCCTGAGCAGAGTCCAGGGCCATTTTTATGTCCACTGCAGCAAAAAATTTCTTGTTGTTAAACCTGTACACCAAGAACAAAGAAGAAAGTTAACTAAAAATGTAAATCTAAAAAGAAAATAAATTACCTTTCCTCCCTGGTAACGGCGCCAATATTTGTTTGAGATATAACCTACACCCGAAAATACAGAATTTCAGAACTTGGAATAAAGAGTGCAAGTAATCAATACTACCGCAATAGTAAGTGGCTATGTAGGTCGTAATCTACAAGGAGGGACTAGCGATGGAAACTTTTTTAGCAAGTACTCTTTTAAGTTACATTCAATGGTTAAAGGTTTTCTTTTAGTTCTTTAAAAGAAAAGAGAAAAATGGAGTTACAATTAAGTTAGGAAGAAGGTGGAAGATTGAGAGGGTGGAGAAAATAGATATATACAAAGAAATCAAAAAGAGTGATAAAAGAGTTGGGTGTTGATGGTGTTGGTAATCTAAACTTAAAAATTAAAAGAAAGAAAACTAAAACCTAAAAAAACTTACTTACCTCTTCGGAACCTGCTTACCATTGACCCGTATCGACGATGTACCTTTGTTTGAAGGCGAGCGAAGTATGATAAATAGGATCTTCCCCATTCCTGATTTGCACTATGAAATGAAGGGGCAAGCTACACTACCATAGAAATGGATATCCATCACCATAAGCCATCAACGACACTTGAAAGGGCAAGGCAACTTCGAGGCTTTCAGATTCATTTGGATCCACAAACACAGAAGAGGGAAGCAAATGAAAAAAGAATAGAAAAGAAAAGAAAACTTTGATTCGATTTAAATAACAATGAAAGAAAAGATTACTTATACCGGTGTGAACCTCAGTACAAGCTTGTTCTCATTCCTCCATGAAAGTATCCTCTCCTCTCAGTTACATAAAGAAAATAAAAATTATATAAAAGAAAACTAAAAACCTAAGTTACAAACTGCAGCATAGCCTAAATTCTACTCTCTGCTTGGTCGCGCTCAGTGGTCTCTGAAAAACCTAGTGTTTATAGGCAAAATCCAATAGAAACAAAACAGCCGCAGAAACGCGGCTTTGGCCGCATTTCCACGGCCTGGGTGTGGCCAGGTGGCCACACACGGGGGGTACATATCCTGGTTTTGATGATTTCCCTTTATCTAGTTCTGGATTTCCTGTTTCAGCTCCTGGATTTGATGAAACAGCCTTTGATCTTTGGCTTTAACCAATTGATTTGTAGAGATTTGTTTTAACTGATTTTTCAACCGATCTGATTTGCCCTAATTTTCTGATTTCAAATTAATTCTGAATTAAATCAGAATTTTGATGGGCTTTTGAGCTCGTTTCTCTTCCTTTCCTTTAGCAATGGGCCTGCATATAAATTAGAAAATAATTAGGATTAAAAACTATATTTATTATATAATAAGTACGAGATGTGACAATGAATGTGCAATATCAGCGATCGATCACTAATATAGAAGACTTAATTTACAAATACCACAAAAGCTACTATCATTTCCAATACTTATCTTCCGGTATCAAAGAAAGAGGAGAGAACCCTAGCTGTCACTTTTCACTTTAAGCTTGACAGGATAATATCAGATCAGATAGCAAGCAACTCATCTTATATAATGTACATAAAAACTATTTTGGTGGTTCTCTACTCTTCACCCTCGTCCTGCTCAAATTATTTATCTAGAATGGCTTTTCCTTGTGAGCGTCTTTTTGCATCAAATCAGTCATTTATGCAAAGTCGTCATCTCCAAGTGCTTCAGCGTCAACCTACTCTTCCAGGGCATCAAAACTTTATCACCTACAAAAAATACACTCTCGTACGCTACTGTAGAGGCCGGAGGTGTTAGTATATCTCGAGCCATGGTGGAAAGAACATAAAATTATTTTCCTTATTTTTTCACAATGACAAAACATCAAATCTTTCTCATGGTTCATCTTCACTTTCATTTATTTCAGTAGGCATTGTGTTGAAATATAATTTAAGTTCATCGCATGAACATGATACTGAAGAGAGTTTCTTTCTAGTAGTAGAGGAAAGTAGCCTTCTAAAATTAAATAATCTTTTACCTGGACTAGTATTAGAAGTTTGTGGTGGTGTCAGTGTACTAGCCTCAGAAGAAGCAGGGGAAATAACTCATCTATATACAATGTTTACATTTATTCTAGAAGAGCTCTAATTTCTAAATGTAATTTATCTGCATCTTTATGAAAATTTAAACATGAAACAAAATTTGATAATAAAATTTAAAATTATCTATTTTAATTTTAGGATCCACAATCTCAGCTAAGTAAAATAAATAAGGCATAGTTTAAAAATATTTTTGAAAATTTTCTTCCATATCATGTACAACCTTTTCAAGACCATAATCATCTCTATATGCAGCAAATACTTGAGCAATCTCAGTAAGATTATAAAAAACTAAATTACTTGTGTGATAATATGTGCTAGAAAGTACTTTTGTGGCTATATCAAAATTTTGTAAAAAACTACAAAACTTTTCATACAATTTTCACTCTCCATTACTAGTATAAAAAGAAAATCATTCATTTACTGTAAAAAATTGAATTGCTTGTTTATAAGTAAGGCAATCCTTAATCATATTACAGCTTGAATTTTAACGAGTTTTCACATCTGCTTGTAGCAGCTTTTCCTTCAATTCACATTATCGACAATAACTTTTAAAAGATCGCCTCCAAGGAGCATTATATTTTATATGTAAAATATATTTTTTAATTTCATAAATATATCTATCTAAGCTTTTTAAACCATCTTATACACATAAATTTAATATATGGCAAATACATCTAGCAGGAAAAAGTTTACCATTTAAAATCAGATCAAATATTGTTTTCAATTGTCCTATTAAATCAGTATTTTCACTAGCATTATTAAAAAAATAGAAAAAAATTATTTTCAATACCATAATTTCTACAAGTAAGAAAAATTGAATTTGTAGTAGAATATGTTTCAAAAGTCTTAGAAAATAATAAAATACATTTTTTCAAAATTCAGGTATTATCAATAAAGTGAGCAGTAACATATAAAGAATAAATAAAATTAAGAGCTTCCCATATATCAGAAGTCAATGAAAATTTTCTAATATCACTAGCAAAAAGAGCCTTCAAAATATTTTTTCTATCTGCAAATAAATCTTCACCTTCTTGAGTTATAGTTTGTCTACTAATTCTCTTATAATCAGGAGCAAAAACAGATTTAAGATAATCAAGCTCTACTCGAATAATAAATTCAGCTAACTTATGCTTGTTTACTTCAGGCGTATATCTCCAAGTTGAGAGTGTGCCCGAATCTGCTAATATTTGTGCTTGTTGTCGCAGTAAATCATGATCTTTAACATGCTTCTTTTCATAGTCTTTAGAAAGGACGCGTGTACCATATCCTTCTTATGATCAAAAAGTTGATAGCAGTACTTTCATTCTGTCAGCAATGATTTTTTTTCAAAATGGCTCCACACTTTAGAAGTTTTGGCTCTTCCTTTAGTGCTTGTGCTAGTTGGTTCTTGTGTTTCTAGAACTACAGTGTCATAGAGTGCTAGTTGTGTATTGTGTTGTTCTTATTTTACAGTAAAAATGGAGTCAAAGCTTGTGGGTGCATTGGTGATTTTGACATTAAAAGTTGAGAATATAAAAAATACTGAGGAGGGAAAGAAATAGAATGCCGACCTATACCACTATCACTGGCATATGCACCATGTGCGTAGGGTTCAAAGCCACTGTAATCAATTGTATAGCTTGAAGAACTATGATATAGAGCAAACCCTAAAGTACTGTGATAGGGAGCAAAACTGAATGTTGGAGGATCATAGTTGTATGGTGGTTAGCTGGCATATAGTGACGATGAGCTACCATCAGCATCGGTGTAAAGTGTGGAAAAGAAATGATTGTGTGTTGATAAAGAACTACCATTGACTTCGGATAAGCTACCGCCAGTACTCCAGTTGGGCTCCATTAGACTATATTAAAATTTGCTAAAAATTTGTAATTGTAAGAGAATGGAAGGATTTATAATAGAAGAGAAGAGGTTTGAGGGTTGAATAAGATGAGAGTGAATAAGGGAGAGGGGGTTTTATAGAGTTTAGGGGGGAGAGGATGGGATTATTTTTTTTTTTAAAGTTGGCTTTTGGCAATTGTTCCTCTCCCTACTCTACACCCACAACGGCTCAAAAAAGAGCCATTGTGGGCGAGTCAGAGGGTGCCCTGTGGCACTCTTTGATTCACCCACAATGGCTCTTTTTTAACTGTTGAGGGTTTCAAAAAATGAATTCATAAGGTAGGGGTCCCTAATAAAACCTCCCCTCTCACAAGACATAAATAGTATAGGACATAAAAAAATTTAACGCAGGGGGTTCGGGGAAATTTTCCCAGACCCAATTCATCTCGTGATTCGTCATGGCACGAATCCGACCCGTCCTATTTACACGAGACGGGTAGAGTCATGCGGACCTGCCCCTGAACAAGGCGGGTCCATTCCTAAGTCATACCCGCACTGTACGACTTAGACGAGTCGCATAGGGCAGGTCAGGGCGGGTCAACCCGCCCCGATAGCCACCTCTATCCACTACCAAGGCATCAAGTCTCTCACATCTTGTGAGAGCCTGCACCTACGTCAAATACAAATGGCGTGCATTTTGATACCCAAACTTTCTTGGGTCCTCCGGGGTTAGTGTTTCGAACCCAGATATTCATACAAGCAAAATTTAAGGAATTTAATATATTATAGCAAAATTTTGCAAGGTGATCCTTGCGGCCACAATGAGAACAATGTTTACTCATCATTTTTTCATATGTTACACCACATTCCCATATTTATTTTAAATAAAATCATGCTATTTAATTCTCTTTTTGCTTAGTGATGTGCAAGCCTTTATGAATAAGAAGAAGAGAAGAACAAAGCCCAAAAGAACCCAATTAATTCAGAGTTTAAAACAATCCTATTTGGAGATCCTATTTGGAGTTTAAGAGGAGATTCAAATTAAATTCGGAGTTCTAAATTAATTTAGACTAGAATTCAGGCTAAACACCTTTTAGTATTTTGATATTAACTTTTGCTATAAAAATTACAATCTGATGATTCATGATACTACAGAAAGAGGACTTAAAGAGATACAATTATTATGTTGACTATTAAGCTCCTAATATGTATCTTATTGTAATATAGCCTTTTCAATACAACCCTTCTCTATCTTACTCTCATGAAATTTAGAGTTTCGAATTTAGCTATCTGATGAGTCATATTCAGCAATCAACACGCCAATTTACAGCATATCAGTTCAGAATTGAATTCCCTATCGAATCGAAATTGAATTAAAACTCCTAATATGTATTATAATTGGCTCTAAGGCCTATTTAAAGAGCAGAAATCTCTCACAATTCATTCCTCCAAGCCGAGATTAAAAACAAGTATTTTAAATTAGTTCAATTTAGAATTTTCTTTTTCTGTTTCATTGTAAACCAAGATTAGGGAAGAGATTCATGAGAGTAAGAGAGAGAAGGGCTCTATTGAAAGTGGTATCAATGAAGTTTCCTCCTTTCTTTCATAGTTTTTCAATGTAATCAATGATTTGCATTATTTTTCTTCTTGTTTTTCTTGGTATTTTCCCCATTGTGCATGACTATTATCCATATGAATCTTCAAGCATTGGAATTGTCTTGCCTTTATGAGTGCCATTGATAGGTCACAATGATAGATTTGCTTTAATAATCTTTCTTACTTCATGCTTGCTTTTATGTTTTGATGATCTAATGTGGACGAAACCAGATTCAATCTTATGGATTATGATTTAATCACCTCAAACACAAGGTAAACCATCGCTTACGATCTAGGGTAGGAAGTCATCTAACAGGGTAAGTCGACTTTTATCTTCTTTTTTGTTTCTTTTTAAAAAAACAAAAACACCAAAACTATCTCTCTTTTTATTTCTACCTATTTCTAAACATAGATTTCTTTCTATCTCTTTTTATAACAAAGAAGAACCACTTAACCAATTTAGTATTTAAAAAGATACTGAAAAGATTGCATCGCATTCCTCCTTGTGGATCATGACTCGTATAGCCATTGCTACTATTGTTAAATTGTGAGAAGCCAGAGACTCGCATCCACCTTTACATAACACCTTTTTAAACTCTTGATTTTCGACAACCAAATTTTGGTGCCGTTGCCGGGGAAGGGATGATATTTCTTTTATTTACTAAATGGTTAATTTTTATTCTTTATTTTTGTGTGCAAAGGCACATTACAGGAACTTGACAACTGCAGAACATCGAGAGGAACTTTTGTGACACTACCCAAAAAGGCAGAGCACCAGAATCAATAAACTGCCGCATTTTCGCAGCTCTACTGGCGAGTTACTCACCTTACTTCTTTACAGGTGATTGAATTGTACTGTTATAGCTTCTGTAGTTATTTGATTTTCCTGTTAACTTATTCTGCATACTATTTTAATCAATTGGTTGAAGTGTTTAAAAACAGATAGATTTGCATCATAGGCATCTGTCTAATTCTGTTTATTTTAAATTACTGTTGAAGAGTGCTGGAAGCAAGGTAAGTCTGTATTGCATTTAGATTAGAAAATATTTTGGATGATTTAAATTTTGCTTTGAGTGCTTCTTATCTATTTACTTGCCACTTTTGCACGAAATCGAATTAAGGGCAAAACCTGAAAACAAGATAAGGTGGGGAAGTCATTATCATCCCTTAGCCAACAAAACATCTCCATTGCACTCACAACCTAAGCCTAATTTAAATTTGAATAAATGTTGGCCCTAGGACAGCTCGGACTCATTAAGAGGCTGACCAAAGGGGATGTTGTTAGAGTTTGACTCTTGTCAAATCGATGACTAAGGTAAGGAATTGAGAGGCAAAACCTCAAAGGTGACTGGTTTGGCTTAATTAGGCACATTGCTCACACATGGATACCTCCCACTGATCTTTCCACTCACCTGATAGATTAACTTATAGTTAGATTGCTACAATATAACTCCCATGGACAATCTACAGTTAGGAGTCTTCTAGGTCTAACTCTACCCCAGAATAGGCTTCGTTGATTTTTTTCTTTTTCTTTTATTTTTGACTGGTGATATTATTTTTATTGATTTTCATGCAAGGGTAGTCAATAGACCCAGTTACATCTAGGTTAACCAAAAACAGTTCACCAAAAAAAAGATCATAAAAAAATATTTCTTTTTCATTTCACTTATCCACATTCATTTGGTTACAATCCATTCTATAAGCAAGACCCTTCTTTCAATCTACTAACCTCTTTTTCAAGTTTTTACGACTACACCCAACAAAATATCTCATCTTTTACTCTTATCCTCCCATTTGGTGCCATCACTGTCATAACTCATCTCATCTTTTGGAATAGGGTCATTCAATAGGGCATTTATTAGGATTAGGTCCAAATCAACTGCACACATTTCAAGGACCTATGAGTGAACCCTATTCATCAAATTTTGAACTGGGGTGTTTGAATTATTTTAATTCATTATGGGACCAATCACATACTAATTCTCAATTCAATTGATCTCAAATGGATCCATCTGCCCCTCAAATTGAGTTAGCTAATGAGAAAGAGAAGGATTCATTTTCTACTCAATCTGTTCTTGACCCAAAATCGACTCGATGCATGTCAATTCAAGAGCACATCAACATATCTACTCATTCCATTAAGAGCACTCAATATGTTTCTGGGCCAGAATCTTCAATTCTAGAGCACATTCATTTTGATGAAGCGAACAAATTTACTACATTAAAATCCAATGAGCAAATCGATGATCACATTGACATTCCTGCTGAAAAAGTTACACATGTACATGAAGTGTGCATACTTGATAACTTTACTCAGTTTCTGAAAAAAAGTGATTAGAGATTGTTTGGCTACACATGCACATTATATGGAGCAAATCGAATATAATTGTGAGGATAAAGGTGATAATGATGAACTTTTGCTTCAAAAGAAATATGAGGATGAATTTCCTAAATTTTATGAAAGAGAAGTATTAGGAGTAAAAGATTTCTTCAAATCGAATTGAGAAAATGGAGCACAATTGTGAAAATGCATGCATGGATGATGAGCCATTAGTTCTTGATGAATTGTTTATGGATGAGTGTGATCACAGTAGTGAGAAGACATATGTTGAGAATCTTAAGTTTAGAGTTCTCTTTGAAAAAAATTTTATTTGAGTATCTTTACTTTCAATGATCCAACCAAAGATCAAACGTTTGAAAATATAACTCAAGAACCTAGAATTGACCAAAGTTTTGAAAATCATTTCGAACACGAACTCATGTGTTCTGATGAATCAATTAATGATGCTTTGGTCCGTTACACACTTCCTAGAGAAATTATAGATCCATATTTTGAGGTAATATTTGAGGATGAGTTTAAATTCTTAGACAACCATATTGTGAACACTCCAATTATGTGTGTGGTACTGATAAATTTGCAAGAAGAAAAAATGGGAAAAAGAGTAGGAAGAGGTTGAGGAAGGTAAAAAACAAATTGGAGAGGATGAGAAGATAACAAAAAGATTGACCTCTACAATTTTACCACTGAAGAGAACCTATTGAAATGATGGAAAGCAAGCCTGAAAGAATAGATCTAGAAAGATCTAGGGATGGGGGAGACGTGAAGTTGTACATATTTGTTGTATTTTCTTTTGTGCTTCTTTTTATTCTTCTTTTAGCTAATCGAGTCACTTATATTGAGTTTTTTTATGTACATCTTTTACATTTATTTTATGCATATATGCATTCATTCATACATTGGGGACAATGCAAGAGATAGGTGTGGGGGAGGGTTTCACTAACATAGCTAACGTAGATTTTTCTCCAAGTATGTATGTGTGTGTGTGTGTATATTGCAAAAAGTATAACTAGTTTCTAAAAAATCAAGAATCCAACAAAGTTTGAAATTTTGATGGTAAGATCAATTTGAAAGAATCTATAATTTATGACATAGAGATAAAAAAATTAAAAAATAAACTTTATCTAGAATTTATTGACATGATTATGCATCTTATATACACGTACACATAAGTTTTACGCTTGGAATGATGATGATAGCTTAGCCTGTTTTGAATATATAGTATAAAAAAGAAAACAAAAGAAATATATATATATGAAAAATAAACAAATCTAATTATTGAATAGCTAGGTATTTTGACCTAAGCAAGCCTTGGTAATTACGCGAAAGGTAATTAGGTAAGCATGAAAAAAATATCTAAACATAATAAATGTATTAGCACATCTAATAATCAATTAGTTAGATATTAGCACCTAAAAAGCCTTGATATTTATAAAAAAAAAGATGAGTTATATATATTAAAAAAATAAAGAGAAATACGTGGAGGGCAATGAAGCGGTAATACTTCGAACTTCTAAAAAAATTATGTATATATTTAAAACAGGTGAAGTTTGAATCAAATATTCCCAAGCTAACATTGTTTTCACTTACACAAAGATGCATAGGATTGGAAGACTTAGGAAGGATTGGTGTGAAAATATTTTATTTAAATCTTTAAAAAAAGATGATTAGATTTCTTGATTATATGATTGAACTTGATTATGCTTAAACTTGTTGGAAATTGATTGCGATGGAACCTGCACACAAAAATACAGAATTTCAGAACTTTTAAAACGGTAGTGCAAGGTGGTCAATTCTACTGCTATAGCAAGTGGCTATGCGGGTCGTGATCCACAAGGAGGGACTAGCGATGGAAGCTTTTTAGTAAGTTCTCATTTAAGCTACAATTAATGGTTAAAATTCTTCTTTAGTTCTTTAAAAGAAAAAGAAAAAATGGAGTTAAAGTTAACTTAGGGAGAAGATGGTAGATTAAGAAGATGGAGAAACTAGAAATGAAATGTACAAAGAAATGGAAAAGGAGTAATAAAATAAGTGGTAGATTGTGGTGTTCTAAACTAAAGAATTAAAGAAAAGAAAGAAACTAAAACTTACTTACCCCTTTTATGCTCATATACCTTGGATTCGTAACTACGACTTACCTTGTCTTTGAAGGCGATCAAGCATAGCGTGTAGGATCTTTCCCATTTTAGATCTACACTAAGAATAAAAGGGCAAGCTATACTAGCAAGAGAATGGTTGTTCATCACCATAGGCCATCAAGGGCATTTGCAATGGTGAAGCAGTCTCGAGACTAACAGGTTCACTTGGATTGCAACACATTAGAGGAGAGTAAACGAAAACAAGAGTAAAGAAGAAAAAGTAACTTTGATTCAATTCAAATAACAACGGAAGAAGAGATCACTTACAACTGTGTCACCTGCAATACAAGCTCGCTCTCATTCCTCCATGAAAGTATCCTCTCCTCTTGTTACATAAAGAAAATAAAAATTACATGAAGAAAATAAAAACCTAAGTTACAAACTACAAATTAGCCTATGTTCTACTCTCTTCTTGATCGTCCCTTGTATGCTCTTAAAATCCCTGTATTTATAGGCAAAAACTCACGTAGGAAAGCGTATGAAGATAGGGGAAGCAAACGCTCCCCCAACAAATATTAAATGGCCGCAGAAACGCGCCATGGTTTGGCCAGGTGGCCACACCAGGTTGGGGCAGCTTCTTCGTTTGGAGATTTTTCCTTATCTCCTTCTGGTTTTCCCGTTTCTGTTTCAGAATTTTATAAAACGACCTTTGATCTTTGGCTTCAACCGCTTGATTTGGGATGATTCATTTCAACCGATTTTCAACCTCTCTGATTTGCTAAGATTTGCCCTGATTCACTGATTTTGAATTTATTCTGATTTAATTCAGAATTTGATGGGCTTTTGGGCTCATTTTTCTTCACTCTCCTTTAGGAATGGGCCTACAAATAACTTAAACAATAATTAGGAACAAGCAGAGTTTATTTAATAATAAGTATGAGAATATGATAATAAATGTGCAATCTTAACGACCGATCACACCCCCATACCTATCTTTTGCTCGTCCTCGAGCAAAACAACTAAACTATACTAAAAATTATTAGACCACTTTCGCTGGTCACGCGATTGAACTGAGCATGTGTAACAAGCCGTTAAACCTCTAGGTTACCCCTAGAGGATAAGTTTTGTCTCGTGAGGGTTTTCAGTGGATTACACCCACAAAATCCGTAAAGAAAGAGAAAAATGTTAGTATTTTCGAAAAGCATTTTGAAAGAGAAAATTATTTGAAATATTATTGTAAGATTTAAGTAATCTATAAGTTATAGGAAAACTGAATTTTTCATTCCTAAACTTAGTCTCTATTCAAAAATTTGTTATCAATCAAAGTAAGGAGTCAAATTATACTTCTCATCTAGTCTATTACTTTACCCTAAGTCATATGCACCTTGTGACCGTGAAAATTTTGACTAAGAGTTCTTTAACTCTAACTCTTATGCCTTATTTATTTATATATATATATTTTTTATTTTATTTTTTTTGGTGGTATCATTCCTTAGTTCTATTAGGCTTTCTAATCTGCCCATGTAACGAGCCTTTAATCGACGACTCCCAAACCAAACGGTCTTAGGGCACCGGGTAAGAAATCACCCCAAGGACTTAAGGACTCAAGCAAACAAGGCAATAAAACTAAGTATTTTATTATATGAACCCTTTTAGGTGTGAATACTTATGCTTTATTAAGCAAAAATACCCAGCTTAATCAGAGGATTTTTATATATATTTTTTCTTTTCGTTTTCTTTTTTTTTAAAGCATAAGAATCTTTGTTTTTGAACCCTAAGTGTGTAAGTGTTGGAAGTGTGCATATTTCATTAAGGTAAAGATGAAGACTAAATTACTTTGACACATTATCTTTCTAACCCTAAAAATCAAACAAATAATCATATTTTGACCAAGTTTAAGAAATCCTAATTTTGATTTTTTTATTCCTTAAAATTGACTAAATTTCTTACAAAAAATATGTCAAAATATTGTTTCTATTTTCAAAAAGTTTTTAAAAGTAAAGAAAATGTTAATTTTTATTTTTAATAAAAAGAAAAACCTAAGTTATATTCGAACCCTCTCCCACACCTATCTCATGCATTGTCCTCAATGTATGAATTAATGCATAGATGCATGAAAACAAAGAAAGGGAAGGAAATATTACCTTAAGGTGGTGGTTCCGGTGGTAGTCTGATGGGTCCACGAAATGTGGCCCAATTGACTTTTCGTGGAGTTCGGAGGAACCCACCAGAAATTTCTCTAATATAACCCACTAAAATGATATATACATGAATAATTTTTATTAAATATTTTACCCCATCTAATTTTCAAATTCCATAATTAATTTCAGAGTCAATTTTGTCAACCGCCTTGTCCCAAAATGGAGAGTGAAAAGATAGAATGATTGACTTGGACTTAGGAAGTACGGGAACTAATATCGACTCAGGAAAGTGACCTAAGTCAAGTAAAGGCTCAGGAGTTGAGATTGGTTCGGGAAGTGGGTCCAAATCAAGAAGTTAAAACTCAAGTCCACATTCATTTTCCCACAATGGAATGTGACTTAATATTGGTGATCCAAGTTCAAGAATGACAGGTGTGGGAATCAAAACTGACTCTAAAATATTACTCAATCAGGTAACAAAACAGGAGTCAATATTGATTCGAGAATTTGAACTGGATCACAATTTTGAGAATCTAGGTCACATTTCTCATTGAGTTCAATTTCATAAAAATGAGAACTTGCCAATTTGTCAATGGGACTTTCAAAATTATAAAATTGGTCAAGTTCAATATGATGATCATCAAAGATGGGTGATTCAATTTCATTATGAATTGGCGCAGGATCCAATGTTGACTCAGGAAAAAGATTGAAATCAGGTGAAGATACCGGAGTCATAATTGAATCAGGAAGTAGAATTGAATCACTAAGTTGAGGTTCATGATCATGTTTATTCTCAAGTTCAATTTCAGGAAAGGGATAACTTGTCGAACTGTCAATGTCATTTTCAAAATTTTGAGTTTGGGCAAGTTCAAATGATTGTTCTGAAATGGAACCTTGTTTTCCAAAACAACATGACTCTTCGGCTCTAACAAAATGGTTAGCAACATCAGAACTGGCCAAACGGTGAGAACGTAGAGTTTCGACCATCATATCTATGTCATGATTACGAGCGTTTTGAGCCTGAGTCATGACTTCAAGCATCTTTTCGTAGTTGATTGGTTCATTGTTTTGTTGAAAAGATGAAGTGTTGTTTTGGAATTGGCGGTGAAATTGTGAGTCCATCAGATTTTGTTATTTTTTTTTGGACTCACGCATACTCATTTCCAAAATTGATGGTTTTCTATTTTGGACTGGTGGAACTGAGTATGAATCTTAGAAATATTGTGGACAAGGTGGCTAAGGAGGACAAGTTGGTTGAAAATTAGACTCGGAGGAGGTGAATCCCCACTGACTCTGTGAAGAGTTGATATTATTCTGAAAATTATAGTTATAAAATTGGGGGCATGGGTTAAATTGATTCGGATAACACCAATCTGGTACACTAGGTTGGTTAAAGTTATGATATGCCGGGTTGGTAATATCCGAAAAAGAGGTTGGTGTGTAATATGGATTACCATTAAAATTGGAAAAATTGTTGTTATAAGCCATATCACACAATAAAACACAAACAAAGAAAAAAACAAAAAAATAAGCAAACAAAAAAGAAAAAATTCTAACCTAAGTTAGGGTAGACCTTTGACCTAGACGACTCCTAACTGGTTAGACTGTCCATAGGAAGTATAATGCAGATTTTGACCACAAACTAATCAGCCAGGTCAGGGCAAGATTGGTGGGAGGTAACCGCGCAAAAGCGACGGGCCTAATTAAGCCAAACCAGTAGCCTTCGGGGTTTTGCCCCTCAATCCCTTTCCTTAGACACTGATTGGGTAAGAGTTAAATTCTAACACTTTCCCCTTAGGATAATCTCCTAATTGAGTTCGAGATGTCCCTAGGGCCAACGTCTACTCATTTTTAATTAGGCTTGGGTTAGTGAGTGGGGGATTGTTTGTGGGCTAAGGAGGGTTATGACTTCCCCACCTTATCTTGTTTATAGGACAAGCCCTTAAATCAATTTAGTGTAGTGTACAAGTATATAGAAAAAAGTAACACTCAAGCAATATTTCATACAAGAATGAACCTTATACTAAATGCTATGTACACATACCTTGGCTCTAGCACTCTTCAACAGTAAATAGAAAATGTAATGAAATAGACACGTGCCTAAATGTAAAGTCTAAATTATTTTTTAGCATTTACAATTAACTATTTACTGTTGTGTTAGAAATATATATACATTGAGTCAAACAAGGAAATAAATGCTACAGATATTTAAACTACGCAATTCAGCCAACCTGCAGAAAATACATGTTAATAGTTCACTCAGTTTGTCATAGAACTGTAGGAAATATGAGGGCTTCTTGGCTCTACTTTCTTGAGCAGAGTCCAAGGCCACTTATGTGTCCACTGCAGCAAGAATTCCTTGTTGTTAAATCTGTACAAAAAACAAAGAAGAAAGTTAACCAAAAATGTAAACTTTAAAGAGAGTTACTTACCGTCCCTCCTCGACAACGGCGCCAAAATTTGATTGAGCTGTAACCTGCACACAAAAATACAGAATTTCAGAACTTTTAAAACACTAGTGCAAGGTGCTCAATTCTACCGCTATAGCAAGTGGCTATAAGGGTCATGATCCACAAGGAGGGGCTAGCAATGGAAGCTTTTTAGTAAGTTCTCTTTTAAGCTACAATTAATGGTTAAAATTCTTCTTTAGTTCTTTAAAAGAAAAAGAAAAAATGGAGTTAAAGTTAAATTAGGAAGAAGATGGTAGATTAAGAAGATGGAGAAACTAGAAATGATATGTACAAAGAAATGGAAAAGGAGTGATAAAAGAAGTGGTAGATTGCGGTGTTCTAACCTAAAGAATTAAAAAAAAGAAAGAAACTAAAACTTACTTACCCCTTTTGTGCTCATATACCTTGGATTCGTAGCTACGACTTACCTTGTCTTTGAAGGCGATCAAGCATGGTGTGTACGATCTTCCCCATTCCCGATCTACACTAAGAATAAAAGGGCAAGCTATACTAGCAAGAGAATGGTTGTTCATCACCATAGGCCATTAAGGGCACTTGCAATGGCGAAGCAGTCTCGAGGCTAATAGATTCACTTGGATTGCAACACATTAGAGGAGAGTAAACGAAAACAAGAGTAAAGAAGAAAAAGTAACTTTGATTCAATTCAAATAACAATGGAAGAAGAGATCACTTACACCGGTGTCACCTGCAATACAAGCTTGCTCTCATTCCTCCATGAAAGTATCCTCTCCTCTCAGTTAGATAAAGAAAATAAAAATTACATGAAGAAAATAAAAACCTAAGTTACAAACTACAAATTAGCCTAAATTTTACTCTCTTCTTGATCGTCCCTTGTACGCTCTGAAAATTCCTGTATTTATAGGCAAAAACCCACGTAGGAGAGCGTATGAAGATAGGGGGAGCAAATGCTCCCCTAACAAATATTAAACGGCCGCGAAAATGCGGTTTTGGCCGCGTTTCCGCAGCCATGGTGGCCACACCAGGTTGGGGCCAAGTGGCCACACCAGGTTGAGGCAGCTTCTTCGTTTGGAGATTTTCCTTATCTCCTTCTGGTTTTCCCGTTTCTGTTTCAGAATTTGATAAAACGGCCTTTGATCTTTGGCTTCAACCGCTTGATTTGGGATGTTCATTTCAACTGATATTTAACCTCTCTGATTTGCCAAGATTTGCCCTGATTCACTGATTTTGAATTTATTTGATTTAATTCAGAATTTGATGGGCTTTTGGGCTCATTTTTCTTCACTCTCCTTTAGGAATGGGCCTACAAATAAATTAAACAATAATTAGGAACAAGCAGAGTTTATTTAATAATAAGTATTAGAATATGATAATAATGTACAATCTTAGCGACCGATCAGAAACTTATGAATTTAATTGCTAGTGACTACTTGTTGTGAAATAAAAAATAGAAAAAAATCTCTGTTCTTTTTCTTTTTATATATATATTTTTTAATTTTCAGTAATTTTTTATTGTCCTTTTTATCTTAGTCTTTTCTTTTCTATTATTTCTTTCTCCAGATTTTATAGGTACAATTCACTGAAACCCTCACGAGATAAAACTCATCCTCTAGGGGTAACGTAGATATTTAACGGCTTGTTCCACGTGATAAGTGCAATCGTGTTTTCTTTGAAAGTGAATTAAGTTAGGTTAGTTTAGTTTTTCTTTTTATTTGTTTTGCTCGAAGATAAGCAAAAGATAAGAGTGGGGATGTGATTACTCATTAGTTTTGCATATATTACACCATATTTTCATATTTACTTAAATAAAATCCTGTTATTTAATTCTTTTTTTGCTTAGTGATGTGCAGGGTTTTACAAATAAGAGAAGAGAAGTAAAAAAGACCAAAGAGCCAAATTAATTTTAAATTTAAAACAATCCAATTTGGAGTTTTAAAGGACATTCTAATTAAATTCAGAGTTCTAAATCAATTTAGACTGGACACCTTTAGTATTTTGATGATAAATTTCGCTATAGAAATTCAAATCCGATGATTCAAGATGCTACAAAAATAGAATTTAAAAGTATACAATTATTATGTTGATCATTGTTTCTAATTCAGCCATCTGATGAGTCATATTCAGTAATCAATATGCCAGCCTACTGCATATCAGTTCAGAATTGAATTCCTTGTCGAAGTGGGAATGAATTAAAACTCCTAATATATATTTTATTGTAATTGGCTCTGAGGCCTATTCAAAGAGATGAAATCTCTCATAAATCATATCTCCAAGCAGAGATCAAAAACTAAGGTTTTAGATTAGTTAGTTTAGGTTTTAATTTTTTTGTTTCTTTGTAAACTAAGATTAGAGAAGAGATTCATGGGAGTAAGAGAAAGGCTACATTGAAAGTGGCATCAATCTAATTTTTTTCTTTTCTTTCATAGTTTTTAATTTAATTAAAGGTTTGCTTTATTTTTCTTCTTGTTTTTCTTGGCATTTTTCCTCTTGTGTATGATTACTATCCATATGAATCTTCAAGCATAGGAATTGTCTTGTCTTTGTAAGTATCATTGATAGTTCATGACGATAGATTTGCTTTCATAGTCTTTCTTATTTCATACTTACTTTTGAGTTTTGATGATCTACTGTAGACGGAAGCAGATTCAGTCTTATGAATTATGCTTTGTTCATCTCCAACTAAGGGTAAACTATCGCCTACGATCTAGGGTAAGTAGACATCCAAAGGGGTAAGTCCACTTTTATCTGCTTCTTTCTTTTTAGTTTCTTCTTAAAACAAAAACAAAAACAGCAAAACTATCTTCCTCTTTTTATTTCTACCTATTTCTAAACATTGATTTCTTTCTTTCTTTTCAAAACAAAGAAGAACCACTTAACCAATTTAGTATTTAAAAAGACACTGAAAAACTTGCATCACATCTCTCGTTGTGGATAACGACCCATATAGCCATTGCTATTACAATTAAATTGCAAGAAGCTAGAGATGCATATCCACCTTTAGATAACACCTTTTTAAACTCTTGGTTTATCGACAACCACAATGATACACTCTAGTATGGTGTGAGCATGTTGTACGTGAGGCATATGAGCATAAACATGAGGTGTGTGTGTGGGTGCATGTGAGGAGCATATTTCTTGCGAAACATGAATTCTAATCTGCTATGATTGAAAGTACATGGCTCAAGGATGAGCCCAAACAGTCAAATATTCTTCTTTAAAGCACAAAGCTCATTTTCAACATTTGATCATGAGCATGAGAAATAAAAAACTTTTCTGTTTGACTCAAAACATTTTCCAGAGAATCTTTTTCCTTTGGAATCAAAACAATTTCTTTTTTCTAAATTTTATTTTCTTTTGAAACTAAATCAAGTTGAGTTTTCAAAGAATTATTTTCATTTAAAATAAAATCTCTTTCTTTGGAAACAAAATCAACCTTGTTTTTAAAAAAAAATATCATTCAAAATAACTTCCTTTTCATTTAAAACCAAATCAAGTTTTGAAGATAAAAGCTTATTTTCTTTTAAAACAATATCCTTCTCTTTTGAAATTTCTTTTTTCCTTTTAAAACACAATCTAATTTTGAAGACAAAAAATCATTTTCTTTTTTCAATTGTAAACCTTTATTTTTCAATAATTTTTATTTTATAAGTAAATCTTCACAAAACAAAGCAAGCTCATTATTTAACATATGTGCATCTTCATGAGACATATATTATCATTGGATGTACTTACAAAATCATCAATGTTGGATTCTAAATTTACCTCAAGGGAGTCATTCTCTTCGACAATGAAGCAAGCTTGGTCGAATCATCTTCACTAGACTCTCTCTCTAAATTATTTGAACCTTGTCCTTTAAGAAAGATCAATGTGTTCCACACTACAAAAGCGGAATCACAATGAGAAATCATAAAAAAAATAATTTTTCTTGAGTGTTTCCTTTAGTGCAATCATAACTTGTGCATTAGCCTCTAAATATTTGGCATTATCTATATATGATCTTTTGGTAGTGGCAAGATAAACATGTAAACCTAAGGCTTTAAGATTAGAACTCATTTTAAAATTTCACATGTCAATGCTGGAAACATCAAACATAAGTGGAGCAAGATAATCCATGAGCGAGTGTAAACAAGTATAGTGATTAGCAAATATCGGATCACTCCTAGGTGGTTAAACCAAATATCAGGAGCACTAGCTCTGATACCAATTGAAAGTACACCTAGAACGGGGAATAGGTGTAATGGTAATCTAATGTCAAATAATGTAAAATTAAAAATACTTTTACACTAATAAAATTAGATACAAGTGATATCCAAAGAGTCAAGTCGAATTCCCAGTGAAAAGCTCTAGAACTTCATCTGAAGATTCCTCTAGATTAAGAGTTGAGATGCTTCAATAGCTCTCTTGGAATGATACAAGTGTGAGCACAATATTAGGCATGTAAAGATGAACAACAATATTAATCCAAAATACAAAGAGAGTAGAGTATAGAGAGATAGCTAAATGCAAATGCAAGGATATGTTTCGAGATTTGAGCACCAAGCCTTACGTCCCTGCCTTCACCACGTGAAGGATTTCTACTATCTCCACTAAGGAACTCCGCAAAGGATACAAACCTCAATCCTCTACACGAGAGGAGGCACAAAGCCAATGATCTCTACACAAAAAATGGGCACAAAACCAACTCCTCTATGCAAGAGGGAAGCACAAAGATAAGGCACAAATCACAGAGAAAATAAGGGTACAATATTTAGTGACCGCAAAGATCACAAGCAACACCTCTTACAATACAAGATCCTAGAGAATAGATTTTGCAATGAATAGCTCAAGTTTGTGAAGAAAAAAGATTTTTGAAATGAAGAACAAAAAAAACACTTGGAAAAACTTCTTGAAAGATGTAGAAACTAGGAGCTTAAAACTTGAATTTCCTAAAACTTATTTTCTTTGATTTTTCAAAACTTTAAAACCCAATAGAGATATGAATTTGGAGCACAAAAACTTTTGAATAACTTGTTGGAAAACTCAGTTGAAAGTGTGAAAATAGCTCTTAAAAATCTTAGAGAAAATCTGGCCAAAAACTTATTTATATCGAGTAAATCAAAAACTAGCCATTGGGGGTCAAATCCAGCCAGATTGGCCTTGCGACCGACCAGTCGGTCGACCACCCAACGGTCATATTCTTGACCCTTGGGGTTTTCAGTCAACCGAGCCCGATAATAGAGAGCCATGCTCTCTAGTCGACTGGCCGGTCAATCAAGAAAATCAGAGAGCTCCACAGTCTCGTCAGTCGACAGATTGGTTGGCCGAATCTCTAGCCTTTTTGGGCTTGTGCATATGGTGCACATCGGTCAACCGGACGGTCGACCGTTAGAGAAAATTTGCTATGCAGTCGGTCGACCGGGCAGTCGACCGGACCAAGCCTAAAACTTGATATTTGAAACTTTTTAAACATCTTTTTCAAACCTAATTAAATTTCAATAAATCTCAATAAATTTTAAAAAATAAGTTCATGTAAATACATTAAAGTACAAATATAAGTGATAAAAAATCACAACATATTACAAATAAGTGAACTTATTTTTGAGATGAAGAATTTCAATCTAAAAACCAAAATCGTATTTTTCGAATACCAGACTTTTGAATGAAAACTAGTTTTTCCAAAAACTTCTTAAATACAAAAACAAGTTTTTCGAATATATTTGAGGCTCAATAGTGTATGGATACTGATATAAACTTGTTTTTGATGAAAATCAAAATATGTTTCTTGAAATAGAACATATTTTCCAAATATTAAACTTGTAAATAGAAAATTATATTTTTCTAAAACTCTCATGAATACAAAAACAAGTTTTTCAAACACATTTGAAGCATGAATGTATTTGAATGAAATTTAATACATATATAAACCAATGTAAAATTATTTTTTATGGACTCTATTCATGAAATCCAAAACGTATACTGATTGGAAAAAAAACAGAGTTTAGGAAAGTGTTTATCTGATGTGTGATGATCTATGAATTTCTGTAATTTATCCATGGTAGCAAGAGCTATACGGGTCGAATCCACAAGGAGGAATGCGATAGAAGATTTTTTGTATTTTTTTAAAATACTAAGTAGGTTAATAGTTCTTCTTCGATAAAAAAGAAAGCTCTATGTTAAGTGTTAGAGGTAGAAAGAAGATAAAGATATGATTTAGTTTTGAAGATTAGGGTTTTGAAAAGAATTAAAAGAACATGGCTTACTAATCATTTACAACCACTAACTTACTAACCTATATTGGATTAAACTTCACTTTGTATCATAAAAACTATACCTTCGAGTTGCATTCTATTCAAGTAAGATACATAAGATGAAGAAAACTTATTTGAAATAATCACTAACGAAGACCTAACTTTAAACTATCAAAATTTTTCAAGAATAGAATAAAAAGAATAACAAATATTGAAATATCAAAGCTATCTAAACATAGAATAAGAAAAACTATTTGAAAGTATTAGCAAATATTAGATTTAACTATCATCATGTGCCTACAAGAGTATTAGCTATTTATAGGGTTTAAGCATGCATAGGATCCAATCGGCTTATTCTAACGTAGAACTGAAGTAGTGGTGGGTAGAGATTAATAAGACATGAAGAAGATTAGCTACTCATGAGAGAATCTAATGAAAGCAAGTAAAGAAAGATATGTTAGAAAGAAAAACCTTGTTATTGATGCTATCACCTTCAATTACAAGTGCCTCCTTCTTCTTTCCAAATCTTGAAGTAGAACTAAATCCTAAAATTTACAAAAGAAATTTTGCAGAGAAATTGGAAAAAAAATCCTAAGTTATGATCTTACTATGTGGAGATGCTTGATTATGAAAGATTTTAGCTCTTTAAATAGGCCTCAGAACCAATCACAATAAGATACAAAATAGGAGGTTTAACTCAATTCTAATTCAATATGAAAATTCAATTCATAATTAATCTATAGCAAGTTAGCATATTAATTGCTAAATATGACTCATAAGACTGCTGAATTGGAAATATTGGTCAACATATGAATTGTAGCCCTTTAAGACCTCATTCTATATCATCTTTAATCTGCAGATATGAATAATTGTAGTGAATGTTATGATCAAAATACTAAGAGCTGTTCGGTCTAAATTCGAGTCTGATTTGATATTGAATTCCATTTAATTTGAATTATCCTCCTTATCTCCAATTAGGACTAACTTTATCACATCTATCTCCTATTTGAATCATCAGATTTGATCAAAGTTTTAATTTTGAATTTGAATTGTGGAGATGATGATTTATTCTTTCCTCCTCTTAATTTCAAATTGATTTAAATTGAAACCCAAATTTAGATAGGATTAGGGATAAATAGAAGGTTCTTATATCCTTATCTTCTTATTTAAGTAACTACACACCATAATCAAAAAGAAGATTAAATAACGATGTTAAATAAAAATAATCAAGGATAAATGTGCAAATGTGATGATCATAATGCAAAGAGATGCAATTATATACTTGTTAAACAGAAACAAAAAACCAATAACAAACTTTGTGTGTGATGAACAATCAAAACTAATCTATACTTTACAAGAGATATAAACTCACAAACTCTAAACTCAAGTCTTCTTGTAGATCTTCTCTAAGTAGACTTGATGCAAACTTGATTCTTAGAGCTAGACTCCATCTTGAGTACTTGTTATGTTCTATAAGTTTGAGCTCTTGACTCACCATGTGTTAGCTCCAAGCTTGACTTTGAGTCTTTTAGTGAACCTAAACATCAACTAAAATCTTGATTAATAGCTGAAATTTAAACACAACAAGATCATTAGTACATGACTACATGAGTTAGTTGAAAATCACCTAGAGGGGGGGGTGAATAGGTGATAATGCTAATCAATGCACAATTTAAAAATATGATGCAACAATCGCCCAAAACAAGACTAAGAGCCGAATACCCCGTAAAGGGTTCTGAACTCCTTCCTCCTGATTCCTCTTGAAATGAGTTAGAGGTGCGCAATGCAACCTTGTTGTATGGGACTATGATTGACAAGATGAATGAAAACAAATGAATCTTGCAATGAAGATAGAGAGCAAGTAATAAGAGCAATGAAAGTAAAGCAAGAATCAAGTGCAAGTAAACCAAACACAAACACCGAGAATTGTTATCGAGGTTCGAGCACCCAGCTCTACTTCCCCGCCTTCCCCAGAAGGATTCCAACCACTTCCACTATCACAAAGATGTTACAAATTCACCGGAGTACCCAACTCCACAATCTAAAGTACAAGCAATCTCTTAGTAGTCAAAAGACCACAAACTCTCTCTTACAAAATTCTCTTCCCTTACAAAGGTCCTTAGAGAACAATGAGTAGGAATGAAGCTCTTGTGTGTAAAGAAAAAGAAATCAGAGAGTTTTTGAAAACACTTCAGAAAATGAGAGAGAATTTCAACACAAAAACCAAGAAATCAAGCTCTTTTGAATGCCTTAAACTTTTAAAACTTTTGCAAATTTTTCTTGTAATCAATCTCTCCCTAAACACCCCTATTTATAGTAGAGGGCTAGGGTTAGAAGATAAAACTCACTTAAGGCTAATTAGAAAGTATTAGGATCAGCAAATGACATTTAAACCCTTATTAGAGAGAAAAAGACAAAATAAATCAGCCTTAAAATTATAGTCGTTACTGTTCAAACGGCTATTCCGGTCGACCGGTCGGTCGATCGAAGTACAAAAATAAGAGCCGTTGCCGGCTCTCGGTCGACCGTCCGGTCGACCGAAAGATACAGAGAGCAATGGTCTTGCAGTCAGGCAGGCGTCGGTCGACCGCCCGGTCGACCGTGAAACGTGCACACGGATACGCACTGCTGCCAGAACCACGGTCGATAGGGACGGTCGATCGACTTAACCTGGCACAGTGTCGGCCGGCCGGCCGGTCGACCGGCTCAGGTCAAAGGCCAAAACAAAAACAGAATCTTGAAGATAATTTGATTTTTAACAAAATAGTTTTTGAATAGAGATATATATAATGGATAAAAATGAGTTTGTAGGCTGAAGATTGTATACAAACTATTTTTGTACATATTATAGGAAATATATTTGGAAACAAGATGTGCGCAAAAACGTGTGTGATAGAGCTTCAAACTTATTCACTATTCTTTAACAAAACTATAAAACTAGAAACAAATCTAAAGATATATCTTGAGCAATCTTGAAGTCTTGAGCCATGCAATCCTTTAGCTAGAGCCTTCTTTTCTAAGTTCCTTTCTTGATGTGCTATAAGCCTTCATTGCTCCATGAACCTAGAAAGTCTTGCAAAAGCTAGCAATGGTCTCCAAATATGGTACTAACCTGAAACTTATCTTAAACAAACTAATTAGTACCAAATAGCTCTTATTTGTTTTGTTATCATCAAAACTCTAAACAAATGGAGAGTGTAACCTTTTGGGCCAACAATCTCCCCTTTTTGATGATGACAAAACAAATAGGCTATAAGCAAAAATATAGGGGAGGAGAAAGCTCCTCCTCAAATTATGCTATCATGAAAACAATGTAAGGTGCAAGCAAAAATCATAAGATTAAAATCATGAAATAAAATACTTGCAAAACACTAAACTTAAAACCAAGAATTTATAAAGACACATCCAAAAACATGTATAAACTCATATGGAATCAAAACCATATTAGCTCATAATTCTATCATAAAAACTGTTGGCCCAAGAGGTTACACTCTCAAATTGTTTTGTGTTTTGATGATGACAAACCAAATTAGAGCTATTTGGTACTAATAAGTTTGTTAAGATAAGTTTCAGGTTTGTACCATGTTTAGAGACCATTCGCTTAGCTATTGCAAGAACTTCTAAGTTCCACAAAGCAAGGAAGGCAAATTGCACATCAAGGAAGGATCATAGAAGAGAAGGCACTAGCAAGGCATTGGATGGCTTAAAGACTTGAAGATAGCTCAAGAAGTCTTCATGTAATTTGTTTTTCAGTTTATAGTATGTTAAAGAATAGTGGATAGGTTTGAAGCTCTATCACACACGTTTTTGCGCACATGCTCATTCCAAAATAATTTCTTATAAATTATACAAAAATATTTTGCATACAAGTTTTTGCCTATAAATACATCTTTATGTTTAATTTTATTCCCTGTTCAAAAGTATTTTTGTTAAAATCAAAATCCTCTTTATTTTCTTTTCCAAAAATGATTTTTGACCTGATCCGGTCGACCGGGACAGTCGACCGAGTCTGTGTCAGTCTGGTCCGGTCGACCGGACCAGTCGACCGCAGTTCTGGCAAGGCACGTATCAGTGTGCATGTCTGCCAGTCGACCGGGGCGGTCGACCGAGATATTATTTTTGCTCACAGGTTTTCTCAGTCGACCGGGTCGGTCGACCGCTGGCCTATAACGGTCAAATTTTTGATCTACCGGTCGACCGGCCCAGTCGACCGATGTGTCCGTTGAACAGTAACGAGCAGATTTTAAGTGAGCTGTTTATTTTTGTCTTTTGTGCTTAAAAATTCGTTTAAGGATATATTTTGATCTAATTACCTCCTAAACATCAGTAATTATATTTTATCCCTAAACCCTAGCCCTCTCCTATAAATAGGGGTGTTTGGGGAGAGATTTGTTACAACAATTTTTGCTAGAAAATTCAAAAGTTTAAGGCTTTCAAAAGAGACTTGTTTCTTGGTTTTTGTGCTGAATTTCTCACTGATTTTCTGAAGGGTTTTCAAATACTCTCTGATTTAATTTTCTTTCTTCACTTACAACAAGAGCTTCATTCCTACTCAATATTCTCTAAGGACCTTTGTAAGGGAAGAGATATTTGAAAGAGAGAGTTTGTGGCTTTTGACTACCAAGGAAATTACTTGTTCTTAAGATTGTAGGAGTTGGGTACTCCATTGTATTTGAGATCTTTGTGATAGTGGAAGTGGTCGGAATCCTTCTGGGGAAGGCGGGGAGTAGAGCTGGGTGCTCGAACCTCGATAACATATCCTTGTGTTTGCGATTGGTTTACATTCTTGCAATTCTTACTCTACCTTGCTTGCACTTATTACTTGCTCATCATATTCATTGTCATACTTACTTGCTTGCATTCATCTTGTGATTCTTGATTGTAATTGTTGTAGCTTTAATTTTTTATTTGCCCTTTGATTAGCATTGTCACCTATTCACCCCCCCTCTAGGTGACTTTTCAATTGGTATCAGAGCTTGGACTCTAGGTTTGGCTTAACATCCATAGAGAGATCCTTAAAATATTGCTAATCAACATTTTCATTTCATTCATTCATCACTAGTAAACATGGCCGACAACATTAAATCCCCACCTAAATTTGATGGCCTCAATTTCCCAATTTGAAAGGTTAGGATGACTATATTTTTGCAATATTTAGGTAGCTTAGTAGCCAAGTCCTTGACCAAACCCTATGAAGCACCCGATGGTGATGAGAGCACTTGGACCGACCTTGACTTTAAACTATATGAGGCTAACTCCAAGGCCCAAAACTCCCTATTGACCGCCTTGAATGAGGATGACCTTACACGGGTAATTCATTGCCAATCCGCCTATGAGATTTGGCAACACTTATTGGTCACACACGAGGGGACTTCACAAGTCAAGAGAGATAAGATAGATCTCTTGAGGTCCCAATATGAGTCATTTAAAATGCTTGATGATGAGTCTATTGATAGTATGGCTACAAGGTTTACTAAAATCACTAATGGTCTTTCTTCCTTAGGTGATGACATCTCCAACGATCAAAAGGTGCGGAAAGTAATTCGGGCTCTTCCTTCATCATGGGAGATCAAGGCCACCACCTTGAAGGAGTTGAACGACAAGGAAGAGATGGACCTCATTAGTCTCATTGGGAACCTAAAGACCCATGAGATGGAAAAGAAGGCAAGAGAAGAGGCCACTACTTCAAAGAAGAAATCCATAGCCTTCAAGACTTCATCCACCAATGATGACGATGAAGATGACGAAGAAGAAGATGAGGAGCTTACTCTACTTGTTCGCAACGTCAAGAGGATGTACCGGAAGAACAAGCTCAACTTTCGGAGAAAATTTGAAGGCAAAGAGGAGCGGAAGATCATATGCTACAATTGCCGCAAACTCGGACATATCATGGCGGATTGTCCGGAGTTCAAGAAGAAAATGACTTCCTCCTTCAAGCCAAAGAAGCCGGAGGAGAAGAAAGCCTACAAAGCAACATGGGATTGGGAAAGCGAGTCCGAAGAGGAGGTGGATCAAGCTAATATGTGTTTCATGGCAAACACACCCAAGGTAACTCCTCAATCCCTTGATGATGAAGATGATGATGTAAGTAAGGAAGTTCTAGTGCATGCTTTTGTAGAACTTTCTGAAACTTATGATAACAAGAAACTTGAATGCATAAAATTACAAAAAGAAGTTGCTTTTCTTAAGAATCAACTTGCCATTGTTTCTAAAGAAAAAGATGATATTTCTTCTAATTTCATTTCCATGCAAAAAGAATTGTGTGCCTACAAGAGTACTTGTAAGGCAAAATCTCCTATTATTGATGAAAAAGAAATTTCTTCTTTTAAATCCAAAATGAATGATTTTGAAAAAGTTTTAAATGATTGTGCTTTCAATACTAAGAAACTTAAGAACATGTTTTCTAAAAAGCACACTTCATATGCTAAAATTTCACAAGATAAAAATTATCATGCTAACACCTCTCATGCTCATGCTCACAAATCACACACCCATTATGCTTTTAAATATGGTAGAGTGTATAGATGCACATATTGTGGTAAAAATGGACATTTAGCTAAGTTTTGCTATGATCAACTAAATAGAACAAATAATCTTGTTTGGGTTCATGACACTAACCCTAGAGGACCCAAGAAAATGTGGGTACCAAAATCAAGTCTTAAATTGTTTGATGTAGGTACACACCAAAGCTCCAAGACGTAGGGAGCGGTGGTACCTTGATAGTGGTTGTTCAAGACACATGACATGGGACATCAACAACTTCACAACCCTATCAAGGTACATGGAAGGTGGCACCGTCACCTTCGGGGATGACTCCAAAGGAACTATCATCAGTATAGGTAACATTCAAATTGGTGCATCTCCTATTATTGAGAATGTTGTTTTAGTAGATGGTTTAAAACATAATTTGCTTAGCATTAGTCAACTTTGTGATCGTGGACTTAAAGTTGTTTTTGATGATACTTCTTGTAAGATTTTTGATGTTAAATCCGATGTTTGTATTCTCACCGATTTTCGTGATAATAATGTTTATATTATTGACATGCTTAATTTAGATTGTTCTACTAAATGCTTAAATGCTTTTGATGAAAATTCTTGGCTTTGGCATAGAAGATTAGGACATGCATCTTTTGACAATATCTCTAGGATTAATTCAAAGGAATTGGTGAAGGGTATACCTTGCTTGAATTTTGAGAAGGACCGCATTTGTAGTGCGTGCCAACTTGGGAAACAAACCAAGTCTTCCTTTAAACCAATCAAGGATATCATGTCAACTAGGCCTTTAGAATTAATTCATATGGATCTTTTTGGACCAACTAAAACTAAGAGTTTAAATGGAAGTAGATTTGCATTTGTTTTGGTTGATGATTTCTCCCGTTTTACTTGGGTTTTCTTTTTACAAAATAAAGAACAAACTTTTTCTCATTTTAAATTTTTCGAAAAAGAGTTGAAAAAGAAAAGGGTTTTCCGATTTTGAGAATAAGGAGTGATAGAGGTGGTGAGTTTGTTAACCAACTCTTCATGACTTATTGTGATGAAAAGGGAATTAAGCATGAAATGTCTTGTCCTAGAACTCCACAACAAAATGGAGTTGTAGAAAGGAAAAATAGAACACTTCAAGAGATGGCTAGGACAATGATAAGTGAATATGACCTCCCTCAATATTTATGGGCCGAGGCCGTAAACACCGCATGCTATATATCGAATCGTATTTATTTATGCAAAAATTCTTCAAAAACTTCTTTTGAAATGTATCATTCTAGAAAACCAAATGTTGCATATTTTAAAGTTTTTGGATGCAAGTGTTTTGTTTTGAATACTAAGGATAATTTGGGTAAATTTGATGCTAAGGCTTATGAGGCTATCTTTGTTGGATATTCCTCTACTAGCAAAGCATATAGAGTTTTCATTAGATCTTCTCAAACCATTGAAGAATCCATGCATGTTAAGTTTGAAGAATCTAATATGTTTGTTGAGAATGTTGTAGAGTTTGAACCATTAGGTGAAGACATGGAGAGACTATCCTTGAAGGACTCACCCGCTCAAGAAGAAAAGCTAGATCCTATTGGTGAAGTTCAAGAGGATAAGGAGGAAAGCACTCAACTGCTTCCTAAAGCTTGGAGATACGCTACAAATCATCCTAAGGAGCTCATCTTGGGTGATGCATCTAAAGGAGTCACTACGCGCTCCAAACTCCATGACCTATGTGGTAACTTTGCTTTCATTTCTCATTTTGAACCCAAAGGCATTCTCGAAGCTGAGACGGACCCATATTGGTTGCTTGCCATGCAAAAGGAACTCAATCAATTTGAGCGCAACCAAGTTTGGCACCTTGTTCCTAAGCCCCACGATAGACCAATAATTGGTACTAAGTGGATCTTTAGAAACAAGATGGATGAGTCCGGAAATGTCATTTGGAATAAAGCTAGGTTAGTGGCCCAAGGTTACACTCAAGTTGAGGGAATTGACTTTGAGGAGACCTTTGCACCCGTAGCACGGCTTGAAGCCATACGGATGACACTAGCTTTTGCATGTTTTAAAAATTTTAAACTTTTTCAAATGGATGTAAAAAGTGCATTTTTAAATGGTTTTATTAATGAAGAAGTTTATGTTTCTCAACCTCCCGGTTTTGTTGATCATGTTCATCCCGATTTTGTTTTTAAACTTGATAAAGCTTTGTATGGATTGAAACAAGATCCAAGAGCTTGGTATGAAAGGCTTTCTAGTTTTCTCACTTCAAATGATTTTATTAAAGGCAAAGTAGACACAACTCTTTTTACTAAGCATGTTGATAATGATATTTTAATTGTGCAAATTTATGTTGATGATATAATTTTTGGATCTACTAATGAGCTTTTATGCAAGGATTTTGAGAAAGTCATGCAACTTGAATTTGAAATGTCTTCAATGGGTGAGCTCAATTTCTTCCTTGGACTCCAAATCAAGCAATTGCAAGACGGAACCTTCATTAACCAAGCCAAGTACGCAAAGGAGCTAGTAAAGAAGTTTGGGCTTGAAGGATCAAAGGCTTGCAACACTCCAATGGCAACTACAACCAAGCTTGATAAGGACGAACAAGGTAAAAATGTTGATATTAAATTATATAGAAGCATGATAGGACGTCTTTTATATTTGACGGCAAGTAGGCCGGATATCATGTTTAGTGTGTGTCTTTGTGCTAGATTTCAATCGTGTCCTAAAGAGTCTCATCTTATTGCGGTAAAACGCATTATTCGTTATATTAAGGGCACTATTGGAATGGGTCTTTGGTATCCGAAAACTAGAGATTTTTCAATGACTAGCTATTCGGATGCCGACTATGCGGGTTGTAGAGTAGATAGAAAGAGTACTAGTGGGACATGTCAATTTCTTGGTAATTGTCTTGTTTCATGGTCCTCTAGGAAACAAAATTCCGTAGCTCTCTCAACCGCCGAGGCGGAGTATGTTGCCGCGGGGGCTTGTTGTGCACAAGTCCTTTGGATGAAACATACTCTCCTTGATTTTGATTTGCACTTTGATCATATAAAAATATTTTGTGATAATACTAGTACTATACTCATGACCAAAAATGCAAATCAACATAGTAAGACCAAGCACATTGAGATTAAATATCACTTTCTTAGAGATCATTTTGAGAAAGGTGATATAGATATTGATTATGTTTCCACGGATTTACAACTAGCCGATATTTTCACTAAACCTCTTGATTTTGCTAGATTTTCGTTTATTTGTAGAGAACTTAATGTTTGTATTATTGAATAGACATGTTTTTCATAACCCTTTTTGATGTATGACAAAAAGGGGGAGAATAAGTTTACATGACAAAAATAAGTTCATTTGGTCTTGGTTCCATATGAATTTATATGCTTTAATTTTAAAGATTTGTTTTATGAGTTTTATGTTTATGTATGTATGAGTTTTTGAATTCATGTATTTTGAGAATTCTTGTGTTTTAGTTGTTTTGGTATTTTTGGTATCAAGAGCAATTTTTGTGTTTTATATTAGTTTCAATAATTGGTGCATCATTTCAATTATTGGTATCTAGAGCATATTCTTGTGTTTTATGTATAGCATAATTTGAGGGGGAGTTTTCTCCTCCCTATATTTTTGTTAATAGCCTATTTGTTTTGTCATCATCAAAAAGGGGGAGATTGTTGGCCCAAGAGGTTACACTCTCAAATTGTTTTGTGTTTTGATGATGACAAACCAAATTAGAGCTATTTGGTACTAATAAGTTTGTTAAGATAAGTTTCAGGTTTGTACCATGTTTAGAGACCATTCGCTTAGCTATTGCAAGAACTTCTAAGTTCCACAAAGCAAGGAAGGCAAATTGCACATCAAGGAAGGATCATAGAAGAGAAGGCACTAGCAAGGCATTGGATGGCTCAAAGACTTGAAGATAGCTCAAGAAGTCTTCATGTAATTTGTTTTTCAGTTTATAGTATGTTAAAGAATAGTGGATAGGTTTGAAGCTCTATCACACACGTTTTTGCGCACATGCTCATTCCAAAATAATTTCTTATAAATTATACAAAAATATTTTGCATACAAGTTTTTGCCTATAATACATCTTTATGTTTAATTTTATTCCCTGTTCAAAAGTATTTTTGTTAAAATCAAAATCCTCTTTATTTTCTTTTCCAAAAATGATTTTTGACCTGATCCGGTCGACCGGGACAGTCGACCGAGTCTGTGTCAGTCTGGTCCGGTCGACCGGACCAGTCGACCGCAGTTCTGGCAGAGGCACGTATCAGTGTGCATGTCTGCCAGTCGACCGGGGCGGTCGACCGAGATATTGTTTTTGCTCACAGGTTTTCTCAGTCGACCGGGTCGGTCGACCGCTGGCCTATAACAGTCAAATTTTTGATCTACCGGTCGACCGGCCCAGTTGACCGATGTGTCCGTTGAACAGTAACGGGCAGATTTTAAGTGAGCTGTTTATTTTTGTCTTTTGTGCTTAAAAATTCGTTTAAGGATATATTTTGATCTAATTACCTCCTAAACATCAGTAATTATGTTTTATCCCTAAACCCTAGCCCTCTCCTATAAATAGGGGTGTTTGGGGAGAGATTTGTTACAACAATTTTTGCTAGAAAATTCAAAAGTTTAAGGCTTTCAAAAGAGACTTGTTTCTTGGTTTTTATGCTGAATTTCTCACTGATTTTCTGAAGGGTTTTCAAATGCTCTCTGATTTAATTTTCTTTCTTCACTTACAACAAGAGCTTCATTCCTACTCAATATTCTCTAAGGACCTTTGTAAGGGAAGAGATATTTGAAAGAGAGAGTTTGTGGTCTTTTGACTACCAAGGAAATTACTTGTTCTTAAGATTGTAGGAGTTGGGTACTCCATTGTATTTGAGATCTTTGTGATAGTGGAAGTGGTCGGAATCCTTCTGGGGAAGGCGGGGAGTAGAGCTGGGTGCTCGAACCTCGATAACATATCCTTGTGTTTGCGATTGGTTTACATTCTTGCAATTCTTACTCTACTTTGCTTGCACTTATTACTTGCTCATCATATTCATTGTCATACTTACTTGCTTGCATTCATCTTGTGATTCTTGATTGTAATTGTTGTAGTTTTAATTTTTTATTTGCCCTTTGATTAGCATTGTCACCTATTCACCCCCCCTCTAGGTGACTTTTCAAAAACTCATTCTCCCCCTTTTTGTCATACATCAAAAAGGGTTATGAAAACATTTTTATTCAATAACACAAACATTAAGTTCACCACAAATGAATGAGAATCTAGCAAAATCAAGTGGTTTAGTGAAAATATCGGCAAGTTGCAAATCCGTAGAAACATAATCAATATCTATATCTCCTTTCTCAAAATGATCTCTAAGAAAGTGATATCTAATCTCAATGTGCTTGGTCTTACTATGTTGATTTGCATTCTTAGTCATGTGTATAGTACTAGTATTATCACAAAATATTTTATATGGTTATAATGCAAATCATAATCAAGGAGAGTATGTTTCATCCAAAGGACTTGTGCACAACAAGCCCCCGCGGCAACATACTCCGCCTCGGCGGTTGAGAGAGCTACGGAATTTTGTTTCCTAGAGGACCATGAAACAAGACAATTACCAAGAAATTGACATGTCCCACTAGTACTCTTTCTATCTACTCTACAACCCGCATAGTCGGCATCCGAATAACTCGTCATTGAGAAATCTCCGATTTTCAGATACCATAGACCCATTCCAATTGTGCCCTTAATATAACGAATAATGCGTTTTACCGCAATAAGATGGGACTCTTTGGGACACGATTGAAATCTAGCACAAAGACACACACTAAACATGATATCCGACCTACTTGCCGTCAAATACAAAAGACTACCTATCATGCTTCTATACAATTTAATATCAACATTTTTACCTTGGTCATCCTTATCAAGCTTGGTGGTAGTTGCCATGGGAGTGTTGCAAACCTTTGAGTCTTCAAGTCCAAACCTCTTTACGAGTTCCTTTGCGTATTTGGCTTGACATATGAAGTTCCCATTTTGCAATTGCTTGATTTGGAGTCCAAGAAAGAAATTAAGCTCACCCATTGAAGACATTTCAAACTCACATTGCATAACCTTTTCAAATTCCTTGCATAAAAACTCATTAGTAGAACCAAAAATTATATCATCAATATAAATTTGCACAATTAAAATGTAATTATCAACTTGCTTAGTAAAAAGAGTTGTGTCTACTTTGCCTTTAACAAAATCATTTGAAATGAGAAAACTAGAAAGCCTTTCATACCAAGCTCTTGGAGCTTGTTTCAATCCATACAAAGCTTTATCAAGTTTAAAAACAAAATTAGGATGAACATGATCAATAAAACTGGGAGGTTGTTCAACACAAACTTCTTCATTTATAAAACCATTCAAAAATGCACTTTTCACATCCATTTGAAAAAGTTTAAAATTTTTAAAAGATGCAAAAGCTAGTGTCATCCGTATGGCTTCAAGCCATGCTACGGGTGCAAAGGTCTCCTCAAAGTCAATTCCCTCAACTTGAGTGTAACCTTGGGCCACTAACCTAGCTTTATTCCTAATGACATTACCGGACTCATCCATCTTGTTTCTAAAGATCCACTTAGTACCAATTATTGGTCTATCGTGGGGCCTAGGAACAAGGTGCCAAACTTGGTTGCGCTCAAATTGATTGAGTTCCTCTTGCATGGCTAGCAACCAATATGAATCCGCCTCGGCTTTGAGGAAGCTTTTGGGTTCAAAATGAGAAATGAAAGCAAAGTTACCACATAGGTCATGGAGTTTGGAGCGAGTTGTTACCCCTTTAGATGCATCACCTAAGATGAGCTCCTTGGGATGATTAGTGGCATATCTCCAAGCTTTAGAAAGCGGTTGAGAGCTTTCCTCTTTATCCTCTTGAACATCACCAATTGATTCTTGCTTGTCTTCTTGAGCGGGTGAGTCCTTCAAGGATAGTTTCTCCATGTTTTCACCTAATGGTTCCATCTCTACAACATTCTCAACAAACACATTAGATTCTTCAAATTTAACATGCATGGTTTCTTCAATGGTAAGTGAAGATCTATTGAATACTCTATAAGCTTTACTAGTTGTAGAATATCCAACAAAGATTGCTTCAAAAGCCTTAGCATCGAATTTACCCAAATTATCTTTAGTGTTCAAAACAAAACACTTGCATCCAAAAACTTTGAAATAAGCAACATTAGGTTTCTAGAGTGATACATTTCAAAAGATGTTTTAGAAGAATTTTTACGCAAATAAATACGATTTGATATATAGCATGCGGTATTTACAGCCTCGGCCCATAGATATTGAGGGAGGTCATATTCACTTATCATTATCCTAGCCATCTCTTGAAGTGTTCTATTTTTCCTTTCTACAACTCCATTTTGTTGTGGAGTTGTAGGACAAGACATTTCATGCTTAATTCCCTTTTCATCACAATAAGTCATGAAGAGTTGGTTAACAAACTCACCACCGCTATCACTCCTTATTTTCAAAATCGAAAAACCCTTTTCTTTTTCAACCCTTTTTCGAAAAATCTTGAAATGAGAAAAAGTTTGATCTTTGTGTTCCAAAAAGAAAACCCAAGTAAATCGGGAAAAATCATCAACTAAAACAAATGCATATCTACTACCATTTAAGCTTTTAGTTTTAGTTGGTCCAAAAGATCCATATGAATTAATTCTAATGGTCTAGTTGACATGATATCCTTGATTGGTTTGAAGGAAGACTTGGTTTGTTTCCCAAGTTGGCGCGCACCACAAATGCGGTCTTTCTCAAACTTCAAGTAAGGTATACCCCTCATCAATTCCTTAGAATTAATCCTAGAAAGATGGTCAAAAGATGCATGTCCTAATCTTCTATGCCAAAGCCAAGAATTTTCATCAAAAGCATTCAAGCATTTAGTAGAACAATCTAAATTAAGCATGTCAATGATATAAACATTATTGTCACGAAAACCGGTGAGAATACAATCATTGGTTTTAACATCAAAAATCTTGCAAGAAGAATCATCAAAAACAACTTTAAGTCCACGGTCACAAAGTTGACTAATACTAAGCAAGTTATGCTTCAAACCATCAACAAGAGCTACATTTTCTATAATAGGAGATGCACCAATTTGAATGTTACCTATACTGATGATAGTTCCCTTGGAGTCATCCCCGAAGGTGACGGTGCCACCTTCCATGTACCTTGATAGGGTTGTAAAGTTGTTGATGTCCCATGTCATGTGTCTTGAACAACCACTATCAAGGTACCACCGCTCCCTACGTCTTGGAGCCTTGGTTTGTACCTACATCAAATAATTTAGGACTTGATTTTGGTACCCACATTTTCTTGGGTCCTAAAGAGTTAGTTTCATTAACCCAAACAAGATTATTGGTTCTATTTACTTGGTCATAACAAAATTTAGCCAAATGTCCATTCTTACCACAATATGTGCATCTATACACTCTACCATATTTAAAAGCATAGTGAGTGTGTAATTTGTGAGCATGAGAAGATTTAGCATGAGAAGTGTTATGTGTAGTGTGAGCATGAGGAATCTTAACATGTGAATCTTTAGCATGAGAGGTGTGCTTTTTAGAAAACATTTCTTCAAGTTTCTTAGTGTTAAAAGCACAATCCTTTAAAGTCTTTTCAAAATCAACAATTCTAGTTTTTAACGAAGAAATTTCTTTTTCATCAATCTTAGGAAATTTGGTTTACAAGCAACTTTGTAAGCACTAAATTCATTTTGGGTAGAAATGAGATTTGAAGAAATTTCATCTTTTTCTTTAGAAATAATAGCAAGTTGATTTTTAAGAAAAGCAACTTTCTTTTCCAATTTAGAGCATTCAATCTTTTTATTATCATAGGTTTCTAAAAGTTCAACAAAGGCATGAACAAGAACTTCTTTACTTAATTCATCATCTTCATCATCAAGAGGTTGAGGGGTTACCTTTGGTGTGTTTGCCATGAAACACATGTTTGCCATATCCACCTCTACTTCGGACTCACTTTCCGAATCCCAAGTAGCTTTGTATACTTTCTTTTCTTCCGACTTCTTTGGCTTGAAGGAGGAAGTCATCTTCTTCTTGAACTCCGGGCAATCGGCCATGATATGTCCGGGCTTTCGGCACTTGTAGCATATAATTCTTCTCTCCTCTTTACCTTCAAATTTCCTTCGGAAGTTGAGCTTGTTCTTCCGGTACATTCTCTTCACATTTCGCACAAGGAGGGAGAGCTCCTCATCTTCTTCATCATCTTCAAGAGTGGATGAAGATTTGAAGGCTATGGATTTCTTCTTTAGTGGAGCGGCCTCTTCTCTTACTTTCTTTTTCATCTCATGGGTCTTTAAGTTCCCAATGAGACTAATGAGGTCCATCTCATCCTTGTCGTTCAATTCTTTCAAGGTGGTGGCCTTGATCTCCCATGATGTAGGAAGTGCCCGAATCACTTTTCGCACCTTTTGGTCATTGGAGATGTCATCACCTAAAGAAGAAAGAGTATTGGTGATTTTAGTAAATCTAGTAATCATACAGTCAATAGATTCTTCATCAATCATTTTAAAGAATTCATATTGGGACCTTAAGAGATCTATCTTAGCTCTCTTAACTTGTGAAGTCCCCTCGTGTGTGACCAATAAATGTTGTCAAATCTCGTAGGCGGATTGGCATTGAATTACCCGTGTAAGGTCATCCTCATTCAAGGTGGTTAATAGGGAGTTTTGGGCCTTGGAGTTAGCCTCATATTCTCTAAAGGTGAAGTTGGTCCAAGTGCTCTCATCACTATCAGGTACAACATAGGGTTTGGTCAAGGATTTAGCAACTAAGCTACCTAAGGATTGCAAAAAAATAGTCATCCTAACCTTCCAAATAGGGAAATTAAGTCCATCAAATTTAGGAGGGGTTTTGATGTTATCGGTCATGTTTACTAGTGAATGAATATAAGAATGCAAATGTTGATTAGCAAGTTTTAAGGATCTCTCTATGGATGTTAAGCCAAACCTAGAGTCCAAGCTCTGATACCAATTGAAAATCACCTAGAGGGGGGGTGAATAGGTGATAATGCTAATCAATGCACAATTTAAAAATATGATGCAACAATCGCCCAAAACAAGACTAAGAGCCGAATACCCCGTAAAGGGTTCTGAACTCCTTCCTCCTGATTCCTCTTGAAATGAGTTAGAGGTGCGCAATGCAACCTTGTTGTATGGGACTATGATTGACAAGATGAATGAAAACAAATGAATCTTGCAATGAAGATAGAGAGCAAGTAATAAGAGCAATGAAAATAAAGCAAGAATCAAGTGCAAGTAAACCAAACACAAACACCGAGAATTGTTATCGAGGTTCGAGCACCCAGCTCTACTTCCCCGCCTTCCCCAGAAGGATTCCAACCACTTCCACTATCACAAAGATGTTACAAATTCACCGGAGTACCCAACTCCACAATCTCAAGTACAAGCAATCTCTTAGTAGTCAAAAGACCACAAACTCTCTTGCAAAATTCTCTTCCCTTACAAAGGTCCTTAGAGAACAATGAGTAGGAATGAAGCTCTTGTGTGTAAAGAAAAGAAATTAGAGAGTTTTTGAAAACACTTCAGAAAATGAGAGAGAATTTCAGCAAAAAAACCAAGAAATCAAGCTCTTTTGAATGCCTTAAACTTTTGAAACTTTTGCAAATTTTTCTTGTAATCAATCTCTCCCTAAACACCCCTATTTATAGTAGAGGGCTAGGGTTAGAAGATAAAACTCACTTAAGGCTAATTAGAAAGTATTAGGATCAGCAAATGACATTTAAACCCTTATTAGAGAGAAAAAGACAAAATAAATCAGCCTTAAAATTATAGCAGTTACTGTTCAAACGGCTATTCCGGTCGACCGGTCGGTCGAACGAAGTACAAAAATAAGAGCCGTTGTCGGCTCTCGGTCGACCGAAAAATACAGAGAGCAATGGTCTTGCAGTCAGGCAGGCGTCGGTCGACCGCCCGGTCGACCGTGAAACATGCACACGGATACCCATTGCTGCCAGAACCACGGTCGACAGGGACGGTCGACCGACTTAACCTGGCATAGTGCCGGCCAGCCGGCCGGTCGACCGGCTCAGGTCAAAGGCCAAACAAAAACAGAATCTTGAAGATAATTTGATTTTTAACAAAATAGTTTTTGAATAGAGATATATATAATGGATAAAAATGAGTTTGTAGGCTGAAGATTGTATACAAACTATTTTTGTACATATTATAGGAAATATATTTGGAAACAAGATGTGCGCAAAAACGTGTGTGATAGAGCTTCAAACTTATTCACTATTCTTTAACAAAACTATAAAACTAGAAACAAATCTAAAGATATATCTTGAGCAATCTTGAAGTCTTGAGCCATGCAATGCTTTAGCTAGAGCCTTCTCTTCTAAGTTCCTTTCTTGATGTGCTATAAGCCTTCATTGCTCCATGAACCTAGAAAGTCTTGCAAAAGCTTGCAATGGTCTCCAAATATGGTACTAACCTGAAACTTATCTTAAACAAACTAATTAGTACCAAATAGCTCTTATTTGTTTTGTTATCATCAAAACTCTAAACAAATGGAGAGTGTAACCTTTTGGGCCATTATTAGTCATTATCAAAACTAGGGTGATGGGCCTTTGGGCCAACAGAAGAAGTGGTTGCTCTCCCGTATTGGAAGTTTTTGTTTGTGAGTCACTACCTTGATGTCATGCATATTGAGAAGACTATATGTAATAGTTTTATTGGCATATTCTTTATATACCTAGTAAGACTAAAGACATGATCAAAGTAAGATTAAATTTGGTTGAAATGCATGTACATAAGCAGTGGCACTAGAGAAGAGGAGGTAAAATGTATATTTACAGCCAGCATGCCATATCTTGTCTAGAAAGAAGAAAATTAAATTATGTCAGTGTCTTGCTGGGATTAAGTTACCAAGTGGTTACTTCTCAAGTATTCAAAGTCTCGTGTCAATGAAAGATATAAACCTAGTTAGATTAAAATTACACGATTGTCATGCATTAATGCAATAGTTGTTACCTGTGGCTCTATATTCTGTATTATCGACACATGTCCATAATGCCATTACCCAACTTTGTTTTTTCTATAATGCAATATGTAGCAAGGTAATTGACCCAGCGAAACTGAAGGAGTTGTAGAAGGATGTTGTAGTTACTCTGTCCTAGCTTGAGATGTATTTTTCACCTTCATTTTTTTGATATCATGGTTCATCTAACAATATATCTGATTAGAGAGATTACACTATGTGGTCCAGTCTTCTTAAGATGGATGTATCCATTTAAACGATACATTAAAATATTAAAAGGGTATGTGAGGAATGAAAATCGACCTGAAGGTTGCATTGTTGAATGTTACATATATGAAAAGGCAGTGAAATTTTACAATGAATAATTATTAAATTTTGAAGCTATAGGACTTCCTAAGTTTATTAAGAGAACAAATGGCAATGGTACAAGTGGCCTTCATGTGGTTCCTATTTTGTAATGACTTATTATGTCAAGCACATAAATATGTCTTGAATAACACTGATGGCGTATAACTTTACATAAATTAGCATATGGACTATATAAGGCGCATCAATCCAAATAAATCAAAGAAGGAGAAGTGGGTAATAGATGAACATAGTAGAACTTTTAGTAAGTCGCTTCGAAATTGAATTTATGCTCAATTGATAAATTCACCAAATTCTATTTCTAAAAATTTGAGATAATTAGTGCATGAACATGTTTTCCATTATATTTGCAAAGGAAAACTTACAAAAAAGAGTTTGAGGAGCTAAATTACAAGTATTCTTAAAAAGATTACAAGTAGATCTCCTCAGAGATTCTGGAGAAGTGTGCCGATAGGAGTCTGGTCAGCGCGCGACCACTTTGTCCCTTTGACGATGTGAGCGATGAGATTCCCTTCTCGCCTGGTTGCAGGAATCAGAGAATAGAAGATTGGTAGAACCCTCTTGCTGCTTCTCAAAATCGCCTTCAATTAGGAATTCCTTCTCGCCTGGTTCCGGAGATTCCTTGAGAAGAAGGACGATGTTAGGGTATCAACACCCTGGATAGAGAAAGCAATTCTCTAAAAGATTTCTGAATTCGAGAGCGCACGGTGCGTTGTGAAGAAGTCTCTGCTTGTGGAGTCTTCTCTCTTGCGTATCGCCTCAGAAGAGCTCTTCGAAGAAGTCCTCTCTCCTTGTGCCCCTGGCGGGCTATTTATAGGGAGAGCAAAGGGTATAATCGTCCCTTGAAGATATGGAAACAGATTGAATCAAATCTATTTAAATCTGGAAAGTAGCCTTGCTGCGAGGCTAGGATCAGCTTCTGCGAAGCTAGAAATGGCAGGTCGGTTGATCCTCTTGATTTGTTTTGATCCTTTCCATATTGTTGGAAGATTTCCCCTGATCTTCTTACTCGTTTTAGAAGAGTCAAGAGATTGTGGCAATCAACTGCCAAATTTGATCTCCGATTTGATCTTAATTGGATTTGATCTGATAGGATCGGATCTCATCCGGAGATTTGATTGGTCAAAGGTTGACCATAGCAGACCAATGGCGGAGCTGTCCGCATTGAGCTCGTAGCGGAGCTAGAAGTAGCTTCTGGCGAAGTCCGAAAGAAACCCTTTGGCGGAGTTAGAAGTCCTCTGTGGCGAAGTTGCGAGTTAGCTTTTTGGCGAGGCTTCAAATGGCTTCAAGGCGAAGTCGGGTGATACTAGCCTTTTAAGCGAGGCTATCCCTTTGGGCTCATGCGATGCTAAGTGCTAGCACCTTTAGACCTGCTGAGGTCTGTTTAGAAACAATCCGGGTTCACTGTCTGCTTGCTGGATCAGTGGAGTCCAAGTTGCTTCCTTGTCCCTCAGAGATGGGTGAAAACTGGTCTTCAGCTCGTCTGTCACTTGTCTTTTGTAAATGTCAACAAGTTTAGACATTGTTCAGACCAATAAGAATCTTGTCTTTTTTAAGTGTCAACAAGACCCCCTTCAAAGTTTTCAGAAGTCTGCAATGGCTCAGACTTTGAAATACTTTGAACTGCTTTGATTTGTGGTGTGTGGAGTATGAACGTCGCCATGATGGTTGAGTTCAGCTTCGCTTTAAATCCTACTTTAGGATGTAGATTCGCCGAGGAATCATGTAGACTCGCGTCTGGGTAGCTTCGCGGCTAGGTAGCTCCGCATCTGGGCTTCTGGAGATACGTTCGCCCTGGAGCGTTTGTCGCTTTCCCGAGGCCAACTGCCGTGGGCCGGTTACGAGAAGGATCACTTCTTCTCTCGTACTAATCGAGGGAGATATTCTCCCCTCGCGCGTTTCCAAGGGAGGATATTCCCTTTCTTCAAGGCGTAATAAGTGCCTTTATGAGGGAGACGCTTCTTCCTTTGCACGGTTCCAAGGGAAACTGTCCCTTTTCTTAAGGCCCAATAAATGCCTTAAATGCGCTCGTGCTTCCACGCTTGAGGCGGCAGCGCTCAGGCCATGGGGCCTATAAATAGGACACTTGAGGTCCTCTGAAAAGAAGTGATCTGCTCTTCTCCTCTTCTCTTGGTTTGAGAGAGATACTCAGATCTCTGAACTAGTGGGAATGCCCACTCTGGTCATTATCCGGCCAAGGACCGGTAAGTCTTGATCATTCAACGACTTCACCAAGTTTAGGGAATTCATCTCCCTTAATTTAGCTTTAACAGCTGCTTCAGGGATTAGTTTCCCTTACTCTTCATCTTGCAATTGACTGGTCTGCAGAGAAGGATTTTGACATAGCTTCCGCAACGAAGCTATCATTCTGACTTGATCATAGAAAGATCATTGTATGTTAAGTTCGCTACATAGGCAGAACTTGGGACCTGGTTTCTTCAAGGTTGAGCCAGTCTTGCCATGTAGGTGAGGCTAAGACTGTCCCATAGGATCAGTCTGGCTTAGCCATATAGGCGAGGCTAGGACTTGGCGTTTGCTGAGCTAGCCCATCACTGCTGTGCGAGCGAGGCTTATCCTCTGCTTTAACTGAAATCCGATTGCTTTGCCCCAAAGAATTCGGCTTTAGCGCTTTTGCAGTGTCTAACTGCTAACTTGCTCCAATTTTGCATTGTAGTGAGCTATGTTTGCCGATCTTGTATCTTGATGAAAGAGACCGAAAAGTTGCCTTATGCTTCCCCGGTTGAAGCTTTACTTTTAAGCAGGAGGAACAACTTGGGGCAGCTGATGTGTGTCCCAGAGGCTGTTGGCAGCATCTTATCCAAGATGACTCGTTTTGAGGTGAGGCTGGTGGCCGCTTCGTTGGAGATGATCCGCTTCGGGAAAACGGACGTCACACCTGTGAGATCACTGACATCACTGCCAATTCCCATTATAGGTGATCTATCATGTTGGCGGCGATAAGTTCATTGCCAATTTTCATCAAAGGTGATCCAGCTTCCTGGTGGCAAAATCTGCCATTATGTGAAAAATTATGGCCCTGTCCTCGTGGCACAACTGGTTACGGCCTTGTGCAGGAGGAAGGCCTTTCGTGTCCAGTTGGTCTGGCTTGAAAGCGGATAAAACCACTTGTATGCCTTTTGCGCAAATGATCCTGCTGAGCAACTGAATCTTCATTGAAAATTTGGCTATAACGGGGCTGAACTTCGTGCGGAGTTAAGGACAAGGTCCTTTTTGAATGAGCTTCGCGCGAAACTAGCATGTCGGCGAACTGTGCCTTTAGCGGGCTAAGGCAACCCTTTTGGCGGAGTTCTTGATGAACTTGTGCGAAGTCCGAGGGTATAACCAGGCCAGTGCCTTGGAACTCTTGGTAGATCAATTTGAGAGGGACGTAGAGGAATGGCGCCGTCTTAGCCTCTCAGACCTGGAGTCTTCGGTTGATGAGCAGCTTGCGCATCTTGTCACTCAAATGCATGAAGCCCGTCTTGCTGCTCAAGAAGTTGCTAAGGCTATTTCTTCTGACTTGAAATCCTTGGAGACAAGGAGAGTAGAGGTTGGGAATGCCATTGATGCCTCCATCAGTGCTCTTCTTGATGCTGAAGACAAAATTGGGAAGGCCAAGAAGATGATCAGGAAGGCAAATCTTCTCTTATCCAGGGCTGAACCGGTGCGTCTTGAAGAAGCCGCGCGGCTTGAGCAGCTTAAGGCTCAAAGTGACAAACTCTCGCAGCAGGGATTGTCGCAGAGGGCAACTTTGGCGGAGGTCGAAGCTCGTTTGGCCCAGGCAATGGATTTCGATGAGGCTGAGCTGAAGTCGCAGGCGCTTGCCTAGGCTGCTGATGGCAGGAGGACGAGGTTGGCTTCCCTTGGAGAGCGGATCAGATCTTACAATGTTCGACTGTAGGTCGTTGTACATGTGCCTTCATGTATCCCATCCTTTTGGAATCAATGAAAATTCTTTCTTTTGTTTTGACTCCCTACCGAGTCTCCAACTCGTTTCATTTGCTGAATGGTCCTTTCAAAGTTATATTGTAGCCGTTTGAGAACATAATCCTTGTTGGATTGGATAATGAGACTTGGTCATCTACTGGTTCAGAGGTCGCAATGACATAACCGATTGAGAAGTCACCAATCTCAAGATTAGCCCTCACAGGACTAAAGGGGTAATACTTGCCTTTTGTAAATGTCAGCAAGTATGGTTGAGACCTGTCTTTTATAAATGTTAATAGGCTCAAGGTTGAGACTTAACTGTCTGCTGGTTCAGAGGTCGCAATGACATAACCGATTGAGACGCCACCAAGCTCAAGGTTGGTGATACTTATCTTTTGTAAATGTCAATAAGTATCGAGACCTGTCTTTTGTAAATGTCAACAGGGCTCGGGGTTAAGACTTGTCTTTTGTAAATGTCAACAAGCTCAAAATTGAGACTCAACTGTCTGCTGGTTCAGGGGTCGCAATGACATAACCGATTTAGACGCCACCAAGCTCAAGGTTGGTGATACTTGTCTTTTGTAGATGTCAACAAGTATCGAGACCTGTCTTTTGTAAATGTCAACAGGGCTCGAGGTTGAGACTTGTCTTTTGTAAATGTCAACAAGCTCGAAATTAGGACTTGGCTGTCTGCTGGTTCAGAGGTCGCAATGACATAACCGATTTAGACGCCACCAAGCTCAAGGTTGGTGATACTTATCCTTTATAAATGTCAATAAGTATCGAGACCTGTCTTTTATAAATGTCAACAGGGCTCGGGGTTGAGACTTGTCTTTTGTAAATGTCAACAAGCTCAAAATTGAGACTCAGCTCTCTGCTGGTTCAGAGGTCGCAATGACATAACCGATTTAGAAGCCACCAAGCTCAAGGTTGGTGATACTTGTCTTTTGTAGATGTCAACAAGTATCGAGACCTGTCTTCTGTAAATGTCAACAGGGCTCAAAATTGTAATGGAGTTTGGGAAAAGTCTCGTTTTCACGGGGAGAAACGAGGGAATCACTGTCATAGGTTTAATGTTAACGTAACAGCGAAATGCATATGTGGTCTTACCATTCTATGGATTAGAATTAGTAAGTGACTTTGGAGGTCTCGTTCTCACAGGGAGAAACGAGGGAATCACTGTCATAGGTTTAATGTTAACGTAACAGTGAAATATATATGTGGCCTTACCATTCTATGGATGAGAATTGGTAAGTGATTTTGGAGAGGAAATCAAACGGGAACAGGTCCTTTAGGATTTTTAGCAAATCCTCAGCTGTCAACGGGTTTGATATGCCTTTACCAACTACCGTTTGGATTGGGCCAGCCATGCTATTCCCCTCACATGATGAGTTGTCGAGGATTTATGTTGGGCTTACAGGCCAACATTTTCCTCTATCCTTAATCGTTAAGGATGTCGGATTATCTGGTTAATATATGCATAACCTCGATTCTCCTTCGGGACAGCCAGTGCGTGACCAGGTTCCTACTGGTTTATGGTTGTATTATCTCGCTTGGAGGAAGAGAAAGGCTCTCTTTGTGTGTACTTTGGACACGAAGATCTTGATCAGAGGTGTAATGTTAACTTGATCATGAGAAGGATCCTTGATTAAGGATAATACTTCTTTAAGAACTTGCCATTGATCGGCATCATGAGTAGGTCGCCCTCTGGAGTCATAAGGCGGTATGCTCCATTTGAATAGACTGTTTCTATCACAAACGGTCCTTCCCATTTAGGCTGAAATTTGCCTTTGGTCTTGTGCGTCATAATCATCGGTCGTCTGACGGCTAAAACCAGGTCTCCTTTCTGGAAGACCCTCTGTTTGACCTTCTTATTGAAGGCTTTTGAGATTCGAGCTTGATACAGCTCAATATGTTGCTGAGCTTGAAGTCGCTTCTCATCTAGGGCTTCGAGCTCTTGAAGCCGCAGGCGATCATTGTCCTCTGATGTGATCTTAGTGGTCAGAGCTACTCGCAATGACGGAACCTGGATTTCCAACGGGATGATTGCTTCGCACCCATATACCAGGGAAAAAGGCGTATTACCTGTCGGTGTTCGAACCGTGGTCCGGTAGGCCCAAAGACATTCGCCAAGCTTTTCGTCCCAATCTTGCTTGTTCGAGGAGACGAATTTCTTGAGTAGCTTGATGATCGTCTTGTTGAATGCTTCCGCTAAACCATTGGAGCAGGATTATAGGCGGTTGAAGCCACATTCTGAATTCGGTATTTATCACAGAACCGATAGAATATTTGGCTTATGAATTGGGGACCGTTGTCGTGGATGATCCGCCTAGGGACACCAAATCGATAGATGACATGATGTTTGATGAAGTTAACCACATTAGAGGTCTTGACTTAAGTTAACGATATAGCTTCTGCCCACTTTGAAAAGTAGTCGGTTATTGCAAGGATGAACTGGTGACCTTTCGTCGAAGAGGGACTAATTGGCCCTACGACATCTACTCCTCATGCTTCAAATGGCCACGAAGCAACAGTCGGGTGGAGCAGCTCCGAAGGCTGGTGTATGAAGTCCGCATGAACTTGGCACGCTTTACACCTTCGTGCATATTGGATGGCATCGGCTATCATGGTTGGCCAATAATATCCAAGCCTATGCAATCTGTCTTTAAGCTTTGGACCTGGCTGATGAGCTCCACAAGTGCCGTCGTGCGCTTCTTAGAGCGCTTCCTGTGCCTCTGAATTGGAATGGCAACGGAGGAGGACACCGTCATATGAACGACGGTAAAGTGTCTTCAGAGTTGGATCGTAGTAGAAACGGAGAGACCTTCGTCTGACAGATGCCGCTTCTTTAGGATCGTCTGGAAGCAGACCGTGCAAAGCATAGTCAATGAGAGAAAAGCGCCAATCTCTCGGCTCAAAATCCGTGGAGACATTATAGACTTCTCGGGTTCTTAACATATGCTTAGAGCATACAAGATGTCGAGTTGCGACTGTGAGGTGATACTCGGTGTCGGCTGGCAAGGCTAGTGTCGTTGCTAATGCAGCAAGAGAGTCCGCCTTGATATTCTGAGATCGAGACACGTGCCCGATGTAGAAACCTTCAAATAGGTTGGCCAATTCAACGGCCGTGTGATAATATGGCACCAAGTCCTCATGGCGGACTTCGTATTCACCTTTAACCTAATTGATGATCAGTTTTGAATCACCATAAGCTTCGAGGTATCGTACCCCCATTCCATGGGCAAGCTGAAGACCAATGAGCAGGGCATTATATTCTGCTACATTGTTGGAGCACGATTCCGTCAGAGAAAATGCTCTGGGAAGGACATGATTCTGTGGGGAGATAAACACAACCCCCACTCCTGCAATAATCTTGCCTTTAGGGCCCATTCGCGATGCTCCATCAAAGAACATCTGCCACACTTCCTCTTCTGAGGTCGCATAAGACTCGAAGACTTCATCAGGGATATCTTCGTGAAGTTTTGAATGTTCCAGAACTGGATGAGCAGCCAAGAACTCTGCAAGGGCCTGGCCTTTAATCGCCTTCTGAGGGGTGAAGATCATGTCGTATTGAGACAATAAAAGTGCCCACTTAGCCAATCTTGAATTCAATGATCCTGGCTTCGTCATAAGAAGACGCAATGGGTTTACTTTGGAGATGACATGTATGGTCTGGCCGACCAAATAATGTCGTGTCTTCTGAACAGCGAAGACGAGAGCTAAACACTCTTTCTCGATAGGGTTGTAGCGAGATTCCACTCCTATGAGAGTTCTGCTCAGATAATAAATGGCCTGCTCATGGCCATTGTCGTCCTTTTGAGCGAGGAGGGCACCGAGGGAGTAGTCCAGAGCTTTTACATAAAGCAAAAATGGTTTCCCTGATGTAGGGGCCACCAAGACTGGAGGTTTTGTGAGGTACCTCTTGATGTCTTCATAAGCTTCCTGGCAAGTTTGATCCCATACGAAGGAAGCACCCTTTTTCATGAGTCGGGTGAACGGTTGACAGCGGCCTGAGAGATTTGCAATGAATCTTCTGATATAAGCCAGCCTGCCTTGCAAGCCCCTGAGCTCTTTGAGGTTCCTTGGTGGATGCATGCTCTGGATGGCTTTGACTTTGTCTGGGTCAAGATGAATCCCTTTTGATGTGACAATAAACCCAAGGAACTTGCCACTTGACACTCCCAAGAAGGATTTTTTCGGGTTCATTTTCAGTTGATGAGCCCGCATTATGTCGAACATCGTTCTCAGGTCGCGAAGATGTTCATTCTTGTTGCGGCTTTTGACGGCAATGTCGTCGACATAGCACTCCACCGTTTTTCAGAGATGATCGTGGAAGATCGTACTCATTGCCCGCTGGTAGGTTGCTCCGGCGTTCTTCAGTCCGAAGGGCATTACAGCGTAGCAGTATACCCCCAATGGTGTTCGGAACGAAGTATGCTTCTCGTCGTCGGGATACATCTTAATCTGGTTGTATCCTGAAAAGCCGTCCATGAAAGACATTCTTTCGAACCCGCATGTGTTGTCGATCATGACGTCGGTGATGGGCAGTGAGAATTCGTCTTTGGGACAGGCCGTATTGAGATCATGGTAGTCGATGTATATCCATATTTTCCCGTTCTTCTTGAGGACGGGGACGATGTTCGCTACCCAATCTGGATGTTGTTCCTCCCGGATGAAGCCACATGCAATGAGCTTGTGAACTTCGGCTTCAATAGCTTCCATAATGTTCGGGCGAAACCGACATTGTTGCTGCTTGACTGGCTTGACGTCAGGCTTGATGTTTAGACGGTGCATAGCGACCTGTGGATCAAGTCCGGGCATATCCTCATAGCTCCATGCGAAGACATCTATATACTCTTTTATGAGCATTATCAATTCTTTCTTTTCTATAAGTGATAGGCTTTCACTTATAAAGATGGGTTTGGGATGATCTTGACTTCCCAGGTTGACCTGCATCACCTTGTCTTCAGTAGGTGGTTCGCGCGATTCGAATCGCTTTTCCCATTGGAGGTTTAATAGCTGGGCCCATGGTTCCTCATCAGTAGCTTCTGCAGGCTCCAATTGACTGCTTGAAGTCATATTGACAGTGAGGTCTTCGAACATTCCTCCTACACTGATATCCGAGTTCCACTCAGAGGATGAGGCTGAATGTGATGGAATTGGTTCATTTTCTTTGGCTTGAACCGTTGCTAACGATGTGGGTGTAACGTATCCCAACCCCCTGCGTGTACTATCATAGTAATTTGCAGGCTTCCCTTTAGGCACAAAGTTCCGCATCAAACTGCGCCTTCCTTTTCCAAAATTCAGGGCTCCTCCATGCTTTAGGTCGTACCCCATTTTCTTCATAATATGGCGCGCTGGCCGCGCGTAATGAAAGAATTGTGGAGTGTCTGAGTCTGAACTTGAATCTGCGGCCGTGGGTTCCCGTGGTTGGGTTCTACCGAAGATTATCGGTAACTGACCTTCATTGGATGGCGGGATCACTAAAACGGATCCTTCTGCGGATTCCATGGGCGTACTGGACGCACTTGGCTTATGTAGGGGCATATGCAGAGAGCCATCCGTAATGGATTCAAACAGCCCAATACTCGCAGGATAATCGAAAGAAATATTATCATTAATTACCCATTCACCTTCATCCTCTGAAGGAGTATTACATTGGGGATTATTAAGACATGCTATAATTGGTTCACCAATCAGAATAGCTGGCGTGCCTGCTTCGGATTCTGAATCCGCCTCATTGCCACTTTCATCATCGTCTGGCAATGGTTCCTTAGGTGTTTCACTGGCCTCTTGATACAGGAGAGCGTCAGTGAAGTAATTTTTCACCCCTTTGAATGGTTGCTTCTCAGTAAAGACAGTTCGTACTGTCGCATCATCTTTAACATATTTGAAGCATTGGTGGAGAGTAGAGGGAACGATCCAGTTGGCATGGATCCATGGCCGTCCCAGCAGCAGGTTATATGATGTGTCAGTGTCAATGACATAGCATGTCACCTCTGACTTCAGGCTTCCGATTCTGCAACGGAGTCGAATTTTCTCCAGTGGATGACTGCTCCTGGCGTTGAAACTGTATATTGTAGTAGTGGTTGCGGACAACCTGTACAGTGGTATGCCGAGGAAGTAAAGAAGCCTTTTGGGGATGATGCTGAGTGCGGACCCCAGATCGACTTGTATTCTTTCGATGCACGTTGAACCGATATATCCGGTGTAGTACAGAGGTCGATCGTGCTTGTTGTCTTTGAGAAGCATATCTTCCGCCGTGAATGTAATAGCGGGCACCTTGGATTGTGTATAATGACATTCTGGGCAAGGAGACTGAACGTCGTCGTTAGGGATCTCAGGCATGCATGTCAGAAAGGATTCTGAATTGGCTAGCGCATCCCTGAGTGCTTCTCTTGTTTCTTTTGAGAGGCGAAGGAGCTCGTGTACAGTGATACGAGCTGGGATATTGGCCAGTTGAGCCAATATGTCAAACCGAAAGGGCGTATCAAACCCTTGGCCTGGTGGTTTCTTCAACACGTGGTCGAATCGTACCTCCTTAGGCCTCTCTTTTCCCTTGGTTGGGATTGGAGTGGATGCTGGCACTTGTACTGACGTCGTTTGCTATTGTGTCTCGTCAGTAGACTTTTCATACTGCCTCAAGTATGATTTTTCGGATCGGGTGCCCGTCTGTTGAGGCGTATCGGCTTGCGCCGTGCAAGCAAGCTTTTCCCTTCTGAATCGCTGAGGGAAGCTGATGTAAAGTTCCCATCGTCTGGCAGGATGGAAATGACATTGCAAGATTTGCCCTTTGACTTGGGCTTCTTTGAATCCCACTGCACGTCTTGGACGAGGTCTGGGTGTATCCACATGACTTCTCCTGTCTCCAATGTTAAGGGAACAAGACCATTATTGTTTTGAGTTGTAGCTGGAGGATGCTTGACGTCCAACCGTGGAGCGAGGACTGGATAAGTTCCGTCAGGAACTGTGACCTTTGGAGTTTTGCCGAACTCGAGGGTCACCATATTGGCAGTGACTTTCTTCTGCTCCGTCTTCAACGTCAGAACCCCGGCATCGACCAGGGCTTGTATTCTGTCCTTGAGGACATAACACTTGTCAGTAGGATGGTGGATCATCCTGTGGTAGAGGCAGTATTAAGGGTCGTTTATGCGCCCTATCTCATTGGGACGTCGAGCATCTGGCAGTTTCATTTTGTTCCCTTTGTGGAGCAGATGGAATATCGTGTCCACCTGATTGTCTTTGAAGGAGTACTGCTTTGGAGGGAACTTAGGCTCCTGATTGCTGAAGCCGCTCTTCTTGGCCTTCGACTGCACATCTCCGGATAACTCCACAGACATAGTCTCTTTGCCTTTAGCTTGAGAAGATTGCGGTGGGTCGCCATGCCCTTTGTTGTTCATCCCCCACTTGCTTCTAGGGGCAGATGGTTCGAACTTTTTAGCCGACTTCTCGGCTATCTCTACTTGTTCGACCAATTCCTTCCAAGTGTGGGCTTTGACAGCCCCCATGCGAACTTCCACTTGGTCTAAGAAGTTGTGTCTGCATGTCTATAAGAGCATGGGTAATGGCATCCCTGCTGGGCACATCAAGGATAAATTTCTGAACCGTTCAATGTAGTTACGGACAGATTCGCCCTTCCTCTGTACAGTGGAGAGGAGCTTGTCCATGGTCACTTCGGTATCATCCTCATAGAAACGAGAGAGGAACAGAGTTTCCAGGTCGATCCAAGAGTTGATAGAACCCGGGGGGAGACTTCGGAACCAGTCAAATGCCACCCCCCTTTAAGGTGCCAATGAATAGCCTAGCCATGATGGCGTCATTGCTTATAACATTATCAGTCTGAGACCGACAATAGTAGATGTGCTGATTTGGCGAGCTCTTTCCATCATAGGTATGCAACGTTGGTGGTTTGAACTTCAGTGGATATAGCACCGAATCCCACTCCAGCGAATAAGGACGGACTGCCCCTACCTTCTTTAATTCATCCCTCTGAGCTAGGGATGCGATTTGAGCTTGGAGGCCCTTAAGGACTTCGGCGTCTAAGGAAGAGCCCTCCTTGGATTTCTTTGGCTTTGGCTGCTCATTGCTGAAGTGTTCATCCTCATCGTGATTGCTCCTGGCATCGTTGTCATTCCGATTGCTGAGGAGTCGAGCAAGCATCTGTTGAATATTATGCAAGGCTTCTTGCTGGGTTCTGGAAGTTTGCTCCTGAGCTTCCAGGCGCCGACGAAGGTCGTCGTTGACGTTATCAGCCATATTGACTGATGCTCTGTCTGTTTGCACCGAGCTAACTGTCGCCGAAGAGGCGTACCCACTATCTTCATCTTCTTCGTCCGATAATTGGAGTGATCTCCTGGGCTGTGACGAGGCTAGGGCCGTCGAGGAAGAAGGCTACTCGTAACTGTAGGGTATCGCCACCCTAGATCTGGTGTTTCGGAAGACACCCTCTTCATGCACCAAGACTTCGCCTAAGCCTGGGCTGTAGTCTGGATCTGGGAAGCTGCGGGTGTCGTCAGATGTTTGACTTCCTCCGCATAACTCTCGTCCTCTCCCAGTCATGTTGACGGATGCGGAGGCTGGATCTCGTGAGGTGCTCCTTCTGCGATGCTTCATAGGGAGATGTACAGACAGCCGATCAAAAACTGATCGCCGGCAATGAGTTGAGTGGACTGTCACCAACTGACATCCCTTTTGTTGACAATAGGGGGAAGTGGTTCGGAAAGACACCGACTTCCGCCTGTTCGCCAAGAGTTCTCGCAAGTCAGGCCCATGGGAGCCTAAATAATCCTGTGGAGAGGCCTTGCTGTAGCGTACATAGGATGATGTTCCGCTCCTCTTATCCCTGCAGAAGGGATTAGCACTGAATAGTATTTCAGTTCTAGCTTTGCCAACAGGTGCGAGCTTAATGTTTGACGAACTGGAGAGCGGAGCACGCTGTGGTGCTTTACCCACTATGCCGCTGCAAAGGGGATTAGCCTTAGATAACACTTTGGTCTTAGCCTCGCGGCCATGGACCCAGTAAGTACGCTGTGGTACAGTAGCTTCGCTCATATGAACGAGGCAGGCACAAGGCATTGCTGCTCTTGAATTGGGTGATGGTATGATTGCCGTCGTGACTTCATGGTCGGCAGCATTGTTGGAGCAGATAGGCATCTTGCCTTTTTCTTCGCGAAGGAGGCGCGATTTTGGCGTAGCTACGCCCGAGGCTTCGGCCAGAAACATCTATTTAGGCTTCCATACCCGCCTTGGCAGAGGAGACTTAGGTTCGCAAGGCACCTGATTAGCCACACGCGAGGCTGAGGGGTGTTCGCAGAATTCTGCTTCCGGTTTCTGCTTTGAAACCTTGGTCGTGGGAACCTTCCTATGCTTCCGTGCTCGAAGCATTGGGCCACCCCCAGAGAGGACTTCTTCAAATCTTCCTTGATCGAACTGAACCACCAAGTTCTCACAAGTAAAGGAATCAGACTGCGGACGTGCTTCCTTGTTGCGCCAAATAACCGCAGTAAGTTTGCAGAGAACCTTTTCTGTCTCCGCAGAGACTTTCCTTGAAGATTTAGCCAGAGGGGCTCTGGCTGTGCCGGCTTTTCTGAATTCAGAGTTAGACCCGAAGGTCTGTTCGTCGCATCGCGACACTTGATTCTCGGCGGTGGAGAATACAATCCCCAGCGGAGTCGCCATCTTGTTTTCCATTATATTTGCAAAGGGGGAAAACTTACAAAAAAGAGTTTGAGGAGCTAAATTACAAGTATTCTTAAAAAGATTACAAGTAGATCTCCTCAGAGATTCTAGAGAAGTGTGCCGTTAGGAGTCTGGTCAGGCGCGACCACTTTGTCCCTTTGACGATGCGAGCGATGAGATTCCCTTCTCGCCTGGTTCCGGGAATCAGAGAATAGAAGGTTGGTAGAACCCTCTTGCTGCTTCTCAAAATCGCCTTCAATTAGGAATTCCTTCTCCCCTGGTTCCGGAGATTCCTTGAGAAGAAGGACGATGTTAGGGTATCAACACCCTGGATAGAGAAAGCAATTCTCTAAAAGATCTCTGAATTTGAGAGCGCACGGTGCGTTGTGAAGAAGTCTCTGCTTGTGGAGTCTTCTCTCTTGCGTATCACCTCAGAAGAGCTCTTTGAAGAAGTCCTCTCTCCTTGTGCCCTGGCGGGCTATTTATAGGGAGAGCAAAGGGTATAATCGTCCCTTAAAGATATGAAAACAGATTGAATCAAATCTGTTTAAATCTGAAAAGTAGCCTTGCTGCGAGACTAGGATCAGCTTCTGCGAAGCTAGAAATGGCAGGTCGGTTGATCCTCTTGATTTATTTTGATCCTTTCCATATTATTGGAGGATTTCCCCTGATCTTCTTACTCGTTTTAGAAGAGTTAAGAGATTGTGGCAATCAACTACCAAATTTGATCTCCGATTTGATCTTAATTGGATTTGATCTGATTGGATCAGATCTCATCTTGAGATTTGATTGGTCAAAGGTTGACCATAGCAGACCAATGGCGGAGCTGTCCGCATTGAGCTCGTAGCGGAGCTAGAAGTAGCTTCTGGCGAAGTCCGAAAAAAACCCTTTGGCGGAGCTAGAAGTCCTCTGTGGCGAAGTTGCGAGTTAGCTTTTTGGCGAGGCTTCGAATGGCTTCAAGGCGAAGTCGGGTGATACTAGCCTTTTAAGCGAGGCTATCCGTTTGGGCTCATGCGATGCTAAGTGCTAGCACCTTTAGACCTGCTGAGGTCTGTTTAGAAACAATCCGGGTTCACTGTCTAGTTACTGGATCAGTGGAGTCCAAGTTGCTTCCTTGTCCCTCGGAGATGGGTGAAAACTGGTCTTCAGCTCGTCTGTCACTTGTCTTTTGTAAATGTCAATAAGTTTAGACATTGTTCGGACCAATAAGAATCTTGTCTTTTTTAAGTGTCAACAGAACCTGGCATAAAAAAATCTGTGAAAATTTTCACACTCGGCCTCACTCAAACTAAGATTTCCTATCTCGTTCTATACTTAAGTCCTAAGAAACCCTATACTTGCTCCATAACTGACACATGTTTAACCCTTTGAATACTTGAACCTAGCGCTTTGAAACCAACTATAATGACCCAAAGTTTCGCAAATCAGTTGCAGTCTGGGTGTGAACTTTTGAGTCATTAAAATACGGTACATAACTTAGGCAGTTCAAATATACTAAAGAGAGAATAATAAACAAACATATCTAACATATGAAGAGAACATAGAAATTGCATGACATATATATAAAAAAAATCCTACTAGGGGTAAAGATTTCAAGTCATATATACAAGGAGTCCCAACATAGGGATACAGAGTCAAAGTCGAATATACAAACACAACTAGTACATGATGAAAGTTACCTAGAGGGGGGTGAATAGGTGAAGTGCTAATCAAAATCCAAATTACCAAAAACTATGACTAATGAAACTAACATACAAAAGAATTTCAAAAAGTTAAGCCGAATTTCCGATGAAGGGCTCTAGAACCTCTCTCCTTAAGAGTCCTTTTTTATAAAAGTTGAGGTGCTTCAATTGATCTCTTGGATCAAAATAAGTGTAGGCACAATATCAAGCATGTATGAAAGCAATAATAATAATGCAAGATATAAGTAAGTTGAGTTGAGTTGAGAGATAGCAAACGCAAATACAATGATAAGTTTCATGGTTCGATCCACTTGCTCTATGTCCCTGCCTTCACCTGGAAGGATTTCAACTATTTCTATAATGAAACTCCACAAACAAAACAACCCATATACAAGAGTTGGGCACAAAGCCAATGAATCTCTACACAAGAGGTGAGCAAAAAGCCAAGGTACAAAACCAATACACAAAGCAAATACACCTCATACAAGAGGGTAGCACAATAATTTATGGAAGTACACCACTTGGTGATCACAAAGATCACTAACTAGAAATCTCAATAAAAATAAGAAATTATAAAAGGTTCAATAGAAATGATAGCTTAAGTTTGTGAGAAAACTAGAAGTTTTGAAATTAAGTTCTTAAGAAAAGACTTGAGAAAATTTTCTTGAAGAAAAAAAAAATTGAAGCTTGAAACTTGAATTTCCCAAAAAATTGTTTTCTTGATTTTTCAAAACTTTAAATATAAACTTTCTCAATCAAAAATAATTTCAAAATCTTGTAAAACTCTTCTCAAAATCTTCTAAAAAATATTGTTAAAAACTTTCTCCAATGACACCTATTTATGGGACTAGGGTAGAGATCATTAGAGAGTAAACACAGGTGTTAAAATAGTAATTAAACCCTAATAAAATAAAATATTTCTATTTGATAATAAAACAAAAACACTCAAATAGAAAACGAGCTGCTTCTGGCTGTTTCACCAGAGTCCGGTCGACCGCCAATGCTATAAAAATAGTCGTTGGAGCCCACAATCGACCGAACTAGTCGATCAATCGAGCTCAAATAAAGAGCTCTGCTACTATGGCGGTCGATCGGGCGGTCGATGAGGTCTGAAACAGAGAGCACAAAATTTTCTATAGTCGACCGGTCATTCGACTGACACGCACACACACAAAGCTGAGCATATCAGGTTGACCGGTGATTGAGTTTAGACCTGCAAACAAAAATATAGATTCTTAGAACTTAAGAATAAAGAGTGCAAGTACTCAATACTACCGCTATGGCAAGTGGCTATGCGAGTCGTGATCACAAGGAGGGACTAGCGATGGAAGCTTTTTAATAAGTTCTCTTTTATGCTACAAAGTATGGTTAAAAGTCTTCTTTTAGTTCTTTAAAAGAAAAGGAAAAATAGGTTAAAGTTAAGTTAGGAAGAAAGTGGTAGATTGAGAAGGTGAAAAAAATGGAAAATGATTATATACAAAGAAATTAAAAAGAGTGATGAAAGAGTTGGGTGTTGATGGTGTTGGCGATCTAAACTAAAGAATTAAAAGAAAGAAAACTAAAATCTAAAAAACTTACTTACCTCTTCGGCGCCTGCTTCACCTTTGACCTGTTTTAATGATGTACCTTTGTTTGAAGGCGAGCGAAGTATGACAAATAGGATCTTTCCCATTCCCGATTTATACTATGAAATGAAGGGGCAAGCTACACTACCATAGAAATGGATATCCATCACTATAAGCCATCAATGACACTTAAAAGGGCAAGGCAACTTCGAGGCTATCAGATTCATTTAGATCCACAAACACAGAATAAGGAAGCATACAAAAACAAGAATAGGAAAGAAAAGAAAACTTCGATTCGATTCAAATAACAATGAAAAAAAAGATTACTTACATTGGTGTCACCCTCAGTACAAGCTTGTTCTCATTCCTCCATGAAAGTCTCCTCTCCTCTCAGTTACATAAAGAAAATAAAAATTACATAAAAGAAAACTAAAAGCTTAAGTTACAAACTATAGTATAGCCTAAATTTTACTCTCTATTTTGTCACTTTTTCTGGTCTCTGAAAAACCCAATATTTATAGGCAAAACCCAATGGGGAGGAGTGAACGAAGATAGGGGGAGCAAACACTCCCCCAACAGAAACAAAATAGCAGCGAAAATGCGGCTTTGACCACGTTTTCGTAGCCTGGGTATGGCCAGGTGGTCACACCTGGGGGTACATCTCCTGGTTTTGGTGATTTTCATTTATCTGATTCTGGATTCCCCGTTTCAGTTCCTGGATTTGACGAAATGGTCTTTGATCTTTAGCTTTGACCAGTTAATTTGTAGAGATTTATTTTAACTGGTTTTCAACCAATCTGATTTTCCCTGATCTGCTCTGATTTTCTGATTTCGAATTAATTCTGAATTAAATCAGAATTTTGATTGGCTTTTGGGCTCGTTTCTCTTCCCTCTCCTTTAATTATGGGCCTGCATATAAATTAGACAATAATTAGGATTAAAAATAGAGTTTATTATATAATAAGTATGAAAATGTAACAATAAATGTGCAATATATGTGACCGATCACAGCCTCACACTTATCTTTTGCTCGTCCCCGAGAAAAACAACAAAACTAAATAAAAATTATTAGACCACTTTCGCGGGTCACGCGATTGCACTAAGCATGTGCAATAAGCCGTTAAACCTCTAGGTTTCCCCTAGAGGACGAGTTTTGTCTTGTGGGGGTTTTCAGTGGATTGCACCCACAAAATCTATAAAGAAAGAGGAAAATAATAGTATTTTGAAAACACATTTTGAAAGAGAAAAATATTTGAAATATTATTGTAAGAATTACGTGATCTATAAGTTATAGAAAAACAGAATTTTTCATTCCTAAACTTAGTCTCTATTCAAAAACTTGTTATCAATTAAAGTAAGAAGTCAAATTGTACTTCGCATGTAGTCTATTATTTTATCCTAAGTCATATGCACCTTCGTGACCGTGAAATTTTGACTAATGGTTCTTTAATTCTAACTCTTATGCCTTATTTATTTATTTGTTATTTTTGGTGGTATCATTCCTTAGTTCTATTAGGCTTTCCAATTTGCCCATGTAACGAGTCTTTAATCGGTGACTCCCAAACCAAACGGTCTTTGGGCACCAGGTGAGAAGACACCCCAAGGACTTAAGAATTCGAGCAAACAAGGCCACAAAACTAAGAATTTTTTTTATGTGAACCGCTTTTAGGCGTGAATACTTATGCTTTATAAGGCACAAATATCCAGCTTAATCAGAGGATTTTTATATAAATATATGTATTTTTTCCTTTTTCTTTTTTTTAAAATAAGGCATAAGAATCTTTGTTTTTGAACCCTAAGTGTGTAAATGTATAAAGCATGCATATATTATCAAGGTAAAGATCAAGACTAAATTACTTTCGCAAAATTTCTTCCTAAGCTTAGAAATCAAACAAATAATCTTATTTTGACCAAGTATAAGAAATCCTAATTATGATTCTCCTATTCCTTAAAATTGACTTAATTTCTTATAAAAAATATGTCAAAATATTGTTTCTATTTTCAAAAAGTTTTTAAAAGTAAAGAAAATGTTAATAATTATTTTTTTAAAAATAAAAGGAAAACCATCGTTAGATTAGAACCCTCCCCCCACCTATCTCATGCATTGTCCTAAATGTATGAATTAATGCATAGATGCATGAAAAAGAAGACAGGGAAAGAAAATATTACCTTAAGGTGGTGGTTCTAGTGGTGATCTAATTGGTCCACGAAATGCGGCCCAATTTAAATTGCGTGGAGTTTGGAGGAACCCACCAGAAATCTCTCTAATATAATCCACTAAAATGATGTATATATGAATGATTTTTATTAAGAATTTTACCCCATCTAATTTTTAAATTTTCAAACTAATTTCAGAGTCATTATTATCAACACCTCTGTCCCAAAATGGAGTATGAAAAGATGGAATGACTGATCTGGAATCAGGAAGGGCATGACTACAATCGACTCAGGAAAATGACTGAAGTCAAGTAAAGGTTCAGGAGTCAAAATTTGTTAAGGAAGTGAGTCCAAATTAAGAAGTTAAAATTCAAGTCCACATTCATTTTTCCACAATGGAATGTGACTTTCTAAGATTGGTGATTCAAGTTCAAGAATGACAGGTATGGGAATCAAAACTGACTCTAAAATATTGCTCAAATCAGGTAGCAAAATAGGAGTCAATATTGATTCAAAAATTTGAACTGGATCACAAATTTGAGACTTAAGGTCCACTTCTCATTGAGTTCAATTTCGTAAAAAATGAGAACTTGTCAATTTATCAACAGGACTTTCAAAAGTATGAAATTGGTCAAGTTCAATATGATGATTATAAAAGATTGGTTATTCAATTTCCCGATAGACAGGCACAGGATCCAATATGGACTCTGGAGAAGGATTGAAATAGGTGAGGACACTGGAGTCATTATTGAATCAGGAAGTAGAATTGAATTACCAAGTTGAGGTTCAGGATCATATTCATTCTCAAGTTCAATTTCAGAAAGGGATAACTTGCCAAAATGTCAATGTGGTTTTCAAAATTTAGAGTTTGGGCAAGTTCTAATGGGTGTCCTGAAATGGAATCTTATTTTCCAAAACAACATTATTCTTTGGTTCAAACAGAATGGTTAGCGACATCAGGAATGGTCAAAGGGTGAGAATGGAGAGTTTTGACCATTATATCTATGTCATGATTATGAGTGATTTGAGCCTGAGTCATGACTTCAAGCAGCCTTTCATAGTCGATTGGTTCATCATTTTGTTGCGATTGGACTTGAAAAGATGAAGTTTTGTTTTTGAATTTGTGATGAAACCGTGAGTCCATTAGATTTTGTGATTGTTGCTCGGACTCACGCATACTCTTTTCCAAGATTGATGGTTTTCTATTTTGAACTGGTAGAACTGAGCATGAATCTTAGAAATATTGTAGAATTAGGGAGACCTGAAATTTTCGTTCAGCCTCCTACATGACTTCTATACTCTTTTCTTACTTGGATTTTTCTTCAATAGGTTGGTCCAAAAAAGGAGTATAGGAAGCAAAATTAGGCAATAAATATTGTGAAAATTGTGGACAAGGTGGATAAGGAGGACATGTTGGTTGAAAATTGGACTCGGGAGAGGTGAATCCCCATTGACTCTGTAAAGAGTTAGAATTATTTTAGAAATTATGGCCATAAGATTGAAAGCATGGGTTGTTTGATTTGGATAAGTCTAACCCGGCACACTAGGTTGGTTAAAGTTATGATATGCCTGATAATATCTGAAAAGAGGTCGGGTGTAACATGGATTACCATTAAATTGAAAAAATTATTGTTATAAGCCATATCACACAATAAATGTCAAACACAAACAAAAAAAAAAAATAAGCAAACAAATAAAAAGAAAAATCTAACCTAAGTTAAGGTAGATCTTAGACCTAGACAACTCCTAACTGGTTAGACTATCACAGGGGGGTATATTGCTGAATCTGACTACAAGTTAATCGGTAAGGTAGGGCCAAGATCGTTGGGAGGTATCCGTGCCTAAGCAACGAGCCTAATTATGCCAAACCACTAACCTTAGGGATTTCCCCCCTCAATCCCCAACCTTAGACGCCAATTAGGCAATAGTCAAATTCAAATCAACTTCCACCTTAGGTCAGTCTTCTATATGAGTCTGAGATGTCCCTAGGGCCAATGTCTGCTCAGTTTTAGTTAGGCTGGTTAGTGAGTGAGGAGATGGTTTGTGGGCTAAGATAGGGTAATGACTTTCCCACCTTATCTTGTTTATAGGACAAGCCCATAAGATTGATTGTGCAAAGTGTGCAAGAAATAGAAAAGTAACATTCACATGCAAATATCACCCAATAATGTTTCCTAAAGTATATGCCATGCATACGATCCTTTTTCTCCAACAGTACTATAAAATGTAAACGAATAAGACACATGACTAAATGCAAAGTATAAACCGTTTTTAGCATTTAACAAAACATCATTTTACTGTTGAGGTTAGAAAATATGCACAGTGAGACAAACAAGGAAATAAATAGCAACAGAATTTTAGCTATGCAATTCAGCCAACCTGAAAAAATGCAGGTTAGTAGTTCACTCAGATTGCAACTGGAATGTAGCAAATCTGAGAGCGTCTGGGCTCTGTGATTGATGATTTACCTGCACAAAAAATGCAGAATTTTAGAACTTAACAATAGAGATATTCAAGTACTCAATACTACCGCTATAGTAAGTGGCTATGCGGGTCGTGATCCACAAGGAGGGACTAGTGATGGAAGCTTTTTAGTAAGTTCTCTTTTAGGTTACAAAGAATGGCTAAAATTCTTCTTTTAGTTATTTGAAAGAAAATGAAAAAGAGTTAAAGTTAAGTTCGGAAGAAAGTGGTACACTGAGAAGGTGAAAAATGGAAAATGAATATATATATAAAGAAATTGAAAAGATTGATAAATGAGTTGGAGAATTTTGGTGTTGTGATCTAAACTAAAATTAAAATAAAAGAAAGTTAAAACCTAAAAAATAAAACTTACTTACCTCTTCGGCGCCTGCTTACCTTTGACCCGTATCGACGATGTACCTTTATTTGAAGGTGAGCAAAGTATGACAAATAGGATCTTCCCCATTCTCGTATTACACTATGAAATGAAGGGACAAGCTACACTACAATAGAAATTGATATCCATCACCATAAGCCATCAATGGCACTTGCAAGGGCAAGACAACTTCGAGGCTATCGTTTCATTTGGATCCACAAACACAGAAGAGGAAAGTAAATAAAAACAAGAGTAAAGAAGAAAAAGAAACTTTAATTAGATTCAAATAACAATGGAAGAAAAAATCACTTACACTGATATCACCTTCAGTACAAGTTTGCTCTCATTCCTCCATGAAAGTCTCCTCTCAGTTACATAAAGAAAATAAAAATTACATGAAATAAATAAAAAAACCTAAGTTACAAACTACAAATTAGCCTAAATTCTACTCTCTGCTTGGTCCTCCTGTGGTCTCTGCAAAACCCTGTATTTATAGGCAAAACCTAACGGGGATAGACATAAGAAGATAGAGGGAGCAAACGCTCCCCCTAACTTTCTAACAAAGCCGCGAAAATGCGGCTAAGACTGCGTTTCTGCGGCCTTGCTATGGTCAGGTGGCCACAGCTGAGGAGTGGAGCTGCCTGGTATCGTGATCTGAGGTTTATCTCCTTTTGGATTTGCCGTTTAGGGTCCTGGATTTGACGAAACCTTCGTTTATCTTCGTCTTTAACCAATTGATTTGTGAAAATATGATGTAACTGGTTTTCAACTGACTTTATCTTCTCTGATTCGCCCTGATCTGTCCTGATTTTTTGATTTCAAATAAATTCTAAATTAAATCAAAATTTTGATGGGTTTTCTCTTCCATCTTCTTTAGCAATGGGCCTACATATAAATTAGACAATAAATAGGATTAAAAGCAGAGTTAATTTTATAATATGTATGAGAATATGATAATAATTATGCAATATCAGCGACCAATCACACCCCCATACCTATCTTTTGCTCGTCCTTGAACAAAACAACAAAATTAAACCAAAGATTATTAGACCACTTTCGAAGGTCACGCGATTGCACTGAGGTTGTGCAACAAGCCGTTAAACCTCTAGGTTACCCCTAGAGGACAAGTTTTATCTCGTGAGGGTTTTTAGTGGATTGCGCCCACAAAATTCACAAAGAAAGAGAAAAATATTAGTATTTTGAAAACACATTTTGAAAGAAAAATATTTGAAATATTATTGTAAGATTTAAGTAATCTATAAATTATAGGAAAACCAAAATTTTTATTCCTAAATTTAGTCTCTATTAAAAAAATTGTTATCAATTAAAGTAAGAAGTCAAATTGTTCTTCTCATCTAGTTTATTACTTTACCCTAAGTCATATACACCTTCGTGACCGTAAAAACTCTTATGCCTTATTTATTTATTATATATATATTTTAATTTTTGGTGGTATTATTCCTTAGTTCTATTAGGCTTTCTAATCTGCCCATGTAACGAGCCTTTAATCGGTGACTCCCAAACCAAACGATCTTAGGGCACCGGGTGAAAAAACATGCCAAGGACTTAAGGACTCGAGCAAACAAGGTCACAAAACTAAGAATTTTATTATATGAGCCGCTTTTAGGCGTGAACACTTATGCTTTATGAGGCACAAATACCCAACTTAATCAGAGAATTTTTCTAGATATATATATATATTTCTTTTTTTTCCAAACTTATGTAATAATCTTTTGCATAAATACCAAGGCTTGCTTAGGCCAAAGCACTTAGCTAATCAATAATTAGATTTTTTTTTTTTTTCATAGATATACATATATATTTTTTATAAGGCATAAGAATCTTTGTTTTTGAACCCTAAGTGTGTAAGTGTATAAAGTGCGCATATTTCATCAAGGCAAAGATCAAGACTAAATTACTTTGACAAATTATCTTCCTAACCCTAAAAATCAAACAAATAATCTTATTTTAACCAAGTATAAGAAATCCTAATTATGATTCTCCTATTCCTTAAAATTGACTTAATTTCTTACAAAATATGTCAAAATATTGTTTCTATTTTTAAAAAGTTTTTAAAAGCAAAGAAAATGTTAATTATTTTCTTCTTTTTAATAAAAAGGAAAACCAAAGTTATGTTAGAACCCTCCCCCACACCTATCTCATGCATTGTCCTCAATATATGAATTAATGCATAGATGCATGAAAAAGAAAAAAGGGAAGAAAAATATTACCGTAAGGTGGTGGTTCCTGTGGTGGTCTGATTGGCGGTCCAATCTAATTTGCGTGGAGTTCGGAGGAACCCATCAGAAACCTCTATAATATAACCCACTAAATGATGTATATATGTGCAATTTTTATTAAAAATTTTACCCATCTAATTTTCAAATTTCACAAATAATTTCGGAGTCAATTTTATCTACACTCTTGTCCCAAAATGGAGTGTGAAAAGATGGAATGATTGACTTGGACTTAGGAAGTACAGGAACTAATACAGACTCAGGAAAGTGACTTAAGTTAAGTAAAGGTTCAGGAGTCGAGATTGGTTCAGGAAGTGGATCCAAATCAAGAAGTTAAAACTCAAGTCCACATTCATTTCCCAACAACGAAATGTGACTTAACATTGGTGATTCAAGTTCAAGAATAACAGGTGCGGGAATCGAAACTGACTCTAAAATATTATTCAAGTTAGGTAACAAAACAGGAGTCTATATTGATTTAGGAATTTGAACTAGATCACAAATTAGAGAATCTTGGTCACATTTCTCATTGAGTTCAATTTCATAAAAATGAGAACTTGCCAATTTGTCAATGGGACTTTCAAAAGTATGAAATTGGTCAAGTTCAATATGATGATCATAAACGATTGGTGATTAAGTTTCATGATGAATTGGCACAGGATCCAATATTAACTTGGAAAAAAGATTAAAATCAAGTGAAGATACTAGAGTCATTATTGAATCACAAAGTTGAGGTTCAGGATCATATTCATTCTCAAGTTCAATTTTAGGAAAGGGATAATTTGTCAAACTATTAATGTCATTTTCAAAATTTCGAGTTTGGACAAGTTCAAATGGGTGTACTGGAATGGAATCTTGTTTTCCAAAACAACATGATTCTTCGGCTCTAACAGAATGGTTAGCGACATCAGAAATGGTTAAACGGTGAGAATAGAGAGTTTGGACCATTAGTCTATGTCATGATTACGAGTGATTTGAGCCTGAGTCATGGCTTCAAGCAGCTTTTCATAGTCGATTGGTTCATCGTTTCGTTGCGATTGGACTTGAAAAGGTGAAGTTTTGTTTTTGAATTTGTGGTGAAAATTGTGAGTCCACCAGATTTTGTGATTGTTGCTTCGACTCACGCATACTCATTTCCAAGATTGATGGTTTTCTATTTTGAACTGGTGGAATTGAGTATGAATCTTGAAAATATTGGGGACACGGTGGATAAGGAGGACAAGTTGGTTAAAAATTGGACTCGGGGGAGATGAATCCCCATTGACTCTATGAAGAGTTGAAATTATTTTAGAAATTATGGTCATAAGATTTGGGGCACGGGTTATAATGATTCAGATAAGACCAAACTGGCACACTAGGTTAGTTAAAATTATGATATGTCGGGTTGGTAATATCCAAAAAAGAGGTCAGGGTGTAATATGAATTACTATTAAAATTGAAAAAATTATTGTTATAAGCCATTTCACATAGGAAATGTCAAACATAACAAAGAAAAACAAACAAATAAGCGAACAAATAAAAAGAAAAAAAATCTAACCAAAGTCAGGGTAAACTTTAGACGTAGACGACTCTTAACTGGTTAGACTGTCCACGGGGGTATATTGCTGAATCTGACCACAAGTTAATCGGCCAGGTAGGGGCAAGATTGGTGGGAGGTATCCGCGCAGAAGCTACGGCCTAATTAAGCCATACCACCAGCCTTCGGAGTTTCACCCCTCAATCCCCTACCTTAGACACCGATTTGGCAAAAGTCAAATTCAAATCAACTTTCCCCTTAGGTCAGTCTCCTATTTGAGTCCGAGATGTCTCTAGGGCCAACGTCTACTTAGTTTTAGTTAGGCTTAGGTTAGTAAGTGAGGAGATTGTTTGTGGGCTAAGGGAGGGTAATGACTTCCCCACCTTATCTTGTTTATAGGACAAGCCCTTAAATCAATTTAGTGCAGTGTACAAGTATATAAGAAAAAAGTAACACTCAAGCAATATTTCATACAAGAATGAACCTTATACTAAAGGCTATGCACACATACCTTGGCTCCAGCACTCTTCGACAGTAAATAGAAAATGTAATGAAATAGACACGTGCCTAAATGCAAAGTCTAAATCATTTTTAGCATTTACAATCAACTTTTTACTGTTATGTTAGAAATGTATATACAGTGAGTCAAACAAGAAAATAAATGCTACAGAGATTAAACTATACAATTCAGCCAACCTGCAGAAAATACAGGTTAGTAGTTCACTCAGATTGCCACAGGAATGTAGCAAATCTGAGGGCTTCTGAGCTCTGCTTTCTTGAGCAGAGTCCAGGGCCACTAATATGTCTACTGTAGTAAAAATTTCTTATTGTTAAACTTGTACACCAAGAACAAAGAAGAAGGTTAACCAAAAATATAAACATAGAAAGAGAATAACTTACCGTCCCTCCCCGGCAACGGCGCCAAAATTTGATTGAGGTTTTTACCTGCACAAAAAATACAGAATTTCAGAACTTAAGAATTGAGATGTTCAAGTACTCAATACTACCGCTATAGCAAGTGGCTATGCATGTCGTGCTCCACAAGGAGGGACTAGCGATGGAAGTTTTTTTAGTAAGTTCTCTTTTAGGTTACAAAGAATAGTTAAAATTCTTCTTTTAGTTCTTTAAAAGAAAATGAAAAAGCGTTAAGTTAAGTTAGGAAAAAATTTGTAGACTGAGAAGGTGGGAAAATGGAAAATGAACATATACAAAGAAATTGAAAGAAATGATAAATGAGTTGGAGAATTTTGGTGCTGCTGATCTAAACTAAAATTAAAAGAAAAGAAATTTAAAACGTAAAAAAAAAAGCTTACTTACCTCTTCGGTGCCTGCTTACCCACCCTTATCAACGATGTACCTTTGTTTGAAGGTGAGCGAAGTATGACAAATAGGATATTCCCTATCCCGTAATACACTATGAAATGAAGGGGCAATCTACACTACCATATAAATGGATATCTATCACCATAAGCCATCAACGGCACTTGCAAGGGCAAGGCAACTTCGAGGCTATCTGTTTCATTTGGATCCACAAACACAGAAGAGGAAAGTAAATGAAAACAAGAGTAAAGAAGGAAAAAAAACTTTGATTAGATTCAAATAACAATGGAAAAAAGATCACTTACACCGATGTTACCTTCAGTACAAGCTTGCTCTCATTCCTCCATGAAAGTCTCCTCTCCTCTCAGTTACATAAAGAAAATAAAATTTACATGAAAGAAAATAAAAAAAGTCTAAGTTACAAACTACAAATTAGCCTAAATTCTACTCTCTGCTTTATCCTCTTGTGGTCTCTGCAAAACCCTGTATTTATAAGCAAAACCAAATAGGGAGAGACGTAAGAAGATAGGGGGAGCAAACGCTTCCCCTAACTCTCTAACAAAGCCACAGAAATGCGACTAAGGCCACGTTTTCACAGCCTTGCTGTGGCCAGGTGGCCACAGCCGAGGAGTGGAGCTACCTGGTTTCGTGATCTGAGGTTATCTCCTTTTGGATTTGTCGTTTAGGGTCCTGAATTTGACGAAACCTCCTTTTATCTTCGGCTTTAACAAATTGATTTGTGAAGATTTGATGCAACTGGTTTTCAACCGACTTTATCTTCTCTGATTCACCCTGATCAGCCCTGATTTGCTGATTTCGAATTAATTCTTAATTAAATCAGAATTTTAATAGGCTTTTCTCTTCCCTCTCTTTTAGCAATGGGTCTACATAAAAATTAAACAATAAATAGGATTAAAAGCAGAGTATATTTTATAATATGTATGAGAATATGATAATAATTATGTAATATCAGCGACCGATCACTCTGCTTTCTAGAGTAGAGTCCAGGGCCACTTATATGTCCACTGTAGCAAAAATTTCTTTGTAGTTCAACCTGCACATCAAGAACAAAGAAGAAAGTTAATCAAAATATAAATCTAAAAAGAGAATAACTTACTGTCCCTCCTCGGCAATGGCGCCAAAATTTAATTAAGTTTAGACTTGCAAACAAAAATACAGATTCTTAGGACTTAAGAATAAAGAGTGCAAGTACTCAATATTACCACTATAGCAAGTGGCTATGCGGGTCGTGATCACAAGGAGGGACTAGCGATGGAAGCTTTTTAATAAGTTCTCTTTTATGCTACAAAGTATTGTTAAAGGACTTCTTTTAGTTCTTTAAAAGAAAAGGAAAAATAGGTTAAAGTTAAGTTAGGAAGAAAGTGGTAGATTGAGAAGATGGAAAAAATAGAAAATGAGTATATACAAAGAAATTAAAAAGAGTGATGAAAGAGTTGGGTGTTGATGGTGTTTGTGATCTAAACTAAAGAATTGAAAGAAAGAAAACTAAAACATAAAAAACTTATCTACCTCTTCGGCGCTTGCTTACCTTTGACCTGTATCAACGATGTACCTTTATTTGAAGGCGAGCGAAGTATGACAAATAGGATCTTCCCCATTCCCGATTTATACTATGAAATTAAGGGGCAAGCTACTCTACCAAAGAAATGGATATCCATTACCATAAGCCATCAATGACACTTGCAAGGGCAAGGCAACTTCGAGGCTATCGGATTCATTTGGATCCACAAACACAGAAGAAGGAAGCAAACAAAAATAAGAATAGGAAAGAAAAAAAACTTCAATTCATTCAAATAACAATGAAAGAAAATATTACTTACGCCTGTGTCACCCTCAGTACAAGCTTGTTCTCATTCCTCCATGAAATTCTCCTCTCCTCTTGTTACATAAAGAAAATAAAAATTATATAAAAGAAAACTAAAAACCTAAGTTACAAACTACAGTATAGCATAAATTCTACTCTCTACTTGGTCGCTCCTTCTGATTTCTGAAAAACCCAGTATTTATAGTCAAAACGCAATGGGGAGGAGTGTATGAAGATAGGGGGAGCAAACGCTCCCCCAACAGAAACAAAATAGCCGTGGAAAGGTCGCATTTTCATGGCATGGGTGTGGCCCGGTGGCTACACCCGGGGGGTACTACTCCTAGTTTTGATGATTTTCATTTATCTGATTCTGAATTTCCCGTTTCAGCTCCTTGATTTGACGAAATGACCTTTGATCTTTGATTTAACCAATTGATTTGTAGATATTTATTTTAACTGGTTTTCAACCGATCTGATTTGCCCTGATCTACCCTGATTTTCTGATTTTGAATTAATTTTGAATTAAATCAGAATTTTGATGGACTTTTGGGCTCGTTTCTATTCCCTCTCCTTTAGTAATGGGCATGCATATAAATTACACAATCATTAGAAAACGTAGAGTTTATTATATAATATGTATGAGAATGTGACAATGAATGTGCAATGCATGTGACCGATGAATCGGGCAATTGACCGACAGAGCACTCAGCTCTAGCTAGCGGTAGCTCTATATTTTTATTTTAAAATCTTTTTTAAATGCATCTTTAAATCCAATAAATTTCTGTAAATTCTACAAAAATAAGGTCATGTAAATACATTGAAATACAATTATGTGCGAACAAAAATTCAACACATATTTCAAACATGTGAAATATTTTTGAGATGTTAAATACCATTTTTAAAATACAATTTTTTTCCCAAAACTAAACTTTAAATTGGAAGACAAGTTTGTTCAAAACTTTTATAAATATAAAAACAAGTTTATTAAACTCACTTGAAGCACAATGTGTATGAAAAAAATCCAATACACATAAAAATGATATGAACTTGTTTTTGAGAAAATTCAATCATGAAAGCAATAACATATTCTAATTAAATGAAAATGGGTTAAACTGAAAGATCGAAAATTTTGATCTTAAAAAATAATATTAAACTTATGCTTGTGTGCTTAAGCCATCAAGTCTAATCTAGACTTTACACAAGATTTAGACATATAAACTCCAATCTTTTTCATCATGATGTGATTGTCCTTCTCTACTTCACTCGATCAAAAACTTGATTCATTAGAGTTAGACTCCATCTTGAGTGCTTGATGTCTTCTTTACGCTTGAGCTCTTGAATCAACACATGTTAGCTTTAAACTTAACTTTGAGCCTTTTGAGGATACTAAGAACCAATTAAGATCTTGATCAGTATCTGAAACTTAAACAATACAAGATCATTAGTACTATAACTCATGTAACTCAATGAGTTAATCATCATCAAGACTAGAGTGATAGGCCTTTAGGCTAAAAGTCTCCCTCTTTTTGATAATGACAAAACTCATGGAGTTATACATGTATGAATTAGTGAAAAACTTTGTAAAAACTCTCCCTTAATTCATACATAACAAATAAACAATAAGATATTCAATAAAGCTTAATTTTTCTCCCCTTTGCAAATACAAGCAAGGCACAAACGTTTATGCAAGTCATGAAACATGCATATATAAATACTAAATCTCTCTCTCCCCCTTTTTGTCAACTCATCAATAAAGGGTGAACACGCCAAAGTAAATGTATATGTGATATAAATTCATGATGAGAAAAAAATATTAAGTTAGCTCCCCCTGCATATATGTGTTACATGGAGAAGGGATGACTAAATCCTAAACCACGTAGGCATAATATATAATGTATAGATGGAGATGTTAAGCTCCACTATACACGTGTACTATATAGAGAAGAGAAGTCAAACTCTTATTGATACAATATAAGCATCACAAATTAACATATAAAAGAGACGTTAAGTTAACTCCCGAAGAATATAAAAGAAAATATTTTTCTCAAAATGGACGAAAAATACCAATTTAAAGTTAAAGAACTTCGCTCCCTTTTTGAAACAACCATGAAATAATGCATAAGCTTGTAAAAATATACTAATTTATTTAAAATAAAGTCAAGCTTAGTATGAAACCAATTATGCTATAAAATATGTATGGATAATGTTAAACATGCATAATCAATCATATATATGTATGATGCCAATTGTAATTTAATATTATTTAAAATATGAGGCACACATATATAGATAAACATGAATGACTATATAAAAGAACAAAGATCATGTAAATCATGTGTATAACTCATTGTGTCACCAACTTATATATATGCACAGGTCAAAAGAATAGTCACCTTAAGCATACAAGACATAATCACCCAACCATCCGCCCTCTAAGAGTGGCATTTTCAAAAAAAAAAAGTATTTGAAAATAGTTTGAAAATAACAAATGTAAAGAATGATTAAAATACATTTTAAAAAGAGTACATGTATAAATGCAAGAATCATCAAAACTAGGATATACACTCATAGCTAAACAAGAATTGAGTACACAAAGGATATAAATCTAATTTGACACAAAATTAAGAGTGCATCTCAAAAGCTGTACAAGTATATCACAAGTACTAACAAGATTTACATTTAAACACATAATCAAAACATACAAACTATGATATGCTAAAATCATCCAATTAAAGCATACGTAAATATAAGATGGGGGATAGAGATAATTACCAAATTGGATTGAACTAATCTCTATTTCTCCCAAACAATGTGATCCTCCACTAAACTCCTCTATTGATTTGTCCATTAAATTCTTATTGCATTCACCACCAAGACACCAAACTTCTCACATTTTGTGAGAGCCCACACCTATATAAAAAATAATTGGGGTAGATTTTCATATCCATGTCCTTTTAGGCCTTCGGGGTTAGTATCACTACGAACCCAAATATTTACGTTTGAAAATTTTAATTTATCAAAATAAAACTTGTCTAGATGATCTTTATGGCCACATGTGTGAACAATGATACACATTAGCATATTTGTGAGTATGATGTGTATGTGCATGTCGTGTAGTATATACATGAAGCTTGTTTCTTTTGACTCAAAGATTCCAATCTTTTATGGTCAAATGCACATTGGCTAAAGGTTAAGCTTAAACAATCAATCTTTTTCTTCAAAGCATAAATCTCATTTTTATCAATGGAAGATCTAATATTTTTAGCATGAGAAGTATGAGAAACAAAATCTTTTACATTTAAAATTAACTCAACTTTGTTTTTCAAATAATCATTTTCTTTCAAAAATATTTTCTTTTCTTTTTAAACCAAAATCAAGTTTTGAAGATAAAATACCAATTTCTTTCTTTAATTTCAATTTTTCTTTAATAATCAAATCATATTTTTCAAATAATTCCTCACAACACAAAGCAAGATCATCATATGTGTAACGCTCCGATCCTGCGGGTATGGAGACGTTACTTGACATATATACGCAGGGCAAAAATATACTCACATATATACGCTAAGTATCAGTACAAGCAGGAATATGAAAGTACATGGTGTTTATATATTCCAATAAAAAGAGTACAATTACAAAATTATCACAGGATGTGACATAATAGTATGTGAATATTTCATCATCAAGAGACCCAAATATAGTTTAAAAAGAAATATATGAGTCTGGACATTGCAAAAATGCTCATGAACAGCATGAAGAAATCTCAAGAGCTCGTCAAAAGGAGGCAGGAAGGAACCACAACAAGTCCACCACGCTCCCGCTATGCAACTCTGATCAATGGCAGAAAAATCCACGGACCAAGCTCAAGGATCTGGACAGTCAGGTCCCGGTGAGCCAGAAGCTACCCGACGAGCGGTAAGATGAAGCCAAGTAGCGTGCACACACAAACACACATGCATCGATAAATTTGAATCAAAAAGCATGTATCAAAAATCGTGTCATGAGCATAAACACATATAAGCAGACAATAAGGCATTAAGTTAAATAATTGCTGCAAGGACGGTTGTGCAAGCTCAGATTATGGGCTCATGAGATTAGCACGTCTAAAGAATAATTCAAATAAGAAAACCTTCACACACACACACACACACACACACACACACACACACACACACACATGCACGCACATGCATACACCATATATCCCATTTCACCCAAGCATAGTTCATACAACCCGAGTTGCCTCCTAAACTAAGAAAACAACATAAAATCGATGAAAATCGATAAAACATAAACAATCAATGTATTACTAATCCTACCACCTTATTATTATTACTTGTCCAACCCATATATCTGGATATGTGTTCTACCATACGTTCCAATCCACATACATTCATATATGAGTAAGTCGAGGTTTGTTATTGGAAAGTGATAAGGACCTAACGAATTATATTTACAGTGGTATCGTGCGAACCACGGCCCAAGATGTTCCATTGCTAATCCACGCAGGAAGGACCTTACTGTATGCCCATTCAGGAAGGAGAAGTAATCGGGTGCCAACACACCCCGGGGAACACTTGGAGGCCCATAAGTAGAACTGAAATTTTAGTTGCGCAACATACCTAATGCCATTGTAAATAAAATCACCAATTAAATTCCATCAGTTTCCCCAGACCCGGTGTAAGTTGTCTTTTTTATTACTGATTATTAAAATTATCATTAAATAGTAATGAGCAAGAGCATGATACAGGGATAACAGGAGTACAAGAGTAACAACGTATATCAAGATATAAGTTATTACATTCTCGTAATGTGATAATCATAAGTCAAGTCATAACATAGCATGTATTAGGTGATAACATGTAGGTGTCAGGTGTCAAATGATGACATGTCAAGTGATTAGCACAACAGATATTAACTGTCATATAACACAATACGGGAAAATAGTACCGATATAGGAGATCAGTACGAATGCTGAAAACAATACATTTTTTGGAAAATAATTTTAGTAAAGATTTTAAACTCTTCTTAAACATCAAGAAAAGAATAATAGTTGAATTATTTAATTATACAGGCGGGGCTAGCCAAGCTGGCACAAAGCCAGGCCGTTCAGCATCACAGCGAGTACACGATAGAGTTTGGCTCTTGGCGGAGTCAACGTGCAACCCTAAACACTAAAGCACTCGACGAGGCCAATGCTCATGGACAAGTGATGTATGAACGCCCATAGCTAAAACTTAAGGGAAAGCCACACTCGTGGCGAAGCTGAATGCACACGGTGAAATAGTGTATGAACACTTTGCTAACATATGATGAAGCCATGCTCGTGGTGAAGCTAAATGATAGGTAGTAAAAAGTGCATATTTATCACTACATTTACTATCACATTTTCATATTTATTCTTATAATTTTGCACATTTACTAATGTTTTATTATTTATTATGTGCAGGCCTTGAGTAATAAAAAAATAAAGAAATAAAAGCCCAAAAGAAGCCCAAAAAGCCCATGTCCAAGCCCAATGCAAAAGTTGCAATTACCAAGTGCCAAAGTTGCAATTAACATATGCAAAAGTTGCAATTACTAAAAGAAGAGGAAAGAGATAGACTTCTACTCAATCCTAATCACTTGCAGGACATGGATAAAGATAAAAGGAGGAGAGTGCAAAGATGAAATTTGTTTTAAAAGATATTGAAAGATTTGGATTTAGGGTAACTTGCTTCCCAAGTTATCCCGAATTTTCAAAATAAAGAGTCGGGATACAACTTTCAGAAGGATAAAACCCAGATGGACGGACCAGAGGAGGCCACACGCGAAAGCGCGTGGCCAGGGACCACACATTGGCCACGAAAACGCGGCCATAGCCGCGTTTTCGCGGCAATCCAGATAAGATTGGCCAGCTGCTTTCGTGGAGGAGTCGTACCGGGATTATACTTCTTCCAGCTCCTATAAATACCCCTGCAGAGCAACAGAGAAGGGCGTGCAGCGTAGTACAGAGCCAAATCTAGGGTTTTTCTTAGGCTTTCTTATAGATTGTAATTTAGGTTTTATTTTCTTTTTGTAATTTTTATTTTTTTTATGTAAGTAAGAGAGAGGCCTATGTTGAGAGTGACACCGATGTACCCTCCTCTTTTCTTCCATTGTTTCAAGCGATAAAGGTAAACATTTATTTTATCGCTTTACTTTCCTTTTCTTTTTCTTTTCCTTTTCTACTTTACGTCTGTTGATTTTTGATGAGAATGCAAGTGAATTCCGAAGCACAAGTATAACAAAGTCTTTGTGAGTGCCAACGATACTTCATGGAGATGTTCTCCTCCTCAAGATCCGTATCACTTCATTCTTGCCCAGCTTGATGATATAATGTGAACGGGGACTGAGCTCGATCCTATGACTTATGTGTTGAACGCCTCCGAAGCAAGGTAGAACATGCAAGGTTTCCAGGTAATTCATCAACCAAACTAAGGTAAGTATTTCTTTAATTTTCTTTCTTTTCTTTTAATTCTGTAGATTAAATCACCAACACCTCACCTTCCAACTCTTTCTTTCCCAACTCATTGTAAATATCGCTTCTATTTCTCCATCTTCTTAATCTACCACTTTCTTCCTAACCTGACTTTAACTATTATTTTTTTATTTAAAAATAACTAAAAGGAGAATTTTTTAGAGAACTTGCTAAACAAGCTTCCATCGCTGTCCCTCCCTGAGGATCACGACCCGCATAGTCATTGCTACAGTGGATAGAATTGAGCACCTTGCACATCTCTATTTCTAAATCTAAAATTTTATATTTTGTGTGCAGGTAAAATCTCAATCAAATTTTGGCGCCGTTGCTGGGGAGGGACGGTAAGTTATTCTCTAAAAAAAAACTAATTATTGATTTATTTATTATTTTTGTTTGCAGGTTCGGAGAACAGGAAATCTAACAGCAGCAAAGGACATATAGCAACTCTGTGCCTCTGCCCTCGAAGGCAGAGCAGCAGAGCGTACTAAAGAGCCGCGTTTGCGCGGCAATAGCCGCGTTTCCGCGTCCTGAGTAGTGAACTACTCACTCTATTTTCTGCAAGTTGCTGCAAATTGCAATATTTGTTTACTGCTCTGTTAATTATTCTCTGTAATCACCCTGCACACTGCTAATTAATTAACAGTAACCTATTTGTTAAAAAAATAAATTTTTTTTTTAGACTCTTGCATATAGGCACGTGTCTATTTAATTTTTAATTTCTGTTGAAGAGTGCTGGAGACAAGGTACGTTCGCATTGCATATAGACTAGGAAGCACCCTTGGCTGATTATCTGCTTTGAGTGAATATTTATCTATTGCTTTACACGTGCACTAAATTGACTTAAGGGCTTATCCTATAAATAAGATAAGGTGGGGATTTCATCACCCTTCCTTGGCCCACAAACAATCTCCTCACTCACTAACCCAAGCCTAACTAAAAATGAGTAGACGTTGGCCCTAGGGACATCTCGGACTCAATTAGGAGATTATCCTAAAGGGAACGGTGTTGGAAATTGACTCCTGCCAAATCAGTGTCTAGGAAGGGGATTGAGGGCCGAAAGCCCGAAGATTGGTGGTTATTTAATTAAGGAACGCCTTTGACGGAAAACCTCCCACCAATCTTGCCCTGACCTGGCTGATTAGCTTGTGGTCAAAGTCTGCACCCTACCTCTCGTGGACAGTCTAACCAGTTAGGAGTCGTCTAGGTCATAGGTGTACCCTAACTTAGGTTAGAATTTTTTTCTTTTTTGTTTGCTTATTTGTTTGTTTTCTTTTTCTTTGTTTGTGTTTGTGTGATATGGCCTATAACAACAATTTTTTTAATTTTAATGAGAATCCATATTACACACCAACCTCTTTTTCGGATATTACCAACCCGGCATATCATAACTTTGACCAACCTAGTGCGCCGGAATGGTCTTATCCGAATGAATATAACCCATGCCCCCCATCTTATGACCATAATTTCCACAACAATTTCAACTCTTCACAGAGTTCATGGGGTTTCGCTTCCCCCGAGTCCAATTTTCAACCAACTTGTCCTCCGTATCCACCTTGTCCACAATATTTTCAAGATTCATACTCAGATCCACCAATTCAGAATAGAAAACCATCTATCTTGGAAATGCTGAGTATGCATGAGTCTAAGCAACAATCACCATCAATCTTAGACATGATGATGCGTGAGTCCAAGCAACAATCACAGAATCTGACCGACTCACAATTTCATCACGAGTGTCACAACAACATTTCATCTTTTCAAGTCCAAACACAAAATGATGCACCAATCGACTATGAAAAGATGATTGAAGCCATGACTCAGGCTAGATTAGCTCGTGATCATGAAATAGATATGATGGTTCAAACTTTACGTTCTCACCGTTCGGCCATTTCTGATGTCGTTAACCATTCTGTTAGAGCCGACGAGCCACGTTGTTTTGGACAACAAGATTCTAATTCAGTACAATCATTTGAACTTGCCCAAACTCCAATTTTTGAAAATGATATTGATAGTTTGGCAAGTTATTTCTTTCCTGAAATAGAACTTGAGCATGAAGATGATCCTGACCCTCAACATGGATATTCAATTCTACTTCCTGATTCAATAATGACTCCGGTGTCTTCACCTGATTTCAATTTTTCCGAGTCAACATTGGATCCTGTGCCAATTCATCATGAAATTGAATCACCCATTTTTGATGATCATATTGAACTTGACCAATTTTATAATTTTAAAAGTCCCATGGATAAATTGGCAAGTTCTCCTTTTTATGACATTGAACTCAATGAGAAATGTGACCTAGATTCTCAAATCTGTGATCAAGTTCAAATTCTCGAATCAATATTGACTCCTGTTTTGTTACCCGACTTAGGTAATATTTTAGAGTCAGTTTTGATTCCCACACCTGTCATTCTTGAACTTGAATCACCAATATTGAGTCACATTCCATTGTGGGAAAATGATTGTGGACTTGAGTTTCAACTTCTTGATTTGGACCCACTTCTTGAACCAAGCCCGACTCCTGAACCTTTACTTGATTTAAGTTACTTTCCTGAGTCGGTGTTCGTAACTGTACTTCTTAAGTCCAAGTCAATCATTCCATCTTTTCACACTCCATTTTGGGACAAGGCGGTTGACACAATTGACTCTGAAAATAATTATAAAATTTGGAAATTTGATGGGGTGGAATTTTTAAAAAATGTTAATACAGACATCATTTTAGTGGGTTATACAAGAAAGATTTCTGGTGGGTTCCTCCGAATTCCACGAAAAGTAGATTGGGCCACATTTCGTGGACCAATTAGACCACCACCGGAACCACCACCTTGAGGTAACATCTGCCTTCCCTTTCTTCTTTTTCATGCATACATGCATTCATTCTTACATTGAGGACAATGCATGAGATAAGTATGGGGGGAGGCTTTACTAACATACTAACATAGGTAGAAACTAACAAAAATTTTTGTTAAAAAAAAGGACAATATTTTGACTTATCTTTTGAAAGAAATCTAAGTTAGTCTTAAGAATTAGGAAAATCATGATTAGGATTTCTAAAAACTTGGTCAAAATAAATAAATTGTTGAATTTTTCGGTATAGGAAGAAAAATTGAATAAGTAATTAGTCTTAATTTTTACATTAATGAAATGTGCATACCTAATACATTTACATATCTAGGATTCTAAGACAAAGACTCTTGTGCCCTATAAAAAATAAAACGAAAAAAAATTCACTGATTAAGCTGGATACATGTGCCTCAAGAAGCATAAGTATTCACGCCTAAAGGTGATTTTATAAATAAAGTCCTTAGTTTTGTGGCCTAGTTCACTCGAATCCTCAAGTCCGTGGGGTGTTTTCTCACCCGGTGCCCTAAAACCGACCGGTTCGGGAGCCACCGACTAAAAGTTCGCTACATGGGTGGATTAGAAAACCTAAGGAAACTAAGAAAAATTATTTATATATGTATTAACACATCTAATAGTCAATTAGTTAGGTATGAGGGCCTCAAGAAGCCTTCATGCTTACACGAAAGAAAATTAGATGAGTTATACATATTAAAAAAAGAGGGAAAAAGAAAAAATATATAAAGAGGCATGAGATTCCAAGTTAAGGAGTTCCTAGTAAAGATTCACAAGGATGCATATGACTTTTGGTAACGAAAAAGACTATACAAAAATTCAGTTTTGATCCTTACCTAAAATGGATAACAATTTACTATATAAAGACTTAGTTTAAGAATGAATAAAAATGATGATCCTAAAAACTTATAGATTACTTAGTCTCTTCAAACGTATTTCAAATATTTTCTGTAACGCCCCGATCCCAATGATACGGGGACGTCACTGCGACGCATATACGTGGGTCAATGGTGCACCCACGTACATACGCTAAGCATAAGTACAACAAGTATCAGAGTATAACACACAGCGTGATATAATCATATGCCAACATACAAAATAGAAGTACAGAGTTATACAAGTTATGATATACAAAATCACTATACAAGTGTCCATTATCACAACCCAAGTCCAAAAAGAACGATGTACAATCCAAAAATACAAAAGTGCTCACGCAAGGATGGAGATCCGTGAGCCAAAAAGAAGGGTCGGGCACGGTGGGACTAGAGCTGGTCAGACTGCTCTCCAAGATAGGCCAAGTCCTCAGCGGAAGGCTCCACTTCGTTCCAGGCCTCTAAATCTGAATATGCAAATCCAAAGGGTCAAGACATAATAATAACAAGTAAAAGGTAGTCAAGTGACAAGGATCATGAATAGAGACAATAACATAGTAATAGCTAGCAATGAATAACCAGATATGTAAGCTAAATAAGATAAAGGTGTATGAAATAAAACTACAATGAATGTCTTATTATTATTACTTGTCTTACTGTGATATCTAGCTATGTGACCCAGCGTCCCAGAGCACATAGATCCATATCCCAGTACGACAAGGTTGTTACTGGAAACAGCGGTTGTATCGACGAACTATGTTTACAGTGTGTCCCGTGCATGCCCGGGACCACGGCCCAGTATTGTTCCGTTGCTTGAAGACGGAACCTGCCGCTAGGCTAACAGGAAAGTCATGACATGTAAACAGGAAAGGGAGGAAGCACTCCCCTCGGTCCCCTGGAGTACCGCAGGTAAGACCGGAAAATATAGTGCACATCCTAATACCACTGTAAACACGAACACATATCGATATCCGCATACTTCCCCCGACCCATGTATAAGTTGGTGAATTTTATGAAATAGTCGTATATATCATGCTTGGTGTTTTAGGGATAGCATGAAGGATTGGTGATACTTCACATTTTAACATGTTATGGACTAATAATAAGTAACATGAGTCATGAAGCAATATAAGCTTAGCAATATGTAACAACATGGCATGAGACATAGTATAGTAAGGTACATCAGGTAGCAAGTCATGCAGTACAGGTATGATGTCTAAAACAAGTCTAATACAGTATACATGTATCGAGGTAAAATCAGAAATTAAAAAGAAAAGGAGTCTGAATCTGTCCCAGAATTTGGCCTGGCGGTCGACCTCCGGTCGACTGCCGGTCGACTGGGAAATGAACTGGCGGTCGAGTCCCGGTCGACTGCCGGTCGACCGTACCGAGTGCGAGAGCTCCAGGTTTTGGCCGGTCGACTTCCAGTCGACTGGTCCAAGGCAATTTGTGAAGCCGGTCGAGTCAGCGGTCGACTGCCAGTCGACTGCCAGCTCAATGTCGTGCCTGCTGTGCACATCGGCAGAGTCCCGGTCGACTGCCGGTCGACCGGTCCTCTGGAAATTTCTGCTGTTAGAGCAGAAAATCAGGATTCTGTTGGGGTTCGTTTGGGCAGTCTAAAAATTTGGATTTTTATAGAATGGGGTGACCTGATCTACCCACCTGAGCACAAAATAAGCTGGGCTAGTCTTGGTAAGCAAGCATATTACATGAAAGGGTTGGATTTGGGCTTTGGTGACCTAAAAATAGGATTTTTACTTAACAAGTGTCCTAGAATTTCTATTACAATTATAATAGTAGATATCTAGGTCTTGGTGAGAATGTACTCACCTAGATGGGCTTGATGGAAGCTTGAGGGGGATCCCAAGTTGGAGATGGTAGCCTCACTCCAAAAATTGCTACTTGGGATGGGGGAATGAGCTCCTAGAGTTGCCTTGAGCTTGGAGGTTGAAGATGAGTTCCTTGATGAAACCCTAGTTGAATCCTTGTAGATCTTGAGGTGGAGATGAAGGATTGAGGAGCCCTAGAGCTAGGGTTTGAGCTTGAGGATGAAGATGAGGATTTTCTCTCTAGGTGATGAAATGAGAAGAAAAGGGGATCTTGCAAATGAAATGAATATATAGTTTAGGAATTTTGTAAAGGAGTTGGGATTATAATGGAAGTGGAGGGCTTTCTTGCAAATGTGTGTGGGTGAGGTGACCCCTCTCTTGCCACTTGGCCGGCTGTGGGTGAGAGAGAGAGTGAGTGGGGGTAGGTGAGGGTGAGTGGGAAATGAGGTGGCAAGATGAGGTGGAAATGTATTTTGCAATTTTTGGAAAAAATGCCCAAAATCCAAGTATTTTGGATTGGTCTGGAAATTTTACCAAAAATCAAGAAAAATATTTGAAGACCAATGGTGAAATTCGTTTGAAGAAATACTGTGTAGATTTTTAATTAAAAATCCCGGAATCAGTTATTTACCGACTCCGAAGGAATTTTCATAAATTTATAAAAATCTCAGAAAAAGAGTATAAGTAGGAAATATGATTCTAAGCAATAAAGCCTAAAGGACTTTCTAGAAATTCCTAACAGTTTGGAAGATAAAAATTCGGAAATCGGTCAGTGATACTGGCCGACACCGGTTTTGAAGAAATTCATTTTAATTTCAGAAAATTCCAGAAAATCACATAAAATCTAAAATATTGGAAAATGATATTTGAAATTAAAATTGGTCAAATACGGAAGGTAAATCGGAAGATACGGCCAAAGGACAGAATACGTAACTAGGCACGTATTCCGGGAAAGGGGTATTACAATCTATCCACCTTACAAAAATTTCGTCCTCGAAATTTCATAAGGTGAAAGATAACAGGAAAAGCAATAGGTAGACATGGGTACAAGGAAAGATAATAGTAGAGAAGAGTAGAAGGAAAGAATCTTACCCATTCAGGATGAGAAAAGTTGAGGATAACGCTCCCGGATAACGTCCTCTCGCTCCCAAGTGGCCTCTCCTGGCGCATGCCTGTTCCAAGACACCAACACCAATGGAATAGCCCTGCTCTTCAGTGTCTTGACACTCCTGTCCAGAACGGCCAACGGCTGCTCTTGGTATGATAAATCAGGTTGCAACTTCAGCTCGGAATGATCCAGAACATGGCTGTCATCCCTGACATACCTCCTCAACTGAGACACGTGGAAGACATTATGCACCCCGTCCAAAGATGGCGGTAATGCTAATCTATAAGACACGTCTCCCACACGATCCAGGATCTCGAACGGGCCAATATACCTCGGACTCAGCTTCCCACGAGTACCAAACCGGATAATTCCCTTGGTAGGTGATATCTTCAAGAACACATGGTCTCCGGTCTGGAACTCCAATGGCCTCCTTAGAGTGTCAGCCCAACCCTTCTGTCTACTCTGAGCAGTCCTGAGATGATCTCTGATAACCCTGACCTTCTCTGTGGTCTGAATCAGCATCTCCGGCCCCAATAAACTCCTCTCACCGACCTCATCCCAGCAAATCGGTGATCGGCACTTCCTACCATACAGTGCCTCAAAGGGTGCCATCTTAATACTGGCCTGATAGCTGTTGTTATATGAAAACTCAGCCAAGTGTAGATGGTCCTCCCAAGACCCTCCAAAGTCCAACATGCAAGCCCTCAACATATCTTCAAGGATCTGGATGGTCCTCTCAGATTGTCCGTCTGTCTGCGGATGATAGGAAGTACTGAACTTCAGACGAGTTCCCAGACTTGCTTGGAGATTCTCCCAGAAATGAGATCTGAATCTGGTGTCTCTATCTGATACAATACTCACAGGAACTCCATGCAGACGAACCACCTCCTTCATATACTTATCTGCCAGAACCTCTGTCGACTGACCCACTCTGAATGGTATGAAGTGAGCTGACTTGGTGAGGCGATCAACGATCACCCACACCGCATTATTACCCTTAGGACTCCGAGGCAAAGCTGTCACGAAATCCATAGTGATGTGCTCCCACTTCCACTCGGGTATCGGCAAAGGTTGAAGAAGTCCAGCTGATCTCTGATGCTCGATCTTTACCTGCTGGCAAACCAAGCACCTGGCAACAAATTGGGCTATCTCTCTCTTCATGGCATTCCACCAGAAGTGCTTCTTCAGGTCCTGATACATCTTGTTCCCTCCTGGATGTATAGAATAAGCTGAACTGTGTGCTTCCTCCAAAATCTTCTGTCTGACTTCACCCTGGGGGACACAAAGTCTACTACCATAATATAAAGCACCATCCGGGCGAATACAAATATCCGTCCTCAGTCCAGCCTCCACTTGGGTCCTGAATGTCTGCAATCTTGGGTCCTCCTTCTGAGCTTCCTTGATCTCCTCTATCAATGATGACTGAATCTGTAAGGTCATGAGCTGCCCGGCCTTATCACCTCTCTGCACCAACATCAAATCCAATCTGATGAACTCCTGGATCAACTCTCTCTGCTGAGTAAGGTGAACTAGCACTCTGTTCTCCGGCATTCTGCTCAGTGCATCTGGAACGGTATTGACTTTGCCTGGATGATATTGCAAGTCAATATCGTAGTCTGCCATAAGCTCCAACCATCTCCTCTGCCTCATATTTAACTCCTTCTGTGAGAATATATACTTGAGGCTCTTGTGGTCTGTGTAAATCAACACTTTGTCTCCTAGGAGGTAGTGTCTCCAGATTTTCAAAGCAAACACCACAGCCGCCAACTCCAAATCATGAGTTGGGTAATTCCTCTCATGAGGCTTCAACTGCCTAGATGCATATGCTATAACATGATCATGTTGCATAAGCACGCACCCCAGGCCTTTCCCTGATGCATCACAGAAGATAACCATCCCTCCTCTTCCTGAAGGAGTCCTCAAGATCGGAGCTGAAATAAGCTTCTGCTTCAACTGCTCAAAGGCTGCATCACAATCTTCTGTCCATATGAATCTCTCCCCTTTTCTGGTAAGCCTTGTCAACGGAGCTGCAAGTCTAGAGAAGTCCTGGACAAAGCGCCTGTAATATCCGGCTAGTCCAAGAAAGCTCTTTATCTCAGTCACCGTCTTCGGAACTGGCCAATTCTGCACTGCCTGGACCTTACTAGGATCAACTGAGATTCCCTCTGCTGAAACTATATGTCCAAGGAAAGCTATGCTGTCCAACCAGAACTCACACTTGCTCCTTTTGGCATGAAGCTGCTCCTGCTGAAGAGTCTGCAACACAGTCCTCAAGTGCTCTGCATGCTCCTTATAACTCTTGGAATAGATCAGGATGTCGTCTATAAATACAACCACAAACTGATCCAGGTAAGGAGAGAACACTCGGTTCATCAAGTCCATAAACACAGCAGGGGCATTGGTAACTCCGAAAGGCATCACTAGGAACTCGTAGTGGCCATATCGGGTCCTGAATGCCGTCTTCGGAACATCTTCCTTCTTTACCCTCAGCTGATGGTAACCCGACTGTAAATCCAACTTAGAAAATACACGGGCTCCATGAAGCTGATCAAACAAGTCATCAATCCTGGGCAAGGGATACTTGTTCTTGATGGTGACCTTGTTTAACTCCCTGTAGTCAATGCAAAGCCTCTTACCACCATCCTTCTTATTCGCCAATAGCACTGGAGCTCCCCATGGTGAAGTGCTAGGCCGAATCAATCCCTTGTCCGAATACTCCTGCAGCTGCTTCTTCAGGATCTCCAACTCCGTCGGTGCCATCCTGTATGGTGCCTTAGATATAGGAGCTGTCCCTGGAATTGTATCAATGGAGAACTCCACTATCCTCTCCGGTGGAAGACCTGAAATCTCAGCAAAGACTTCTGGAAATTCATCCCACACTGGCACCCCCTTCTGAACCTCCGAAGTGGTCATCTGAGTCTTCTTCTCAGCAGTCTTCACCTCTCCACTAAACTGGAACTCCGGCTGATGCGGGATCCTGAAGGTGATCTTCCTTCCTCTACAGTCAATCACCGCATGGTACTGACTGAGCCAGGTCATGCCTAAGATCACATCGTACCCTTTGGTGCCAAGTACGAGCATGTCTATGGCCAAGATCTTCCCACAAATCTCCACTGGACAGTCTGCACAAACCCTGGAAGACACAACTACCCCATTCCCAGTACTTATCTCCCACTTGTGGTCTAAAGCCTTAACAGGTATGGAATGAAAAGTCACAAAGTGGTTGGAGATGTAACAGTGGGATGCACCTGAATCGAAGAGTGCGAGAACAGGTATGGAATGAACTCTAATAGTACCTGTAATCACCTCCTCTGAAGCTCCAGCCTCCTCAGCTGTCAGGTTGTAGGCCTGACCTCTGCCACGCCCTGCTGCTGGTCTGGCTCCTCTCTGCACTGGGTGAGCGACATGCTGTGGTGGAAGGGGAAGGGCTCTCCTCAACACTGGTCCCTGCTGCCTCTGTCCAACCGGCCCTGGTAGTGTCCTCTGCACATGTTGCCCCTGAGGTGCCGGCAAGGTCTGGGTAGCAAACCCTACCCTCCTGTGTGGACAGGTTTCCACTGCATGGTCTCGAGCTCCACACACCAAACACCATCCGTTTGCCCTCCGGCAATTTTGCAGGGTGTGTCCTGGCTTCTGGCAGAAGTTGCAAACAAGACCTGGTCGAGCCGTCTGATATGGAACTGCTCTGAACGGCTGTCTGGCCTGGATCTTCGCTGCCCTGGATGGTCCTCCTCTGCCCACCGGCACAAACGGCCTCTTCATGGCCTGGTTCTCCTGCTTCCTCTGCAACACCCGCTCTACCTCTCGAGCGGCGGTAAGAACCTCAGAGTAGGTCTTCATCGGCTGAGACATCAAGAAGGCCTGTAGGTCCAACTGCAGGCCCTGCAGAAACCTGCTTGCCCTCTTCTCTTCATCTGTCACCATATAAGGAGCAAAGCGACTCAGCCTGAGAAACTCTGCAGCATACTCATCTACGGATCCATCCCCCTGCTGCAGCCTGATGAACTGCTCCTCCATGTCCTTCTGAGCAGTGGCGGGGAAGAAACGACTGTAGAAGCTCTTGGAGAAAGTATCCCAGGAGATAGGCTTCTTCAGTCTGGCCTCCTCGGCCAACCACCAAGTCCGGGCGATGTCTTTCAGCTGGATCTTTGCTACCTCCACTTGGCTCTCCTTGGGCACCCGGGCGGCGTTCAGCAAATCAGTGGTGTCCACCAACCACTGTTCAGCCTCCAGAGGTCTCTCGACTCCCGTGAATACGGCTGGTTGCAGCCGCCGGAAATCAGACACGTTCCCAGGCTTCTGCTCCTTCGGAGCTGCCAACTCCTGCCTGAGGAGCTCGGTCTGTTCACGCTGATTCTCCATCTGCTGCTGCTGGTTTCCCAGCATAGTCTGGATGATCCTCAGGACATCAGCACCCTCTCCTCCGACGGGTCCATTCGGGACTTGCCCGACATTGTTGCGACCCGAACGTCTCTCCATACCGAAAGGGATAAGATCTGGAATTGGAAACAAGGGAAAGGAGTTTAGGATACGAAGGAATGAATCAAGGACGAAGTTGAGAAGGACTATATAACTTTGTACATTGTAGTTGGCATTCGCAAATCACTAGAATTTGCCACTTGGTTGTACTTTTAGGTTTGAGAGCCTAGGCTCTGATACCAACCTGTAACGCCCCGATCCCAATGATACGGGGACGTCACTGCGACGCATATACGTGGGTCAATGGTGCACCCACGTACATACGCTAAGCATAAGTACAACAAGTATCAGAGTATAACACACAGCGTGATATAATCATATGCCAACATACAAAATAGAAGTACAGAGTTATACAAGTTATGATATACAAAATCACTATACAAGTGTCCATTATCACAACCCAAGTCCAAAAAGAACGATGTACAATCCAAAAATACAAAAGTGCTCACGCAAGGATGGAGATCCGTGAGCCAAAAAGAAGGGTCGGGCACGGTGGGACTAGAGCTGGTCAGACTGCTCTCCAAGATAGGCCAAGTCCTCAGCGGAAGGCTCCACTTCGTTCCAGGCCTCTAAATCTGAATATGCAAATCCAAAGGGTCAAGACATAATAATAACAAGTAAAAGGTAGTCAAGTGACAAGGATCATGAATAGAGACAATAACATAGTAATAGCTAGCAATGAATAACCAGATATGTAAGCTAAATAAGATAAAGGTGTATGAAATAAAACTACAATGAATGTCTTATTATTATTACTTGTCTTACTGTGATATCTAGCTATGTGACCCAGCGTCCCAGAGCACATAGATCCATATCCCAGTACGACAAGGTTGTTATTGGAAACAGCGGTTGTATCGACGAACTATGTTTACAGTGTGTCCCGTGCATGCCCGGGACCACGGCCCAGTATTGTTCCGTTGCTTGAAGACGGAACCTGCCGCTAGGCTAACAGGAAAGTCATGACATGTAAACAGGAAAGGGAGGAAGCACTCCCCTCGGTCCCCTGGAGTACCGCAGGTAAGACCGGAAAATATAGTGCACATCCTAATACCACTGTAAACACGAACACATATCGATATCCGCATACTTCCCCCGACCCATGTATAAGTTGGTGAATTTTATGAAATAGTCGTATATATCATGCTTGGTGTTTTAGGGATAGCATGAAGGATTGGTGATACTTCACATTTTAACATGTTATGGACTAATAATAAGTAACATGAGTCATGAAGCAATATAAGCTTAGCAATATGTAACAACATGGCATGAGACATAGTATAGTAAGGTACATCAGGTAGCAAGTCATGCAGTACAGGTATGATGTCTAAAACAAGTCTAATACAGTATACATGTATCGAGGTAAAATCAGAAATTAAAAAGAAAAGGAGTCTGAATCTGTCCCAGAAATTTGGCCTGGCGGTCGACCTCCGGTCGACTGCCGGTCGACTGGGAAATGAACTGGCGGTCGAGTCCCGGTCGACTGCCGGTCGACCGTACCGAGTGCGAGAGCTCCAGGTTTTGGCCGGTCGACTTCCAGTCGACTGGTCCAAGGCAATTTGTGAAGCCGGTCGAGTCAGCGGTCGACTGCCAGTCGACTGCCAGCTCAATGTCGTGCCTGCTGTGCACATCGGCAGAGTCCCGGTCGACTGCCGGTCGACCGGTCCTCTGGAAATTTCTGCTGTTAGAGCAGAAAATCAGGATTCTGTTGGGGTTCGTTTGGGCAGTCTAAAAATTTGGATTTTTATAGAATGGGGTGACCTGATCTACCCACCTGAGCACAAAATAAGCTGGGCTAGTCTTGGTAAGCAAGCATATTACATGAAAGGGTTGGATTTGGGCTTTGGTGACCTAAAAATAGGATTTTTACTTAACAAGTGTCCTAGAATTTCTATTACAATTATAATAGTAGATATCTAGGTCTTGGTGAGAATGTACTCACCTAGATGGGCTTGATGGAAGCTTGAGGGGGATCCCAAGTTGGAGATGGTAGCCTCACTCCAAAAATTGCTACTTGGGATGGGGGAATGAGCTCCTAGAGTTGCCTTGAGCTTGGAGGTTGAAGATGAGTTCCTTGATGAAACCCTAGTTGAATCCTTGTAGATCTTGAGGTGGAGATGAAGGATTGAGGAGCCCTAGAGCTAGGGTTTGAGCTTGAGGATGAAGATGAGGATTTTCTCTCTAGGTGATGAAATGAGAAGAAAAGGGGGATCTTGCAAATGAAATGAATATATAGTTTAGGAATTTTGTAAAGGAGTTGGGATTATAATGGAAGTGGAGGGCTTTCTTGCAAATGTGTGTGGGTGAGGTGACCCCTCTCTTGCCACTTGGCCGGCTGTGGGTGAGAGAGAGAGTGAGTGGGGGTAGGTGAGGGTGAGTGGGAAATGAGGTGGCAAGATGAGGTGGAAATGTATTTTGCAATTTTTGGAAAAAAATGCCCAAATCCAAGTATTTTGGATTGGTCTGGAAATTTTACCAAAAATCAAGAAAAATATTTGAAGACCAATGGTGAAATTCGTTTGAAGAAATACTGTGTAGATTTTTAATTAAAAATCCCGGAATCAGTTATTTACCGACTCCGAAGGAATTTTCATAAATTTATAAAAATCTCAGAAAAAGAGTATAAGTAGGAAATATGATTCTAAGCAATAAAGCCTAAAGGACTTTCTAGAAATTCCTAACAGTTTGGAAGATAAAAATTCGGAAATCGGTCAGTGATACTGGCCGACACCGGTTTTGAAGAAATTCATTTTAATTTCAGAAAATTCCAGAAAATCACATAAAATCTAAAATATTGGAAATGATATTTGAAATTAAAATTGGTCAAATACGGAAGGTAAATCGGAAGATACGGCCAAAGGACAGAATACGTAACTAGGCACGTATTCCGGGAAAGGGGTATTACATTTTCCTTTTTAATGGATTTTGTGGGTGTAATCCACTGAAAACCCTCACGAGACAACACTCGTCCTCTAGGGTAACCTAGAGGTTTAACGGCTTGTTGCACGTGCTAAGTGCAACCGTGATTCCTACGAAAGTGAGTTAGGATAGATTAATTTTTCTTTTCTTTCTGATTTTTACTCGAGGACGAGCAAAAAGATAAGTGTGGGGGTGTGATAGGTAGTAAAAAGTGCATATTTATCACTACATTTACTATCACATTTTCATATTTATTCTTATAATTTTGCGCATTTACTAATGTTTTATTATTTATTGTGTGCAGGCCTTGAGTAATAAAAAAATAAAGAAATAAAAGCCCAAAAGAAGCTCAAAAAGCCCATGTCCAAGCCCAATGCAACAGTTGCAATTACCAAGTGCCAAAATTGCAATTAACATATGCAAAAGTTGCAATTACTAAAAGAAGAGGAAAGAGATAGACTTCTACTCAATCCTAATCACTTGCAGGACAAGGATAAAGATAAAAGGAGGAGAGTGCAAAGATTAAATTCGTTTTAAAAGATATTGAAAGATTTAGATTTAGGGTAACTTGCTTCCCAAGTTATCCCGAATTTTCAAAATAAAGAGTCGGGATACAACTTCCAGAAGGATAAAACCCAGATGGACGGACCAGAGGAGGCCACGCACGAAAGCGTGTGGCCAGGGACCACACATTGGCCGCGAAAACGCGGCCATAGCCGCGTTTTCGCGGCAATCCAGATGAGATTGGCCAGCTGCTTTCGTGGAGGAGTCGTACCGGGACTATACTTCTTCCAGCTCCTATAAATACCCCTGCAAAGCAACAGAGAAGGGCGTGCAGCGTAGTACAGAGCCAAATCTAGGTTTTTTCTTAGGCTTTCTTGTAGATTGTAATTTAGGTTTTATTTTCTTTTTGTAATTTTTATTTTTTTTATGTAAGTAAGGGAGAGAGGCCTATGTTGAGAGTGACACCGATGTACCCTCCTCTTTTCTTCCATTGTTTCAAGCAATAAAGGTAAACATTTATTTTATCGCTTTACTTTCCTTTTCCTTTTCTTTTTCTTTTCCTTTTCTACTTTACGTCTGTTGATTTTTGATGAGAATGCAAGTGAATTCCGAAGCACAAGTATAACAAAGTCTTTGTGAGTGCTAACGATACTTCATGGAGATGTTCTCCTCCTCAAGATCCGTATCACTTCATTCTTGCCCAGCTTGATGATATAATGCGAACGGGGACTGAGCTCGATCCTATGACTTATGCGTTGAACGCCTCCGAAGTAAGGTAGAACATGCAAGGTTTCCAGGTAATTCATCAACCAAACTAAGGTAAGTATTTCTTTAATTTTTTTTCTTTTCTTTTATTTCTGTAGATTAAATCACCAACACCTCATCTTCCAACTCTTTCTTTCCCAACTCATTGTAAATATCGCTTCTATTTCTCCATCTTCTTAATCTACCACTTTCTTCCTAACCTGACTTTAACTATTATTATTTTTTATTTAAAAATAACTAAAAGAAGAATTTTTTAGAGAACTTGCTAAACAAGCTTCCATCGCTAGTCCCTCCCTGAGGATCACGACCCGCATAGCCATTGCTACAGCGGATAGAATTGAGCACCTTGCACATCTCTATTTCTAAATCTAAAATTCTATATTTTGTGTGCAGGTAAAATCTCAATCACTAAACACACATGATGAAGTGACGTATGAATGCAGGCTACGCACGCGATGGAGCTTCACTCGAATGAGTTAGCTGTAAAGTGCTGAGCGCTAAGCTCACCTCCCGGTGGAACAAATAAGGAACCCGAAGGTTGAGTCCGAAGATTGAATAATAGAACCACAGAGCAGTTAATCCCAGAGGCTGAAAAAAGACGAAAATAAAGTTAGCGAGTAGACAAGCGAACATCTAAGCAGAACTAAGCAATGCTGGAGTAAAGATAGTGTACAACGCTGAATGTTTTCACGATTGGTGTGGTTACCACTCATGGCGCAACTAAATGCACATGGCGAAGAAAGTGTATGAATAATATGCTACCGCACATGACGAAGCCATGATCACAACATAATTACGCTCGGACAGAGTAAACGGTAAGGCGCTGAGCGCTAGCCTCACCTACCAGGTCGAGCATGAAAAGCCTGGAGGGCTACGCCTGAAGGCAGGGCGACCACTAAAGTGAAAAACACCTAGAGGGGGGGTGAATAGGTGTAAATGCTAATCTAACAATCTTTTTAAACAATTATGAATGAATGAATGCAATGATCTCTCAAAACAAGACTAAGAGCCGAATACCCGGTGAAGGGTTCTGAACTCCTTCCTCCTGATTCCTCTGGATATGAGTTAGAGGTGCGCAATGCAATCTTGTTGTATGAGAATTGATCGACAATAGCAAAGTATGAATGCAATGGTGAAGTGCACACAGTGTATATCACAAGGAAAGAAACACAATAACACAAGCAAGTAATAATGAGCAATAGAGTGCAGTAAAAATAGAAGGAAATGGAAAGCAAAACACAAGGCAATCACAAACACAGATATTTGTTTCGAGTTCGAGCCACCGCTCTACTCCCCGCCTTCACCGCCGTGAAGGGTTTCCACTATCCACCGAGGACTTTACAAGGTCTACCGAAGACCGGAGTACCGAACTCCACCACTTACAAAAATCTCTACCAAGAGATATCTCCACAAGAGGAACACAAAGAACAAGTAACCAAGTGATCAAAATAATGATCACAAACTCTTTACAACACTTCTCTTTTACAACTCCTTATAGAATGAGGATTGGAATTTTGGCTCTAGAAGTGTAGTAAGAAAAACAAACTCAGTTGTAAATGAAACTTGCTTGAGAACACAACTGAAAAACAATAGCCAAGAATGCAAGAGAGAATTGAGAGCTTTGAAACTTTTTCTTTCTTTTGAAAACTTGTAAACTAGGAATTTTTTTCTTGGTACTTTTCAAGAGACCATTCTCCTCTATTTATAGGGAGAGGAAGGGATTAAAACACTTTAAAATAAAGCTTATTTGATCAGAAAATAATCCCTAAAGTTCAGAGAAAATCTGCCATAAAACAGACCAAAAACAGATTTTCAGAAATACACCAAAGAGGAAAGAGCCGTTGGGCAGCAGCAGGCTTGGCGGTCGCCCGGTCCGGTCGGCCGTCCGCCTTGCTGGCATATAGCCGTTGGGCTCGGGTCGACCGACCGGTCGACCGGCCTTAAGAAGGAAACAAAGATTTTTAACTGTCGGTCGACCGGTCGGCCGACCGAAATTAACAGAGAGTTGGGGTTTACAGGTCGGGCGACCGGTCGGCCGACCGACAGACGTGCACAAGCGTGCACGTCCTGGACACATGATCCGGTTGACCGGTCCGGTCGGCCGGTTTAGCCTGAAATAGAAAAACTGGGAAGAAATTTTGAACTTGAAAATTTTTGAGGATAATTTTGTAGGTATATGAAGTTAAGTATCATGTTGTAAAAGATAGTTATACATGGTGTAAACAAGATATATAATTTTGTAAGGATTTGGAATCATGTATAAGAATCAAGGCATGAACTTAAAAACAAATACCAAGACTAAAAACTGTATTTCGAAAATGTGTGTGTATCCTAGAGCCAATATTCTACAACCTCAAACTTTAACAAACTATTTCTTACATTGGTTCTAAATGACTATAAGGTCTTCAAGTGGGCTTCTCCATATGTGATCTTGCAAGCTTGAAACTTGAGCCCAAAATGAGGTGACTTGAGTCGAAACATCTTCCTTTAGGAATAATGCTCCTAAAATCATTAGAACCCTGAAACACACTAAAACAACAAACATGATTAGTACAAATAACTATATATGTTTTGTGATCATCAACACACACTAAAACGGGTGATTGTAACCTTGGGCCAACAATCTCCCCCTTTTTGATGATGACAAAACATATAGTTATTTTAACATGGGAAAGGAGCATGGAAGCTCCCCCTCAAATTATGCTATGTATAAAAGAATGACTATGTATAAAAATGAATGGCTATATACATAAAGCATAAAACACAATGCACAAAACAAAATCCAAAGTGCATAAAAACTTAAAACTTAAAACTTAAAAACTTAAAACTCTAAAGTTAAAGTTAAAATAAACTAAACTAATAAACTAAACTTTATCTCCCCCTTTTTGTCATACATCAAAAAGGGTAAACAAAATAAGAAAATTTTCTTCCAAGAATCTATAATACAAACATTCAACTCACCACAAATAAATGAAAATCTAGCATAGTCTAGAGGTTTTGTAAAAATATCGGCAAGTTGAAAATCAGTAGAAACATAATCAATATCAATATCACCTTTCTCATAATGATCTCTAAGAAAGTGATACCTAATGTCAATGTGTTTAGTTTTACTATGTTGATTTGCATTCTTTGTCATATGAATAGTACTAGTATTATCACAAAATATTTTAATATGATCAAAATGCAAATCATAGTCAAGGAGAGTATGTTTCATCCAAAGAACTTGTGCACAACAAGCTCCGGCTGCAACATACTCCGCCTCGGCGGTTGAAAGGGCGACCGAATTTTGCTTTTTGGAAGACCAAGATACAAGACAATTAACAAGGAATTGACATGTTCCACTTGTACTCTTCCTATCTACCCTACAACCCGCATAGTCGGCATCCGAAAAACTAGTCATAGAAAATTGACCGGTTTTCGGATACCACAAACCCATTTCAATAGTGCCCTTAAGGTATCTAATTATACGTTTAACCGCAATTATATGAGACTCTTTAGGACACGAATGAAAACGAGCAAAAAGACAAACAGAAAACATAATGTCCGGCCTACTAGCCGTCAAATACAATAAACTACCAATCATGCTATGATAAAGCTTAATGTCTATACTTTTACCTTGTTCATCCCTGTCAAGCTTTGTGGTTGTTGCCATGGGAGTTTTGCTCACTCTAGCTCCTTCAAGCCCGAACCTCTTGATTAGTTCCTTTGTGTATTTGGCTTGATTGATGAAGATCCCATCCTTCCTTTGCTTGATTTGGAGACCAAGGAAATAGTTGAGCTCACCCATCATAGACATTTCGAATTCATCCTTCATGCATGACTCGAAAACTTGGCAAAGAGATTCATTAGTAGAACCAAAAATAATATCATCCACATAAATATGCACAATAAGAATATTATTTTCTACATGTTTTGTAAACAAAGTAGTGTCAATTTTTCCTTTCTTAAACCATTTGAAATTAAAAATGAAGAAAGTCTTTCATACCAAGCCCTAGGGGCTTGTTTTAAACCATAAAGAGCCTTGTCTAATTTAAAAACAAAATCTGAATGTGTAGGATCAACAAACCCGGGGGGTTGTTCAACATACACCTCCTCTTCAATAAAACCATTTAAGAAGGCACTTTTAACATCCATTTGAAATAATTTAAAATCTTTATATGATGCAACTGCAAGTATCATCCATATGGCTTCAAGCCGTGCTACGGGTGCAAAGGTTTCTTCAAAATCGATTCCTTCGATTTGAGTGTAACCTTGGGCAACTAACCTAGCTTTATTCCTAACTACGTTACCCGATTCATCCAACTTGTTCTTAAAGATCCACTTAGTACCAATTGTTGGTCTATCGTGGGGCCTAAGAACAAGATGCCAAACTTGGTTGCGCTCAAATTGATTAAGTTCCTCTTGCATGGCTAGCAACCAATATGAATCGGCCTCGGCTTCGAGGACGTTCTTGGGTTCAACATGAGAAATAAAAGCATAGTGCCCACAAAAATCATGAAGTTTAGAGTGAGTGGTTACCCCTTTAGATACTTCCCCTATAACGAGGTCCTTGGGATGATGTGGATTGTATCTCCAATCCTTTGGAAGTTGTTGAGTAGGCTCCACTTAAGTTGTTTGAATTTCATTGCCTTGAGCCTCTTCTACTTTAGCTTCACTTCATCATCATTTGGCTTGCCTTCAATAGTAGGTGAGTCCTCCAAAGTAACTTTCTCCAAACCTTCATCCAAAGAATCTATTTCTACAACATTCTTAACAAACAAGTTAGATTCTTTAAACTTAACATGTATAAATTCCTCAATAGTCAAAGATGATCTATTGAAGATTCTATAAGCCTTACTAGTATTAGAATAACCAACAAAAGTAGCCTCATAAGATCTAGCATCAAATTTTCCTAAATTATCTTTTGTATTCAAAACAAAGCACTTGCATCCAAAAACTTTAAAATAAGAGACATTAGGTTTTCTAGAAAAATAAATCTCAAAAGAAGTTTTTGAAGTATTTTTGCATAAGAAAACACGATTTGATATGTAGCATGATGTATTAACGGTCTCGGCCTACAAATAATATGGGAGACCATATTCACTAAGCATTGTCCTAGCCATCTCTTGTAATGTTCGATTTTTCCATTCAACTACTCCATTTTGTTGTGGAGTTCTAGGACAAGATAGTTCATGCTTAATTTCTTGTTCTTCACAAAAAGTGATAAAGGGTAGGTTAATGAACTCACCTCCTCTATCACTTCTTATTCTTAAAATTGAAGTATCTTTTTCCTTTTCAACACTTTTCTTAAAGGCTTGAAAATGTGAAAAGACTTGGTTTTTATGCTCTAAAAAGAAAACCCATGTAAAACGCGAAAAATCATCAACCAAAACAAATGCAAAACGATTCCCACTTAGACTTTTAGTTTGTGTAGGACCAAACAAATCCATATGGATTAACTCCAAAGGACGTGATGTCATGATATCCTTAATTGATTTGAAAGAAGACTTGGTTTGTTTCCCAAATTGACATGCGTCACAAACCCGGTCCTTTTCAAAATTCAAACAAGGAATACCTTTCATCATTTCCTTTGTGTTTAGCCTAGATATGTGGTCAAAAGAAATGTGGCCTAATCTTCTATGCCACAACCAAGACTCATCATTGAGGGCTTTTAAACAAGTAATATTACAAGACATATTAGACATATCAATCATATAAATATTGTTTTCACGAAAACCGAAAAATGCACAAGTATTAGATATTCTATCAATAACTTTACAAACTACATTATCAAAAATAACATCAAAACCTTTATCACAAAGTTGACTAACACTCAAGAGATTATGCTTGAGGCCATCAACTAAAACAACATTTTCTATTAAAGGGGATGTACCAAGTTTAACATTACCAATACCGATGATTTTACCCTTGGCATCATCTCCGAAGGTGACGGTGCCACCTTCATGGTATCTTGATAGGGTTGCAAAGTTGTTGATGTCCCAAGTCATGTGCCTTGAGCAACCACTATCAAGATACCACAATCCTCTACGTCTTTGGACCTTGGATGGTACCTACATCATTTAACAAAATTGTTGACTTTGGTACCCAAATTTTCTTGGGTCCTTGAAAGTTAGTGTTGCGAACCCGAACATTATGACGAGATGCACTTAGTCTATCATAACAAAAATTAACTAAGTGACCTTTACGGCCACAATATGAACATGAAAACACTTTACCATACATGAATGCATGATGTGTGTGTGAAGTGTGATGTTTATGGGGTTTGGCATGATGTAAAGGTTGTGATTTATGAGTATGCATAACATGGGGTTGTTTCTTAGGGGCTTGTTTCTTAGGAAACATAGCCTCAAGCCTATTCTTGTCAAATTCACACTTTTTCAAAACAACTCCTAAAGAATCTATTTTCTCTTTTAGTATGGTAATTTCATTTTTATCAACTAGTGAAAAATTACCTTTGCATGAAATCTTATAGTTGTCAAAATCTTTTTGGGTGGAAGCAAGAGTGGAAAGTAAATCATCTTTTTCTTTAGCAAGAGTAAAAACTTGATGATTAAGAGATTCATTTTCCTTTTTCATTTTTAAATACTTTTTCTTTAGAAAATCATAGTTATGTGAAAGTTCTACAAAAGCTTCTCCTATTTCATCTATGGAAAGTTCATCATCAAAAGAGGTGGAAGGGGTTATCTTGCTTGTGCCTTCATTAGCCATGAAGCACATGTTGGCGGTGTCAACTTCTTCCTCGGATTCACTCTCAGAATCCCATGTAGCCTTCAATGCTTTCTTCTTGTAAGGCTTCTTGGAGGTGGAAGGCTTGACTTTATCCGGGCACTCCGCAACAATGTGACCCGGTCTTTGGCAATTGAAGCAAATTATCTTTCTTTCTTCTTTGCCTCCTTGCCATCTCTTTCTTCCTTGAAACTTAGCCTTGTTATACATCCTCCGGACGTTCTTAACGAGAAGTGAGAGCTCTTCTTCATTGTCTTCGTCGGAGTATGAGGATTGACTCTTGAAGGCAATTGTTTTCTTCTTAGAAGGAGCCATGTCCTCCCTAGCTTTTCTCTCCATCTCATGGGTTTTGAGGTTCCCAATGAGACCTATAAACTCCATCTCCTCCTTGTCATTGAGTTCCTTCAAGGTAGTTGCTTTGACTTCCCATGAAGGAGGAAGAGCCCGGATGATCTTCCTTACTCTTTGGTCGTTGTCAATAGCATCACCTAGAGAAGAAAGTCCATTAGTAATCTTGGTAAATCTTGTAACCATATCATCTATGGTTTCATTTTCTTGCATGCAAAAATTCTCATATTGGGACCGAAGAAGGTCTATTTTAGCCCTCTTCACTTGTGAAGTCCCCTCATGTGTTACAAGCAAGTGTGTCCAAATTTCAAATGCAGATTTGTAATGAATTACTCTAGCAATATCATCATCATTAAGTGCTTGGAGTAATGCATAGTGTGCCCTAGAATTAGCATCAAATTCTTTGGTCTCTATTTCGGACCAAGTGGACTCATCACCGGTGGGAGCACTAAAGGGTTTGGTAACGGCCTTTGCAACTCGACTTCCTAGAGATTGCAAGAAAACGGTCATCTTAACCTTCCATATGGGAAAGTTAAGTCCATTAAACTTTGGGGGGTCTTAATTCCATCGGCCATGTTTACTAAGTGATAGTGAATGAAAAATGAATGAAGTGATTAGCAAATATAGGATCTCTCTAAGGTTGTTAAGCCAAGAGCCTAGAGACCAAAGCTCTGATACCAATTGAAAAACACCTAGAGGGGGGTGAATAGGTATAAATGCTAATCTAACAATCTTTTTAAACAATTATGAATGAATGAATGTAATGATCTCTCAAAACAAGACTAAGAGCCGAATACCCGGTGAAGGGTTCTGAACTCCTTCCTCCTGATTCCTCTGGATATGAGTTAGAGGTGCGCAATGCAATCTTGTTGTATGAGAATTGATCGACAATAGCAAAGTATGAATGCAATGGTGAAGTGCACACAATGTATATCACAAGGAAAGAAACACAATAACACAAGCAAGTAATAATGAGCAATAGAGTGCAGTAAAAATAGAAGGCAATGGAAAGCAAAACACAAGGCAATCGCAAACACAAGATATTTGTTTCGAGGTTCGAGCCACCGCTCTACTCCCCGCCTTCACCGCCGTGAAGGGTTTCCACTATCCACCGAGGACTTTACAAGGTCTTCCGAAGACCGGAGTACCGAACTCCACCACTTACAAAAAATATCTACCAAAGAGATATCTCCACAAGAGGAACACAAAGAACAAGTAACCAAGTGATCACAATAATGATCACAAACTCTTTACAACACTTCTCTTTTACAACTCCTTATAGAATGAGGATTGAAATTTTGGCTCTAGAAGTGTAGTGAGAAAAACAAACTCAGTTGTAAATGAAACTTGCTTGAGAACACAACTGAAAAACAATAGCCAAGAATGCAAGAGAGAATTGAGAGCTTTGAAACTTTTTCTTTCTTTTGAAAACTTGTAAACTAGGGATTTTTTTCTTGGTACTTTTCAACAGAACATTCTCCTCTATTTATAGGGAGAGGAAGGGATTAAAACACTTTAAAATAAAGCTTATTTGATCAGAAAATAATCCCTAAAGTTCAGAGAAAATCTGCCACAAAACAGACCAAAAATAGATTTTTAGAAATTCACCAAAGAGGAAAGAGCCGTTGGGCAGCAGCAGGCTTGGCAGTCGCCCGGTCCGGTCGGCCGTCCGCCTTGCTGGCATATAGCCGTTGGGCTCGGGTCGACCGACCGGTCGACCGGCCTTAAGAAGGAAACAAAGATTTTTAACTGTCGGTCGACCGGTCGGCCGACCGAAATTAATAGAGAGTTGGGGTTTACAGGTCGAGCGACCGGTCGGCCGACCGACAGACGTGCACGTCCTGGACACATGATCCGGTGGACCAGTCCGGTCGGCCGGTTTAGCCTGAAACAGAAAAACTGGGAAGAAATTTTGAACTTGAAAATTTTTGAGGATAATTTTGTAGGTATATGAAGTTAAGTATCTGTAACGCCCCGATCTCAATGATACGGGAACGTCACTGCAACGCATATACGTAGGTCAGATAGTGCCCCCACGTATATACGCTAAGCATTAAGTACAACAAGTATCAGAGTACAACACACAGCGTGGTATATTCATATGCCAACTTACAAAATATAAATACAAAGTTATACAAGTTATGATAAGCAATATCACTTTACAAGTGTCCTTTATCACAACCCAAGTCCAAAAGAACAATATACAACCAAAAATACAAAAACGCTCACGAAATGGATGGAGATCCCGTGAACCAAAAGGAAGAGTCGAGCACGATAGGACTAGAGCCGTCAGCCTGCTCACAAAGATAAGCCCGGTCCTCTGTGGAAGGCTCCACTTCGCTCCAAGCCTCGGAATCTGAATATGCAAATCCAAGGGGTCAAGACATATAATAACAAATAAAAGATAGTCAAGTGACATGAGGATCATGAATAAAGACAATGAAGTTGCAATAAATAGCAATGAATAACAAGCAATGCAAACTCAATAAGGTAAGATCATATGCAACAAATCTACAATTAACGTCTTATTATTATTACTTGTCTTACTGTGATATCTAGCTATGTGACCCAGCGTCCCAGAGCACATAGATCCATATCCTAGTGAAACAAGGTTGTTATTGGAAACAGCGGTTGTATCGACGAACTATGTTTACAGTGGGTCCCGTGCATGCCCGGGACCACGGTCCAGGGTGTTCCGTTGCTTGAAGACGGAACCAGCCGCAAGGCCTAACAGGAGGGACTTATGTATGCCCTTGTCATGACAGTAAACAGGAATAGGGAGCAAGCACTCCCCTCGGTCCCCTGGAGTACCACAGGTCGGACCGGAATCATAATTGTACAATATACCTAAAACCACTGTAAACACGAACACATATCGATATTCCGCATATTTCCCCCTGACCCAGCATAAGTTGGTCTATTTTATACAAAGTTCGAGTGCATCATGCTTGGTGTTTTAGTGATAGCATGAAGAGGTGGTGATATTTCATATTTAACAAGTTATGGAATAGCGATATGTAACAACAAGTCATGAAGCATAATGAAGCAAGATCTATCAGGTAACATGTCATGCAGTACAGGTATGAAATATAACAAGACTAATACAGCATATATACATCAGGGTAAGATCAGAAATCAAAAGGAAAGGAGTCTGAAAATCTGGCCCGGAATTAGGCTGTCGGTCGACTCCCGGTCGACTGCCGGTCGACTGGGGATATAACTGGCGGTCGGCTCCCGATCGACTGCCGGTCGACCGTGCAGATGCCGTGAGCTCCAGGTTTTGGTCGGTCGACTGCCGGTCGACCGGTCCACATCTAAATCCTAAGTCGGTCGAGTCAGCGGTCGACTGCCGGTCGACCGCCAGCTCAAAGCTGTGCACGTGGTGCACATCGGTAGAGTGATCGGTCGACTGCCGGTCGACCGATCCTCTGAAATCTGCTGCTGTTAAGGCAGAAAAATCAGATTTCACTTTGGTTGGTTCTATCAGTCTAAAAATAGGATTTTTATGTTGTTAGGGGACCTGATCTATCAATACAAGTACACCAGAACAGGGACTAGCCTTGATGAGTAATTTGCTTACATGGAAAGTTGGATTTGAGTGTTGATGACCTAAAAATAGGATTTTTATGGGACCATTTTACAAGAATTACTATCACAAGTAAATAGAGGGTAATCTAGGTCTTGGTGAGTAAAGATACTCACAAGGATAGGTTTAATTGGGACTTGATCCAAGGATGGAGATGGTGGCTTCAATCCACACTTGTTGTTGAAGCTTGAGTTGAAGAATTGCTCTTGGTGTTGCTTTTGGGAGTAGTGGTTGAAGTTGAAGTCTTTGATGAAGCCCTAGAAGAAACCCTTGAGATCTTGAGGTGGAGGTGAAGAGATTGGGTTCTTGGAGTTAGGGTTTTTGCTTGAGGAAGAAGGAGATCTTGAGAGAATTCATCTCTTGTTGAAGGAATGAGAAAAAAGGGGAAATTTGCAAATGGAAATGCATATATAGGTTGGGATTTTTTTGTAAGGGAGTGGAATTAAGGTGGATGTGAGGGGTTTTCTTGCAAAAGAAGGGGGGTGAGGTGTCCCTCACTTGGCCACTTGGCCAGCCATGGGAAGGAGAGAGAGTGAGTGGGGTTAGGTGAAGGGTGAGTGGGAAATGAGGTGGCACATAAGGTGGAAAATGGAATTTGCAATAATTGAAAAAAATGCCCGAAATTCAAGTATCTCGGAATGATCTGAAAATTTTACCAAAAATCAAGAATAATATTTGAAGACTCATGGTGAAATTCGTTTGAAGAAATACTGTATAGTTTTAAAATTAAAAATCCCGAATCAGTTATTTACCGACTCCGAAAGAATTTTCATAAATTCATAAAATTCTCAGAAAAAGTGTATAAGTAAGAAATATGATTCTAAGCAATAAAGTCTAAAGGACTTTCTAAAAATTCCTAACTGTTTGGAAGATAAAAATTCGAAAATCGGTCAGCGGCACTGGCCGACACCGGTTTCGGAGAAATTCATTTTAATTCCAGAAAATTCCAGAAAATCACATAAAATCTAAAATATTGGAAAATGATATTTGAAATTAAAATTGATCAATTACGGAAGGTAAATCGGAAAATACGATCGAAGGACTGAATACGTAACTAAGCACGTATTCCGGGAGAGGGGTATTACAATCTACCCACCTTACAAAAATTTCGTCCTCGAAATTTCATAAGGTGAAAGATAACAGGAAAAGCAACAGATAGATACGTATACAAGGAAAGATAACGGGAAAGAAGGGTAGAAGGAAAGAGTCATACCAAATCAGGATGTGAAAAGTTGGGGATAACGCTCCGGATAACGTCCTCTCGTTCCCAAGTGGCCTCTCCTGGTGCATGCCTGTTCCAAGACACCAATACTAATGGAATAGCTCTGTTCTTCAGTGTCTTGACACTCCTATCCAGAATGGCCATCGGCTGCTCTGGGTATGATAAATCCGGTAGTAGCTCCAGCTCTGAATGATCCAGAATATGGCTGTCATCCCTGACATACTTCCTCAACTGAGACACGTGGAAGACATTATGCACCCCGTCCAAAGATGGCGGCAACGCCAATCTATAAGACACATCTTCCACACGATCCAGGATCTCGAATGGGCCGATATACCTCGGACTTAGCTTCCCACGTGTACCGAACCGGATTACACCCTTGGTAGGTGATATCTTCAAGAACACATGGTCTCCGGTCTGGAACTCCAATGGCCTCCTTAGAGTGTCTGCCCAACTCTTCTGTCTACTCTGAGCAGCCCTGAGATGATCTCTGATAACCCTGACTTTCTCTGTCGTCTGCATCAGGATCTCTGGTCCCAAAAGACTCCTCTCACCGACTTCATCCCAACAAATCGGTGATCTGCACTTCCTTCCATACAATGCCTCAAAGGGTGCCATCTTAATACTTGCCTGATAGCTGTTGTTATATGAAAACTCAGCCAAGTGAAGATGGTCTTCCCATGATCCTCCGAAGTCAATCATGCAAGCCCTCAACATATCTTCAAGGATCTGGATAGTCCTCTCAGATTGCCCGTCTGTCTGAGGATGGTAAGAAGTACTGAATTTCAGACGAGTTCCCAGACTTGCTTGGAGACTCTCCCAGAAATGAGATCTGAATCTGGTGTCTCTATCTGATACAATACTAACTGGAACTCCATGCAGACGGACTATCTCCTTCATATACTTGTCTGCCAGAACCTCTGTCGACTGGCCTACCCTGAATGGTATGAAGTGAGCTGACTTGGTGAGGCGATCAACTATTACCCACACCGCATTATTACCCCTGGGACTCCGAGGCAATGCCGTCACAAAATCCATGGTGATGTGCTCCCACTTCCATTCGGGTATCGGCAAAGGTTGAAGAAGTCCAGCTGGTCTCTGGTGCTCGATCTTTATCTGCTGGCAAACCAAGCACTTGGCAACAAACTGGGCTATCTCTCTCTTCATAGCATTCCACCAAAAGTGCTTCTTCAGGTCCTGGTACATCTTGTTTCCCCCAGGGTGTATAGAATAAGCTGAACTGTGTGCTTCCTCCAAAATCTTCTGTCTGACTTCTCCCTGGGGAACACAAAGTCTATCTCCAAAATACAATGCACCATCTGGGTGAATGCAGATATCCGACCTCAATCCAGCCTCCACCTGAGCTCTGAATGTCTGCAATCTGGGGTCCTCCTTCTGAGCTTCCTTGATCTCCTCTATCAATGATGACTGGATCTGTAAAGCCATGAACTGCCCGGCCTTATCACCTCCTTGCACTAACATCAAATCTAATCTGATGAACTCCTGAATCAACTCCCTCTGCTGCGTGAGGTGGACTAGCACTCTGTTCTCTGGCATCCTGCTCAGTGCATCTGGAACGGTATTGACTTTGCCTGGATGATACTGCAAGTCAATATCATAGTCCGCCATAAGCTCCAACCACCTCCTCTGCCTCATATTCAACTCCTTCTGTGAGAAAATATACTTGAGGCTCTTGTGATCTGTGTATATCAACACTTTGTCTCCCAGAAGGTAGTGTCTCCAGATCTTCAAAGCAAATACCACAGCCGCCAACTCCAAGTCATGAGTTGGGTAATTCCTCTCATGAGGCTTCAATTGCCTAGATGCATATGCTATAACATGATCATGTTGCATAAGCACACACCCCAGGCCTTTACCTGATGCATCACAGAAAATGACCATCCCTCCTCTTCCTGAAGGAGTCCTCAAGATTGGAGCTGAAATAAGCCTCTGCTTCAACTGCTCAAATGCTGCATCACATTCTTCTGTCCATATGTATCTCTCCCCTATTCTGGTGAGCCTGGTCAACGGAGCTGCAAGTCTAGAGAAATCCTGGACAAAGCGCCTGTAATATCCGGCTAGTCCAAGAAAGCTCTTTATCTCAGTCACCGTCTTCGGAACTGGCCAATTCTTCACTGCCTGGACTTTACTAGGATCAACCGAAATTCCTTCTGCTGAAACTATGTGTCCAAGGAAAGCTATGCTGTCCAACCAGAATTCACACTTGCTCCTTTTGGCATGAAGCTGCTCCTGCTGAAGGGTCTGCAACACAATTCTCAAGTGCTCTGCATGCTCCTTATAATTCTTTGAATAGATCAGAATGTCATCTATAAATACAACTACAAACTGATCCAGGTAAGGAGAGAACACTCGGTTCATCAAGTCCATGAAAACTGCAGGGGCATTTGTGACTCCGAAAGGCACAACCAGGAACTCATAGTGGCCATATCGGGTCCTGAATGCCGTCTTCGGAACATCCTCCTTCTTCACCCTCAGCTGATGGTAACCCGACTGCAAATCTAACTTAGAAAATACACGGGCTCCATGAAGCTGATCAAACAAATCATCAATCCTGGGTAAGGGATATTTGTTCTTGATGGTGACCTTGTTCAACTCCCTATAATCAATACAAAGCCTCTTACCACCATCCTTCTTATTTGCCAAGAGCACTGGAGCTCCCCATGGTGAAGTGCTTGGTCGAATCAGTCCCTTGTCTGAATATTCCTGCAGTTGCTTCTTCAAGATCTCCAACTCCGTCGGTGCCATCCTGTACGGAGCCTTAGATATAGGAGCTGTCCCTGGAACTGTATCAATGGAGAACTCCACTATCCTCTCCGGTGGAAGTCCTGAAATCTCAGCAAAGACTTCTGGAAATTCATCCCACACTGGCACTCCCTTCTGAACCTCCGAAGTGGTCATCTGAATCTTCTTCTTAGCAGGCTTCACCTCTCCACTAAACTGGAACTCCGGCTGATGTGGGATTCTGAAATAGATCTTCCTTTCTCTACAGTCAATCACTGCATAGTACTGACTGAGCCAGGTCATGCCTAAGATTACGTCGTACCCCTTGGTGTCTAGTACGAGCATATCTATGGCCAAGATCTTCTCACAAAGTTCCACTGGACAGTCAGCACAAACTCTAGAAGATATAACTACCCCATTCCCTGTACTTATCTCCCATTTGCGATCTAAAGCCTTAACAGGTATAGAATGTAAAGCTACAAAATGATCGGAGATATAACAGTGGGATGCACCTGAATCGAAGAGAGCGAGAACAGGTATTGAATGAACTCTGATGTTACCTGTAATCACTTCCTCTGAAGCCTCAGCCTCCTCTGCTGTCAGGTTGTAGGCCTGACCTCTACCACGCCCTGCTGCTGTCCTGGCTCCTCTCTGCACTGGGCGAGCAACATGCGGTGGAGGAAGGGGAAGAGCTCTCCTCATCACTGGTCCCTGGTTCCTCTGCCCCACTGGCCCTGGTAGTACCCTCTGTCTATACTGCTCTTGAGGTGCCGGCAAGGTTTGGTTAGCAAACCCCATTCTCCTGTGTGGACAGGTCTCCACGGCATGGTCTCGTGCTCCACACACCAAACACAATCCGTTTGCCCTCCGGCAATTCTGCTGGGAGTGTCCTGGCTTCTGGCAAAAGTTGCAGATAAGACCTGGTCGAGCCATCTGGTAAGGAACTGCTCTGAATGGCTGCCTAGCCTGGACCTTCGCCGCTCTGGACGGTCCTCCTCTACCCACCGGTACAAACGGCCTCTTCATGGCCTGGTTCTGCATCTGATCCTCCTGCTTCTTCTCTAACCCACGCTCCACCTCTCGAGCGATGGTGAGAACCTCTGAATAGGTCTTCAGCTGCTGGGGCATCAAGAGGACCTGTATGTCCATCTGCAGACCTTGCTGAAACCTGCTTGCCCTCTTCTCCCCATCCGTCACCATGTACGGGGCAAAGCGGCTCAGTCTGAGAAACTCCGCGGCATACTCATCCACGGACTTGTTCCCTTGCAGTAGTCTGATGAACTGCTCCTCCATGTCCTTCTGAGCAGTAGCAGGGAAGAATCGACTGTAGAAGCTCTTGGAGAAAGTATCCCAGGAGACAGGCTTCTCCAATCTGGCCTCTTCGGCCAACCACCAAGTCCGGGCTATGTCCTTCAGCTGAATCTTGGCAACCTCCACTTGGTTCTCCTTAGGCACTCGGGCGGCGTTCAGCAAATCAGTGGTGTCCGTCAACCATTGTTCAGCATCCAATGGTTTCTCGACTCCCGTGAAGATGGCCGGTTGTAGCCGCCGGAAATCTGACACGTTCCCAGGCCTTTGCTCCTTTGGGGCTGCCAACTCCTGCCTGAGGAGCTCAGTCTGCTGCTGCTGGTTCTCCATCATGGTCTGAATGACCTTCAGGATATCAGCACTCTCTCCTCCTACGGGTCCATTCGGTACTTGCCCGACGTTGTTACGACCCGATCGCCTCTCCATACCGAAAGGGATAAGATCTAGAATTGGAAACAAATGAAAGGAGTTTAGGACACGAGGAAATGAATCAAGGACGGAATCAAGGAGGACTAGACAACTTTGTACATTGTAGTTGGCATTAGCAAATTACTAGAATTTGTCACTTGATTGTACTTTTAGGTTTGAGAGCCTAGGCTCTGATACCAACCTGTAACGCCCCGATCCCAATGATACGGGAACGTCACTGCAACGCATATACGTAGGTCAGATAGTGCCCCCACGTATATACGCTAAGCATTAAGTACAACAAGTATCAGAGTACAACACACAGCGTGGTATATTCATATGCCAACTTACAAAATATAAATACAAAGTTATACAAGTTATGATAAGCAATATCACTTTACAAGTGTCCTTTATCACAACCCAAGTCCAAAAGAACAATATACAACCAAAAATACAAAACGCTCACGAAATGGATGGAGATCCCGTGAACCAAAAGGAAGAGTCGAGCACGATAGGACTAGAGCCGGTCAGCCTGCTCACAAAGATAAGCCCGGTCCTCTGTGGAAGGCTCCACTTCGCTCCAAGCCTCGGAATCTGAATATGCAAATCCAAGGGTCAAGACATATAATAACAAATAAAAGATAGTCAAGTGACATGAGGATCATGAATAAAGACAATGAAGTTGCAATAAATAGCAATGAATAACAAGCGATGCAAACTCAATAAGGTAAGATCATATGCAACAAATCTACAATTAACGTCTTATTATTATTACTTGTCTTACTGTGATATCTAGCTATGTGACCCAGCGTCCCAGAGCACATAGATCCATATCCTAGTGAAACAAGGTTGTTATTGGAAACAGCGGTTGTATCGACGAACTATGTTTACAGTGGGTCCCGTGCATGCCCGGGACCACGGTCCAGGGTGTTCCGTTGCTTGAAGACGGAACCAGCCGCAAGGCCTAACAGGAGGGACTTATGTATGCCCTTGTCATGACAGTAAACAGGAATAGGGAGCAAGCACTCCCCTCGGTCCCCTGGAGTACCACAGGTCGGACCGGAATCATAATTGTACAATATACCTAAAACCACTGTAAACACGAACACATATCGATATTCCGCATATTTCCCCCTGACCCAGCATAAGTTGGTCTATTTTATACAAAGTTCGAGTGCATCATGCTTGGTGTTTTAGTGATAGCATGAAGAGGTGGTGATATTTCATATTTAACAAGTTATGGAATAGCGATATGTAACAACAAGTCATGAAGCATAATGAAGCAAGATCTATCAGGTAACATGTCATGCAGTACAGGTATGAAATATAACAAGACTAATACAGCATATATACATCAGGGTAAGATCAGAAATCAAAAGGAAAGGAGTCTGAAAATCTGGCCCGGAATTAGGCTGTCGGTCGACTCCCGGTCGACTGCTGGTCGACTGGGGATATAACTGGCGGTCGGCTCCCGGTCGACTGCCGGTCGACCGTGCAGATGCCGTGAGCTCCAGGTTTTGGTCGGTCGACTGCCGGTCGACCGGTCCACATCTAAATCCTAAGTCGGTCGAGTCAGCGGTCGACTGCCGGTCGACCGCCAGCTCAAAGCTGTGCACGTGGTGCACATCGGTAGAGTGATCGGTTGACTGCCGGTCGACCGATCCTCTGAAATCTGCTGCTGTTAAGGCAGAAAAATCAGATTTCACTTTGGTTGGTTCTATCAGTCTAAAAATAGGATTTTTATGTTGTTAGGGGACCTGATCTATCAATACAAGTACACCAGAACAGGGACTAGCCTTGATGAGTAATTTGCTTACATGGAAAGGTTGGATTTGAGTGTTGATGACCTAAAAATAGGATTTTTATGGGACCATTTTACAAGAATTACTATCACAAGTAAATAGAGGGTAATCTAGGTCTTGGTGAGTAAAGATACTCACAAGGATAGGTTTAATTGGGACTTGATCCAAGGATGGAGATGGTGGCTTCAATCCACACTTGTTGTTGAAGCTTGAGTTGAAGAATTGCTCTTGGTGTTGCTTTTGGGAGTAGTGGTTGAAGTTGAAGTCTTTGATGAAGCCCTAGAAGAAACCCTTGAGATCTTGAGGTGGAGGTGAAGAGATTGGGTTCTTGGAGTTAGGGTTTTTGCTTGAGGAAGAAGGAGATCTTGAGAGAATTCTTCTCTTGTTGAAGGAATGAGAAAAAAGGGGAAATTTGCAAATGGAAATGCATATATAGGTTGGGATTTTTTTGTAAGGGAGTGGAATTAAGGTGGATGTGAGGGGTTTTCTTGCAAAAGAAGGGGGGTGAGGTGTCCCTCACTTGGCCACTTGGCCAGCCATGGGAAGGAGAGAGAGTGAGTGGGGTTAGGTGAAGGGTGAGTGGGAAATGAGGTGGCACATGAGGTGAAAAATGGAATTTGCAATAATTGAAAAAAATGCCCGAAATTCAAGTATCTCGGAATGATCTGAAAATTTTACCAAAAATCAAGAATAATATTTGAAGACTCATGGTGAAATTCGTTTGAAGAAATACTGTATAGTTTTAAAATTAAAAATCCCGGAATCAGTTATTTACCGACTCCGAAAGAATTTTCATAAATTCATAAAATTCTCAGAAAAAGTGTATAAGTAAGAAATATGATTCTAAGCAATAAAGTCTAAAGGACTTTCTAAAAATTCCTAACTGTTTGGAAGATAAAAATTCGGAAATCGGTCAGCGGCACTGGCCGACACCGGTTTCGGAGAAATTCATTTTAATTCCAGAAAATTCCAGAAAATCACATAAAATCTAAAATATTGGAAAATGATATTTGAAATTAAAATTGATCAATTACGGAAGGTAAATCGGAAAATACGATCAAAGGACTGAATACGTAACTAAGCACGTATTCTGGGAGAGGGGTATTACAGTATCATGTTGTAAAAGATAGTTATACATGGTGTAAACAAGATATAGAATTTTGTAAGGATTTTGGAATCATGTATAAGAATCAAGGCATGAACTTAAAAACAAATACCAAGACTAAAAACTGTATTTTGAAAATGTGTGTGTGTATCCTAGAGCCAATATTCTACAACCTCAAACTTTAACAAACTATTTCTTACATTGGTTCTAAATGACTATAAGGTCTTCAAGTGGGCTTCTCCATATGTGATCTTGCAAGCTTGAAACTTGAGCCCAAAATGAGGTGACTTGAGTCAAAACATCTTCCTTTAGGGAAGAATGCTCCTAAAATCATTAGAACCCTGAAACACACTAAAACAACAAACATGATTAGTACAAATAACTATATATGTTTTGTGATCATCAAAACACACTAAAACGGGTGATTGTAACCTTGGGCCAACATAAAGGTCGGCCAAACACAGTAATAGAGGAATATCACAAGTAGTATATATGTACAATTATTAAACTACACTATTACAAGCATTCGACACAGAGATAAAAAATATAGTCTCAGAACAAAACACAATAAAAGTCTAGATATAATTCAAGCTCAACGAGGCGAAGGAGAATACTCGCCTAGAACGAAACACGGAATAACTCTGAGGAAACGCCAATGGTGTTAACGCCCAAGCATGTGGAAGAAAACGTCGGAGACATTAAACACATGAAGGCATTAGAAAAAGAAAGAGGGAGGAAAGAGAAGTGAAAGGGAAGAAGGGGGTGCCATGGCCGTGTGGTGGTCGCGCAGCCCCGGGTTGGTAGCGTGCTAGCCATAAGGGAGACCGAGGTTGGTCAGCTTTAGGAAGAAGGAGAGGGGAGGTGAAGGTTTGGAGATGGTGGTGTGGATGGTGTTATAGGTGGTGGTGAAAGTGGAAATGGTGGTGATAGTGGTGGAGGGAGCGGTGGTGATGAGGGTGTTAGTTGTGGTAATTTTGATGAAGAAGGTGATGGTATTGTAATGAAGGTGGAAGAGGTGATGAAGATATAGGTGGTAGAGTTTGGTGGAAATGGTAGAAGCTGTGGTGGTTGTAAGTGAAAGAAGTGGTAGTGATGGGTTTTGATGTAGGCTTTGAAGAGGTTGATGGTGGAAGTGGTGTAGTTTGAGGTGGTGGTTTGGTGGTTTTAGTGGTGATGATGAAGATGGTGGTGATTTTGGGTGGTGGTTGTTGTAGAGAAGGAGGAGATGTGGTGGTTGGTTGTGGTTATGGTAAAGATGATGGAGAGGGTGATTTTTTTTGTGGAGATGAAAGGAGAGATAGAGGAGGTGAGAGAGGAGATGGTGGTAGTGTGATGAAGGAGGAGGAAGAATTAGTTGTGGATAATAGAGGTGGTGGTGTTGGTTGTTGGTGGTTGAAGAAGGAGGTGGAGGATTTGGAGGTTAAAGAGGAAGGTGATGGAGAGAAATGAGAAAGGATGGGGAATGAAAGAGAGATGACAGGGGAGAAAGGGGGTGGCCAGATTTTAGGGGGAGAGGGAGGGAGAAAGAATAAGTGGGAGAGGAAAGAGAAAGAATGAGTAGGAAAAGATATTTTGGGAGAGAAGGAGAGAGAGTTAGTGGGTGACGGGAGAGGAAGAGAGAGAATGAGAGGAGACGAGTATGATGAAAGTAGAAGAAAGTAGAAGATGGTGGAAATTGTAGGAAGGAGAAGGAAAATACTCGGGCAAAACATCCGGATCAGAGAAAAACACAGAAATCATTTTATTTGTTAAATTTTTGACAAATTCAGAAAATCTCTAAAATTTTTGTAAAATAGAAAGTATTATCGTAAATAGCATGGTTAAATCAGATTCAGGAAATTAAATTTCATTTTCAAATTAAAATTCCTAAAATCGATCGATGAAACCGATCGACACTAATTTTAGATGATTTTACAAAATAATTCAGAAAAATTCTCAAAAATCATGAAAAATATAAAATATTGAAAATCAATCGCAAACTAAAACAGATCCATTCTAACTACCAAGAAGGCCAAATCAAACATTACATTGGGATCAGATCGAGGGTTTGGATTAAGGCTTACACTGATCCTAAAAATTTGGATCCTATACCAAATAATAATATAAACAATCACAAAATAAAAATAAATACGGGAAAAATAGGAAAATATGTTAAAAAAATCGGGACACATATCTGGGTTCGTACTCCCGGGACAGGGTGTTACAATCCATCCACCTTACAAAAATTTTATCCTTAAAATTTCGATAAGGAAATGAACACAAAAAAGATAGAGACGAGGATTATACCAATTAAGATATGAATAACTGAGGGTAACACTCAGAAATTGATTGAATAATAAACTCAGGACCTAGACCTCTTAAGCACTCTTGCTGTATAAAGTTTCAAATGGTGCCATATTAATACTGACCTAATATTTGTTAACAAGAAAATTCTGCTAGTACTTCTGTAGACTGATCCACTCTGAATAATATAAAATCAGATGACTAGGTGAGATGATCAATAATTACCATTACTATATTATATCTTTCGAACTGGGAGGCAAAGCTGTGACGAAATCCATAATAACAAAATCCATAGAAATATTATCTCCTGCTTCTGATGAGTTTTGTTAGAGTTGCTGTAATATTAGAAAAAGTCCAATATGAATATTCTGTAATTTCTGGCTGGACTAATAAAGATTTTTGATTTTTGTTACTAACTTTGGAACTGTCAAAACTTTCACTATCTGAATCTGCTATAGTCGATGAAGATTACTTCTTTTTAAAATGACATGACCCCAGAATACGATAATATCTATCCACAGTACTTACTTGGCTGGGCATGAAGCTATTCTTGATGAAGATTCAACAATAAAATTCTCAGATGTGTTGCACATTTACTATCACTCTGGAAGTAGACCAGAATATCCAAAATAAAGAAAACCATGATAAAACTAATCATAAATATAGAAAACCAATAATAATGAGTTTTGAATACTGGGCATTGATTACTCTGAAAGGCATAATCAAGTATTTAAAATAACCATAATGAATCCTGAATACTATCTTCTAGATGATAAAATGACTAAACATTAAATATTTAGAAAATCCCGAGCTTCATAAAGTTCGTCGAATAGAGCGTGATCATTCCTAAAATAGTATAAATAGAAGATACCATAGCTTTGACTAGCAGAAGTCCTAAATCTGGAAATTCATTTCATAATAAAGTTCTGATTATGTTAGTGATGACTACCAGAATTTCTATACTAATCCTCATGTAACATCCATATATATTTATATATATAAGAGTAGAATGCGAAGCAGTAAAACTATTCAATTTAAGCAATGCAATGTAGTGGAATCAAAGAGTGCAAGAACAGGTTGTAAGTGAACCACAACTTACTTGCTGCTACATTTCCTTTTTAAGTTGGAATAAAGATGATGGGTACGGGAAAATGAAAAGATGAAAGGAATTTAAGAATCAAGGGAAGGATGATCAAGAGAGAATTAGATAACTTTGTACTTTACAGTTGGATTGTATAACCAGTACTCATGCATTCAAGTTGCAAATTTCTTTATTATTAATTTGCCAACTTATTTTACTAAGGATGTGAGAGCCTAGACTCCGACACCATCCTGTAACGATCTGATCCTGCGGATACAGAGACGTTATTGTAACATATATACGTAGGGCAAAAATACCCTCATATATATATGCTAAGTATCCGTACATGCAGGAATGAGAGTACAGAAGTACGTGACGTTTATACATTCCAATAAAAAGAGTATAATTACAAATTTATCACAGGATGTGAGATAATAGTATATGAATATTACATCACCACGAGGCGCAAAATATAATTTACAAAGAAATATTCAAGTCTGAACAGTACAAAAGATGCTCATTCTTGAATTTTTGCAAAAATACTTCAAATATTTTCTTGTCTTTTTAAAATGTGTTTTCAAAAACTAAAACTTTGTTTCTCTTTCTTTTTGTATTTTGTGGGTGTAATCTAAAAACCCTCATGAGACTTGTCCTCTAGGAGTAACCTAGAGGTTTAACGACTTGTTACACATGCTAAGTGCAACCGTGATTCCTACGAAAGTATGTTAGGTTAACTCTATTTTCCTTCATTTTTCTCCAGGACGAGCAAAAGATAAGTGTGGGTGTGTGATCGATTACTGATATTGTATATGTATTGTCACATTCCCATATTTTATTTTAATAAACTCTGCTATTTAATCATATTTATCATTTAAATTTGTGCAGACCTTTACTAAAGGATATGGAAAAGAAACGAACCAAAAAGCCCATTAAAATTCTAATTTAAATGATTTTAAATTATAATCATGGATTGAGACAAATATTCAGGAGGTAGGCTGAAGATTAGAGCAGATCTGAAGATCACACCAAATAAAAACTGGTTAAAATTTAAATTTTATGAATCCCTTTGGTTAGCAAAAGATTCCTAAAGATAAAACCAAACCCAAAGACCAAACTGAAAAACCATTTGGATAAAAGGAGCCAACAGAAGATCTTGCAGCTACGCTCCCCGAATGTGGCCACCTGGTCACATCTAGGCCGCCGAAATGCTTCCATAGCTGCGTTTTTGCGGCTTTGTTAAGGAGTTAGGGAGAGCGTTTGCTCCCCCTATCTTCTTACACCCTCCCCTCTTCCATTTTTCCTATGAAAGCTAGAATTTTTGAAGGCAAAAGAACATGACTGCGCAGAGAAAGATTTTAAGCTAGTTTTTGTTCTAATTTAGTTTATTATTTTTGTTTTCTCTTTTAATGTAATTTTCTACTTTATTTATGTAACTTAAAGGAAAGAAGAGTTTTCATGAGAGAATTAGAGTGAATACTGTATTGAGAGTGACATTAGTATATGTGCTCTTCTTTCTTTCATTGTTACTTGATTTATTCGAAAGTTATATTTTTGTTCTTTATTTATTTTTTTCCTTCTACTTTCCTCTGAGGCGCTTGTTAATCCAAATAACTCTGATAGCCTCGAATTTACCCTGCCCTTGTAAGTGTCATTGATGGCTTATGGTGATGGATATATAATTCTATATTAGTTTAGCTTGCACCTTAATTTCTTAGTATAGGGAATGGGGAAGATCCTATATGTCATACTTTGATTGCCTTCAAGCCAAGGTAAAATCGTTTCAATGGATCCAAGGAAAGCAAGCGCCGAGAGGTAAGTGAACTTTAGTTGTTCTATATTTTAATTTTTTAGTATAGAATCCCACTTCAAAATAACTACTTCTTTATCATTTTGATTCTTTCTTTTTGTAACTTAGTTTTTCCTTTCTTTTAGAACAACACCAACACAATCTTCTTCTTCTATCTTCTTCGCTTCTCACTTAACTATTTCTCTTTTGTTTTAAAAAATAAAGAAGAACATTTAACCAGTTTTTGTAAACTTGAAAAGAACTTATCAACATGCTTTCATCGCAGTCCCTCCTTATAGATCATGACCGGCATAGCCACTTGCTATAGTGGTAACATTGAGAACCTTGCAATCTATTTCTAAACTTCTATATTTTTTGTGCAGAGGTTTACATCAATCATGCTCACTCGTCAAGTTCTCAATAAGGTTCACTTCAAATGTTTGATCTTCAATATTACGGGATTGCTTTTCTAGGTTCAAGACAATGACTTCTTTAGCCATGCCTTCAAAGAGTAACCTCATGGATTCGTTCTTACAATTAATGATTTTATTGGCAGTAGCAAGGAACAGACTCCCTAAGATGATGGGAGTTTGAAGCCTAGGATTAGACACAAGTCGGGTCTCAAGAATAATGTAATCTACAGGGTAGATAAACTCCCCGACTTTGATAAGAACATCTGTAATTTTTTCTTGGAAACTTTTACTGACTGATTAGCAAATTGGATGGTGACTCAGGTGGGACTAAGCTCGTCTGACTCGAGCTACTGGTATATTGAGAAGGGCAGCAAGATTCATCCCGAGCTGCTGATATATTGAGAAGGAAGCAAGTTGAATCTTGCTCCCAAATCAAAGAGTACATGACTGATTTCAATCTATCCTTTAGTGCAAGAAATGGTAGGATAACCAAGATCCTTGTACTTGATAGGTATCAGCCCCGACAATAGCTCACTAATGTTAGTGGCTAAGAAAACTTTCTTTGGAATGTTCGTCTTTCTCTTCTTTGTGCAAATGTCCTTACGGAGTTTTGCATATGACGGGACTTGTTGGATAGCATCAAGATGTGGCACATTAATCTTCACTTGATTAAATATCTCAGTATATTCTTCATGTATGCATTTTGTTTAATGTTGTTCCTAAGATTATTAGGAAACAAAACTATAGGCTTGTGCACTGATCGGAGGTAAACCCTACACTGAAATGTATGTTTAGAAATCAGTGTTTAAGTTTGTGCGCTTTGGCTTCCTTGATACTACGTGATAGCGAAGTGGCTATATGGGTTGAATCCATAGGGATGGAAGGTAATATAAACATTTATGGTGTTCACAAAACTAATTTACGATTCTTCTAATTTTAAAAGAATTTAAAAGAAAAGAAAAGAAAATAAGAAGTGGAAGATAGAGAAGAAGACGATGAAATCATAAAAGAAATGATAATAAAGTTATGATTTGGAAAATTATTTCTAAAACAATGTAAAAAGAGGAAGAAAACTCATGACTACTGACTATTAATTACTCCACTAATTATACTAACCTCGTGAGTGATAGTAGCTTCACAATGGATCCTTAGCCATTACTAGACTTATCTCCAAGAGCTTTTCAAAGTATGGTCGATAAGATTGTTCTCCACATCAAAACTAGATTAACAAGGTGCAAGCTACTATTAATCCATCAAAACCGGTTAGAGGCAAGCATGAAATAAAGTAAACATTGCAAGTTAGCTTGCTATAAGTTAGGAGTTACAACCCATCATCATGAGTCATCAATGGCTCTTGAAAAAAAAAGGCCCAGTAAAGGCTATTAGATTCATATGGAATATCAATCAAGGAGTTAGATTGGTAGTGGTTAGTAGATAGTCACCATGAGAGAAAACTAGCTAAAAATCGTGTAAGAAGTTAGAGAAGAAATACTAAAAAGAAAGGAGGAAGCTTTCATAGTTTTGTCACCTATATATTAAAAGAACTCTCCATTTCTCTCCTGAATCTAACTCAAGCCTAATGCAGGATCTAAAAGAGAAAGAAAAATACAAAGAAAAAGAAGAAGAAAATTATAATCTACACTATAGAGAAGAAACCCTAGCTACTGGTCTCTTCTCTCGAATTTTGGCTCTTACATGTTGTATTGATAGGCAAACAAAGCTAGGATTTCACTAGCCCATGATACGCATCAAAGATCAGGGCCGCTAGCCCTGATCTGACTGTGCAAACGCGGCCAGAACCTCCTCTGCATAGCTTGATCAGGGCCAGTGGCCCTGATCTTTTGGCTACTTCTTCGTCCAGTCTCGAGAAGCTTCTGTATGTATTCAATTTTGCATATTTAGGATCCGTATGTCTCCAGATACAACTTTAATTTGGGGATCCAATATATTCTTGTAGAAAATCTTGACTTGATATTCAAGAATTTTGGTTTAATCATCCAAAATGAGTTTAATTAAGCTCTTATTTTCACTTTGCCCCATACCTTTGTAATCTGCATAAGAGACCAAAACACAAGTTATTAGCAGTATTTTATTCGAAAATCAAGTAGGAAAATGCGATAATAAAATGCAGAATTGATGACTGATCACACCCCCACACTTATCTTTTACTCCTAGCAAAACTAAAAACTAAACTAAGAATTTTATTACACCACTTTCACTGGTGACGCTATTGCAGTGAGCATGTGCAACAAGCCTTTAAACCTCTATGTTTCTCATAGAGGAGGAGTTATAGTCTCTTGAAGACTTTCAGTAAATTACACACATAAAATTCAGAAGAAAGAAAATAAATGTTAGTATTTTTTAAAATGTATTTTGAAAGAGAGAAAAATTTTAAAACATTTTACAAACATTAACTGATCTACGATCATAAGTTAACTGAAATTATTCATCCCTAATTTGAGTCTCCATACAAGGACTTGTTATCAATAAAGGTTAAGAAATCAAGATTAAATTGATTATTTTGATCTTTCATAAAATCTAGATAATATGCACTTGTGTATTTTTGGGGTTTAGCTTGGACTATGATACCATTTATTAATTTTTTATTTTTTTCTATAGTTTCATTAGATTTTCTAGTCTACCAAGGTAGTGAGCCTTTACCCGATAACTCCCAAACCAAATAGTCTTAGGGCACCAGATGAGATAACATCTCTCAGGTTTAAGGACTCGAGTAAATAAGGACACTTATACATTCAGTGGGAGATATCTGTGCATAAGCAACGAGTCTTAATTACGCAAAACCACTGAACCTTCGAGGCATAACCTCTAATTCCCAAGTCCTTAAATTTCGATTTGCTAAAAGTCTGATACTAACAACTTCCTCCTAAATTCAATCTCTTAATGAGTTCGAGATATCCCTAGGAGCCAAAATCTAACAAGTTTTATTTAGGCTTGGGTTGTGCGACTGAGGAGGTGATTTCTAGGCTAAGGAGGGTAATGACTTCCCCACCACTTTGTTGAATCATTGTTTACCCTTCAGTTTGATTCGTGCAAGTGTGCAAAATAGAAGAGAATAAACATTTAAGTAAGTAAATCACCCACATGTTTGTCCTAAGCAATATGCAATGCAATATGTACATCTCAGTCCAGCTCACAACAACTGTAATATCCCCTAAATAATAATACTATATTTCTATTTTTATTAATTTTATTTAGATTTACTTATTATTATTAGTTAATTAATTTTGTGCATGTGTATAAATACATGTATATATATAATAAATATATGTTCATGATTTGTATCTATAAAAATATGAGTGTATTTGTAAATATATATTATATATTATATATTATTATTAATTAAATTGTTTTATTACTCACTTTTTTGACTATTTCTTACAAACATAATTTAAAGTTATTATTGGTAATAACTACTATTTTATTTATTATTTATAGTTTATAATTCTTATTGTTAATACCTATTTATATAATTTGTATTAGGATATTTAAATTATTTTCCATATAGGTTATTACTTGAATTGTTATTAATTACTCTTGTTAACGCTAATCAATATTACTACCAAATTAAGTGTAACTTAAATGATGGAATTAACTTATATATTATTATTTCATTATTTTTATTTTAAACCAAATCCCAAATTCTCTCTTTTCCCTTCTCTCATTTTTTTTCTTCTTTTTTTCCCTCTAGGCCCAGCCCAAGTCCAAGCCCATGAGTCAGGCCCAAAGCCTTAAGCCCCTCTGCCCTAGTCCCTTTATATATACAATCTTCTTCCCTCCCCATCAACCTTAATTCCCCCCCCCCTTGTCACGCCTGCACTGTCAAGCGGGCCAAGACCCCAGCCCCACCTTCAGTACCATACTCCACCGTCGAGCCAACCAGCCAACTCCTCTGCAACCAAGAACTACCCTTCACTTCCATGGCCCCCTCTCATCCTCTGCCCTGTAGCCATGGGAACTGTTGCCTCTCCCTCTCCTCTACTGCGGCTTTCGCCTCGCTGTACCACAGCCTCGGTCTCCTCCACTCAGCGTTGCCATCCTTTTCGTCACGCTGATCCCCACGGCCACAGCCATGCACCCATACCCATGTGAGACTCCCACCCATCGTGCCACCCCTCCTTACCTCGTCTTCGTACATGAATCTGCCAGCCGCAACCACCAGCGTGCCCGATGCCGGCGACCATTGCCTGTGGCTATGTGCCACCCCCTGCACCATGAACCTACCATCTGCTACCCTCCTCCTTTCTCTTTCAAGTTCTATCTCTCTATCTCTCCTGGACCTTTCTCCCCCTCTCTCTTTGCTCATGTCAGCCACCGCTATCGCCGCTCTGTCGCCGATGCGCTAGCCACTGACCAGCCTGCCCAGGCCACTGCCCACTCCTAACTCCACCCCTTCTCTTCTTTTCCTTATTTCTTTTCTTTCTATGTTGTATTCCATCCAACTCAATACCCAATTGCACCTATACCCGCTCACTGCCAAGCCCGAACCCAAACTCAATCACTTATGTTCTTGGGTTTAGATAATTGGATCTGAACCCATTAGAACAACAAACCCATTTACATTCGGGTTTGGTTTTCAGACTGTATCTCGGTTGTCCGAACTCCGATTCAGGCGATTTTGGAGGCATTGTAATCGTGGAGATGGGAGATATGCAGCCATGGCCAATTCAGGGAACTGAGATTCATGTAATCTCCCATAAATTTTTTTAAAATATTGTGAGTGTTTTGACCCTTTTCTCTTTTAATAAATGTTATTTTGAATTATGATTCATATTATTATGGTTCTCACACGTGTAATTAGTTTTCAATTCCACATATATTAAACATATAATGAATTTCTTAGTGAGGGTTTTATCTTTTTAAAATCTATTTGCTGATATTGAAATGATTTCAAAAATTATTTAATGTTCACCGATTTAAATTGCTCAATAATAAATTCGAACATTAGGAATACTGTAAATTTTCATAAATTAGTTATGTGTAAACAATATACTTTGGATTATCAGTTCATGTCTACACTTGAATCGTGTTGATATATATATATATATATATATATATATTAAAATAAATTATTTCTAAGTTTAGAAAATTAAATCATTTGAAATCGTTAAATGATTATTCTTTAGGATAGATATTTAAACAATGAAAGTTCCCTGAAAAATCATATTTTAAATTCTGAATATTATAGTGAGTATTCTTCTTTATTAAATCTATTTAAATAAATTATTTTTATTGTGTCTAAAAAATTACCTTATTTTAAGTTAAAATAAAAGATTGTGTCTTCCAAATAAATTATGCAAATTGTAAAATATTTGATTAAGACAGAGTGTATATTCTATATTTCTAAATAAATTATATTTTGTTATATATGAAATTATCATTATCTTACAGAATTATTCATTAAATATTTCATTATCAAGTCACTTAATTAAATTTCCTAACATCTAGAAAATCATAATTTCAAAGATTTTATTTTTTGTTCGCTAATAATATTTATATTGTTAATGTATATAAAAATTATAAATATTTTAAATAAATACGTATTAACTTTTGAAAAATAAAAAGGGTTTCAATCAGTAACTTTCCAGAATTATTGTAATTAACAAATTCATAATTTTTAATATTGTATAAATTAATTAGTATTTTTTCCTTAATTGTTCAAACTCTTCTTCCATGAAACTAATATGAATATTACTGAAAATAATTATTACTTTTTAGAAATTGAATCAGTTGAATTATTAATAATTGGATATTGATAATATTTTAAAGTAATTGTAATGTGTGAAAAGTTCAAAAAAATTAAATGATAAATTTTGGAACTAATATAGTGATATTCATTATATGACTTGACATCTTATGCACGAATAATGATATCAATGATTATAGTTGTGAAACTGAGGTTATTGGGACAATATTGTGATATCATACTGTTACACCATTATACTGTTAACATTGTACAGTTATTGTTCATGTATTGTTGCCGTTCACTATCATTGTATTATCAAAGTAAATCTAGGTAACATAGATATTGACTAGATTAAGTAATAATGTAAAATGCAACTTACACCGGGATTGAAAATTGATGGAGGGGACAACGTATGTATTTTGGGTGGATCTAGGATATGGTAGCGCAGCCGAAAGAGTGTCCACTATAGGGTTCTCGGGGATGACTGACATCCCACACTATTACTGTCATATTGTTACTTTAGTACCTTGCGATGCAGCCTGGTTCAGTGCTAGAAGTCTAGGTAAACGATGAAAGAAAGGAGGAGGTTACATCATTGTGATATCATACTGTTACACCATTATACTGTTAACATTGTACAGTTATTGTTCATGTATTGTTACCGTTCACTATCATTGTATTATCAAAGTAAATCTAGGTAACATAGATATTGACTAGATTAAGTAATAATGTAAAATGCAACTTACACGGGATTGAAAATTGATGGAGGGGACAACGTATATTTTGGGTGGACCTAGGATATGGTTGTGCAGCCGAAAGAGGATCCGTTGTAAGGTTCTCGGGGATGACTAACATCCCATACTATTTACTGTAATATTTTTACTTTAGTACCTTGTGATGCAGCCTGGTTCAGTGCTAGAAGTCTGGGTCGTGGCCTTGAGTATATACAACACCCACTTAAAACATGAAAAGTATCTCCAACCAATCAGTTTTAATAATATTAGTCCCTAATTGGCACGTGTAGTAGGCATAGTATAAGATGCGTGTACTGCATGTGGCAATTGGTATCGCTAATATAATTAATAACAAAATTGGACCCTACACATGATATCGTTGATTGTATTTCACAGGATACACACACACATATGTTATGATTGGCACCTGACCTGACATATGATTTATAACAGATTTGTCTTATTACTTTTAAATTTTTGTATTTCATGTTATCATGATATTTATGATATGCTGATTAATATTATATTGCACTATGCTATATTTTAATTGCAGTTCTATTTATGGTATTGCTTATTTAGTATATCTTTATAATAGCATCTAGTTTGTACACTGTTTATACAATGCACACTTCTTTCATTTTATAAACTCATTGGGAGTTTTCTAACTCCCCTGGATTTGTAGATTAATGTATATGTATGTTTTGTTTTTGGTTGATTAGGTATTTGAGGAGGATTATTGTTTTGCAGGGGAGCCTGAAGTTCTTTTTGTTGGATCATCCATTTATGGTATCTTATCGTACCTTCTTTTATTCTGATTTCTTTTATTTATTCTCTATAACCTGGACTCATTATTTGTTCTATCTGATTTAATTGTAGAATAATGCTATCATTGTGTAGGAATTTATATGTAATATTGCAGTGATTTTATTGTTTCATAATTGATTGATATAGCTTGCTAAGTTTACTTCAGGCTTAGTATGTATACATGGGGTAGTCTTCTCGTATATATATATCGCCGACTCTCGTCGCTTCTCCGCTCTAATGTATTTTCAAAACTTGGGCGTACCAACAACTGAACAAAATATAGTAATATGGAATTGAAATTGACACGTTCCATAATGCAAATGTCTAAACCATTTTTAACGCATCAAATTACCAGTATTTATTGTTGATTATATATCAATTTTGCATATTTATTATCACATTTTAATATTTATCTTTTAGTAAACTTTTCTATTTAACCCTATTTTTTATTATGAGTGTCTAGATACTTATTTAAGTAGGAGAAGAAAATGAAAACCCCATAAAACCTAAAAGAAACCAAATTAAATTTAGAGTTTAAAGCAATTCTAATTAAATTCAGACTCGGATTTAGATTGGACATCTTTATTTTTGACCATAATTTTTACTATAGAAATTCAAATCCTATGATTTAAGGTGATCAAAAAAGAGGACTTAAAGGGGTAAAATTTATATATTGACCACTATTTTCAATTCAGTCGTTTCATGAGTCATACTTAGCAATTAACACGCCAGCTAGCTGTAGACCAATTCAGAATTGAATTTTCACATTAAATTAGAACTGGATTAAAAGTCCTAATATGTATCTTATTGTAATAGGCTATGAAATCTATTTAAAGAGTTGACATCTCTCATAATTGATCATGTTCAATTAAAGATCAATAATTAGGCTTTTTCTCTAGTTGTTTTTTTTTTTGTTCAAATTTAAGTTTTAGTTTTCTAGGTTTTAGATCAAGAGTGATTTTTTAAGAGGAAAAGAGGTATTGTAATTTAAGGTGACAAATCAATACAAGATTTTTATTCTCCTTCTCAATCTCTTTTGTTGTTTACTTACTTCTCTTTTACATATGCAATCCTTTATTTCATCTACCTGCTTTGCTTTGCTATCATCATGTGTAACTAATTTTTCTTCATGATTTGCTAATCTCTACCCACCACTACTTCTAATCATTACTTGAATACCTGATTGAATCATATTATGCAAGTGCTCTTGAAGGCATATGAGGATAGGTATTATTTTATTATTTACTAAACACTAGTCAATTATTTTTCTTATTCTATGCTCGAATTGCCTTGATAGTTTAATATTAAATTTTGATTTTTCATATTCTATGCATGGTTTACCTTGACAGTTTAATGTTAAATTTTGTTTTTTCTTATTTTATGCTTGGATTGCCTAGATAGTTTAAAGTTAAATTTTGATTAAGTGTTGAATAAGTAGGATTTTTTACTATCTTATGTATCTTATTTGATACTTGTGCAACTCCAAGCTGATTTCTTGATTTGAAGTGAAGGAATATTCTCTCAAAAGTTAGTAAGTTAGTGATGTGTTAGTTATTAGTACGCTTTGTCCTATCCCATATTTTCTAAAAAGAAAACTCTTCTCTTTTTGGTTCTCTTGTAAATAACTTCAAAACCCTAGTTTTCTAAAACCATCTAACTTTTAAATAAAAATAAAATAATTTATTTTTCTTTTTTTTTTTTTGGTTTCTTAAGCAGAAAAGAAGATTACTTTAAGGACCGTACCAAAAAACATGCATCGCATCCTCCTTGTGGATCATGACCCGTATAGCCTTTGCTATTGCGGTTAAATTGTGAGGAGTAAGAGACATAAGCCCGCTGTTGCTGGGGAGGGAACGGTACAATATTTTTCTAGCAATCTTTCCTCTTTGTTTGTGTATGCAAGAATAGGTTGCAAGGAACTAAAGGGTGCAGAATAAAGTTTGCTTTTATGTGCCTCGCTCAAGAAAGCAGAGTATAGGATCACACCATCTAGCAACGCAAATGCGGTGATGGCTACGAAAATATGACAAAGTGGTTGATCCACTTGCTATATCTTCTGCAGGTGCTTTAGAATTGCAAAAGTAAGTCTCTGCTATTATCAGTTTTCTTGACTACTTGTATTTGCACAATGTTCTAATAATAAAAGTAATCTATTTTTTGAATTGTTTAAAATACGACTAGATTTGCATCATCGACATCTATCTAATTTTGTTTCTTTTTAAATTATTGTTGAAGAGTAATGGAGACAAGGTACGTCTACTTTGCATCTTGATTAGGAAACAGTCTTGGGTGATTTATAATTGCTTGAGTATTACTTATTTATTTACATGCACACGCCTAAATTGAATTAAAAGCTAAACTGATAAACAAGATAAGGTGGAAAAGTCATTACCATTCCTTAGCCCAAAAACCATCTCCTCACTCACTAATCCAGCCTAACTAAAAATTAGCGAAGGTTGGCCCTAGGGACATCTCAGACTCAATAGGAGATTGACCTAAGAGAAAATTGTTAGAGTTTAACTCTAATCAAATTGGTGTATAAGGTTGAGGATTAAGAGGCAAAACTTTGAAGATAGTGATTTGACATAATTAGGCCCGTTGCTCTAGCACAGATACCTCCTACTAATCTTTTCACCTATCTGACTAATTAACTTGTGATCAGATTGCTGCAATGTGCCTCCCATGGACAGTCAATAAGTTAGGAGTCATCTAGGTCTACAGTCTACCCTAACATTGGCTAGAGTTTTTTATTTTGTTTGCTTGTTTTGTTTTTTCTTTCTGTGCGATGTGGTTCATTATCATAATTTTCTCATGCAAATGCAAATCCATGCTTCATTCTGACCTCTTTTGGCTCGGATAACTCGACACGACATAACTTTAACCAAACATGTATGCTGGATTAGTTTTACCCGAGTCAACATTATTCCCAATCCAAATATTATGCAAAAAATTAGAATAATCAACTCTACTCTTCCCCGAGTCAATGAGGATATAATTACCCTGAGTCATATGGTCAATCACCTTTCCAACATTCAGCATCATATACTCCTTATCAAGAACAACCATCTAAAGAAAAAACTGAGTTAGAAAAGGATATGAAAGCCTTAGAAGAGTACGGACAATAATTCAAAATATGACAGACTCAATGCCCCAACAAAATTCCCAAATCCAAGATCGTTATTCCATTTTTTAAGTCCCACCATAAGAAGAACCTATTGACTTAGATAAGAGTATGGAAAACTTGCTTCAAGCCAGCATTATTACCCTCAATAGGTTAGAAATACAAATAAGTTATTTGATCAACATAGTGAATGCTAAGAATGAGAAAACTCTCCCTACCCAATTTTTGACCATCCCTGACACTTCTAGCCATATTGATGAGACCCAAGAATCAAGGTATCTTGGAGACTTTAACCAATATTCAATTTCACCAGACTATATTGAACTTGACTGACACCAAACTTTTGACATGTTGGTAAGTTTCTACTTCAATAAGATTGAACTCGAACAAGAATGTTACCCCAATCCCTAACTTTGTGATTCGGTTCCAAATTTGGAATCTATGTTGACTCTGACATCCTTACCCGATTTCGACCACAGTTCTGACACAATATTGATTCATGTACTCATAAATCTTTAACATGAACTATCAATTTTGAAAAGTTACATTACATTGATGGAAAGTGAATGTGAACCTCAACTCTTTGATTGGAACCCAACTCTTGAACCATACCCGATTCTAAAACCTAAACTTGATTTAATTCAATTTCATGAGTCCGTATTGTTTCCCGAATCTTTCACTCTCGAGTCCAAATCAACGGTTTGATATATATTCCTTTGTTGGATAAAGGTATTGAACAATCAAACTCTGAGATGTTTTACCAAGATTCTTAATTTAACCGGGATAATTTTCATGTTAGGATTTTACATGATCCTATTCACATTGGGGATAATAACAATGTAAATAAAAAAGAGGTCAAAGGTGAGCTCCTTGGAAAAACCACATTCATTAGATTGGGCATCAATGCTTGCACTAATTAGACCACCACTAGAACCATCACCATGAGCTAACATCTTTCCTTCCCTTTCTCTTTTTCATGCATATATGCATTCATTCATATATTGAGGATAATGCTGAGATAGGTGTGGGCGAGGGTTCCACTAATATAGTTATTGACATAGGTTTTCTCTTTGTATAACATAGTTACTAACATAGATTTTCTCTGTGTATAAAAAAAATTATTTTACAAAAACTTTAAGTAGTTTTTAAAGGATTAAGAATCCAACAAAGTTTGAAATTTTGATAGTAAGATCAATTTGTAAGAATTTACAGTTTTTGACTTAGAGATAAAAAATTATAAAATAAACACCATCTAGAATTTGTTGGCATGATTATGCATCGTATATACATGGAAACATAAGTTTTATGCTTGGGATGATGATGGTAACTTAGCCTGTCATGAATATATAATAAAAAAGAGATATATATGGAAAATAAACAAATCTAATTAGTTACGCAAGCCTTGGTACTTACGCAAAAGGTAATTAAAATATAAGTATAATATATGTATTAGCACATCTAATAATCAATTAGTTAAGTATTAGGGCCTCAAGAAGGTTTAATATTTGCACAAAACAAAATTAGATGAGTTATACGTATTAAAAAAAAGTACTTAATGGGCAAGAAGTGGTAATACTTCGAACTTCTAAATTTTTTTATTTATGTATATATATTTAAAATGGTGAAGTTTGAATCAAATATTCCCAAGCTAAGACTATTTTTACTTACACAAAGATGCATAGGATTGAAAGACTTAGAAAGGATTGGTGTGAAAATAATGAATTTGTATCTCTAAGAAAAGATGATTAGATTTCTTGAGTTTATTATTGAACATGATTATGCTTAAACTTGTTCGAAACTTATGAATTTAATTACTAGTAACTACTTGTTGTGAAATAGAAAAAAATCTATTTTTTATATATATTTTCTTTATTTTTCATTTATCCTTATTCTTGGTTATCCTTTTTGTCTTAATTTTTTTCTCATCTATTATTTCTTTCATGGGTGCAATTTACTGAAAATCCTTACGAGACAAAACTCATCCTCTAGGGGTAACTTAGAGATTTAATGACTTGTTACACGTGCTAAGTGCAATCGTTATATCTACGAAAGTGAGTTAAGTTAGATTAGATTAGTTTTTCTTTTTTGTTTTGCTCGAAGATGATCAAAAGATAGGTGTGGGGGTGTGATTACATATCAATTTTGCATATTTATTATCACATTTTCATATTTATCTTTTGTTAAACTCTGCTATTTAACCCCATTTTTAATATGAGTGTGCAAATACTTACTTAGGTATGAGAAGAAAAGGAAAACCCCAAAAATCCCAAAAAACTCAATTAAATTTGGAGTTTAAAGCAATCCTAATTAAATATGGAGTTCTAAATCAATTCAGAGGCTGGACACCTTTTACTATTTTGATCATAACTTTCACTACAGAAATTTAATTCTGATGATTCAGGATGTCTCTAGAAAGAAGACTTAAAGGGATATAATTCTTTTGTTGACCATTGTTGCTATTTCAGTCATTTGATGAGTCATATTCATCAATAAACACGCCAACTAACTACGACCAATTTAGAATTAAATTCTGACATTAAATTGAAGCTTGATTATAAGTCTTAATGTGTATCTTATTGTAATTGGTTCTGAGGCCTATTTAAAAAGCTAAAATCTCTCATAATTGATAATTGATCATCTCCGAACAGAGATCAATAATTAGGATTTTTTTTTAGTTGCTTTTTCTTTCAAATTTCAATTTTAGTTTTCTAGGTTTTAGATCAAGAGTGATTTTGTAAGAGGGAAAGAGCTATTGTAATTGGATGTGATAGATCAATACAAGATTTTTGTTCTTCTTCTCAATCTCTTTTGTTCTGCAATCCTTTATTTCATCTACCATGCTATGCTTTGCTTTAATCATGTGTAACTAATTTTTCTTCATGGTTTGCTAATCTTTACCCACTACTACTTCTAATCATTACTTGAATACTTGATTGAATCATATGTTTGCTTTATGATCATGCAAGTGCTCTTGAAGGCATATGAGGATGGGTATTTTTTTTATAATTTGCTAAATACTAGTCGATTTTTTTCTTATTTTATGCTTCGATCGCCCTGATAGTTTAATATTAAATTTCAATTTTTCTTATTCTATGCTTGAATTTCTTGTAGTTTACTGTTAAATTTTGATTTTTCTTATTCTATACTTGTATTGCCTTAATAGTTTAATATTAAATTTCAATTAAGTGTTGATACAAGTAGGAGTTTTTATTATATTATATGTCTTACTCTATACTTGTGCAACTCCAAGGTGATTCCTTGATTTGAATTGACTTAATATTCGCTCAAAAATTAGTAAATTAGTGGTGTGTTAGATGATTAGTAAGCTTTGACCTTTCTTATATTTTCTAAAAACAAAATCTTATTTCTTTTTAGTTCACTTTCAAAACCCTAACTTCCTAAAACCATCTAACTTTTGAACAAAAACAAAACACTTTTATTGTTCTTTACATTTCTTACTTTAGTTTCTTAAGCAGAGAAGAGGATTACTTTAAGGACCGTACCGAAAAACTTGCATCACATCCCTCTTTGTGGATCACGACCCGATAGTCTTTGGTATTGCGGTTAAATTGCGAAAAGCCAGAGAGACAAATATTCTCAGATAACATCTTTCTAAACTCTTTGTTTTTTGACAATCAGTTGTTATTATTACAGAGTATAGGCATTCAAAATAGAAAACTAACTGCAAATAAAAGAGTTATGCCCAGCCACAGATAACCCTACAAAAGGGTCAAGAAACCCAAAAGTTGCCGCGTTTACGTGACATTTAAAGCCTGAGCTGAAAATCATCTAGAGGTGGGGGGTGAATAGGTGATAATGCTAATCAATGCACAATTTAAAAATATGATGCAACAATCGCCCAAAACAAGACTATGAGCCGAATACCCCGTAAAGGGTTCTGAACTCCCTCCTCCTGATACCTCTTGAAATGAGTTAGAGGTGCGCAATGCAACCTTGTTGTATGGGACTAAGATTGACAAGATAAATGAAAACAAATGAATCTTGCAATGAAGATAGAGAGCAAGTAATAAGAGCAATGAAAGTAAAGCAAGAATCAAGTGCAAGTAAACCAAACGCAAACACCGAGAATTGTTATCGAGGTTCGAGCACCCAGCTCTACTTTCCCGCCTTCCCCAGAAGGATTCCAACCACTTCCACTATTACAAAGATGTTACAAATTCACCGGAGTACCCAACTCCACATTCTCAAGTACAAGCATTCTCTTAGTAGTCAAAAGACTACAAACTCTCTCTTGCAAAATTCTCTTCCCTTACAAAGGTCCTTAGAGAACAATGAGTAGGAATGAAGCTCTTGTGTGTAAGGGAAAAGAAAAAGAAATCAGAGAGTTCTTGAAAACACTTCAGAAAATGAGAGAATTTCAGCACAAAACCAAGCTCTTTTGAATGCCTTAAACTTTTGAAACTTTTGCAAATTTTCTTGTAATTAATTGGTGAGTGAACCTCTCCCCAAACACCCCTATTTATAGGTGAGGGCTAGGGTTAGGAGATAAAACATATTTAAGGCTAATCAGAAGATATTAAACTCAAAACATGTCATTAAAACGTACTTAATTGAGAAAAAGACAAAAATTAAACCAGCTTTGGAGATAGCCATTACTGTTCAAACGGCTACCTCGGTCGACCGGTCGGTCGACCGCTAGTTCAAAAATAAGAGTCGTTGCCGCTCTCGGTCGACCGCCCGGTCGACCCAAACATACAGAGAGCAAAGGTCTGTCAGTCAGGCATGTCTCGGTCGACCGCCAGGTTGACCGTGAAACGTGCACACGGATACGCACAGCTGCTAGAACTGCGGTCGACTGGGACGGTCGACCGGCTTGACCTGACATAGGGTCGGTCGACCCGGACGGTCGATCGCCTCAGGTCAAAAGCCAAACCAAAAACAGAATTTTGAGGAGAAATCTATTTTTAACAAAATAGTTTTGAATAGGGATATATATAATGGATAAAAATGAGTTTGTAGGCTGAAGATTGTATACAAACTATTTTTGTACATATTATAGGAAATATGTTTGAATATGAGATGTGCCCAAAAACGTGTGTGATATAGCTTCAAAACCTATTCACTATTCTTTAACAAAACTACAAAACTAGAAACAAATCTAATGATATATCTTGAGCAATCTTGAAGTCTTGAGCCATGCAATGCCTTGCTAGAGCCTTCTCTTCTATGTTCCTTCCTTGATGTGCAAAAAGCCTTATTTGCTATATGAACCTAGAATTTCTTGCAATAGCTAAGCAATGGCCTCCAAATATGGTACTAACCTGAAAATTATCTTAAACAAACTAATTAGTACCAAATAGCTCTTATTTGTTTTGTTATCATCAAAACTCTAAACAAATGGAGAGTGTAACCTTTTGGGCTAACATGAGCATGGCAAGTCAAAAGCACAAGCTCCATGCTTTCTTGAGTAGGGAGATACAGGGTAAAGTTATTTTCTGTAGTTCTTATTTTTTGTAAAAATTGATTTGCTCATGAAACAAAGAAGAGAATTAAAAAAAAATGTGAATTCAAATTGTTCCCATCCCCGACAAGGGCGCTGAAATTTGATCGGAGGTAAACCGTGCACTGAAATGTATGTTAGAGATTAGTATTTAAGCATGTATGCTTTGGCTTCCTCGATACTACTGTGACAGCAAAGTAGCTATATGGGTAATTTCCAAGGAATCAATCTGTTTGCCCAGAGGCCTTCCACTCTAGTTTGATGATGATTAACTCATGTAGTTATGTTTACTAATAATTGACTGATTTTTCCTGCACACAAAAATTAGAATATTAGATTAAGAATAGATCGTGCGAGGAATCAGTTCTAATCCGCGGTAGCAAGGCTATGCGGGTCGTGATCCTCAAGGAGGGACTGCGATGGAAGCGTTAAGCAAGTTTCTCTAAAAATTATCTTTTTTAGTTATTTTGTTAGTCACGATGGTATTTACAATGAAAAGTGGTATTTACAATGAGTTGTGGGAAAGAATATTGGAGAGGTGTGGATTTGATCTACAGAAAAGAAAAGAAACAAAAAGAAAAGAAAACTTACTTGAGATTGGTTGAAGAAAGAACGTGAAAACCTTACATGTTCTACCTTGCTTAGGAGGCGTTCCACGAATAGATCATAAGATCGATCTCAATTCCTGTGCACATTATATCGTCAAGCATACTCAAGTACGAAGTGATGCGTAGCTTGGAGGAGACGTCTTCATGAACTATCGCTGGTTCTCACAGAGCTTAGTTATACGTGCTTATGGAATCCACTTGCATGTTCATCAACAACCACAAGATCACAGAGAAAAAGAAAAGAAAAACAAAATAAAAATAACACATAAGAATAAAGAACAAAAAGAAAAGTAATTACCTTTATTGCTTTAATCAATGGCAGAGAAAAGAAGATACATCGGTGTCACGCTCAATATAATCCTCTCTCTCTCTTGAAAATAAAAAGAAAAGAAACCCTAATTTACAAAAGAAAACCTAGAAGAAACCCTAATTTTGGCCCTTGGCTCTTCTCTGGACGCTGGACGCTCTTTACGTTGCACTGCAGGAGATATTTATAGATGCAGAAGGCTACAGAGTCCCGGACAAATCTGCCCACGAAATTTGGGATCAGGATCTTATCAAAGTGCCGCGGATTTGCGGCGGTTCCGCGGCACTTTTGTGGCTTCTGGCCACGCGCTTTGGCGCGTGGCCTCTCCTGGTCCGTCCATGTGGGCGCCTGCTTCTAGAATTGTAATCCTGGCCTTTTAAATCTGGATTTTCGAGGTAACTTGGTAATCAAGTTACCCTTAATCCAGATTTCTTCAAATCTTCCTCCCACGAATTTTCTTCTTATCTTGGCCTTTTATTCTCATCCTGCAGGTGTTTAGGGTTGGATAGAAGTCTATCCTTCCCTAATCTCTGATATTTGCAACTTTCAGCCCTTGTATTTGCATTTGACTCTTTGTATTTGCGCTTTTTCACCTGGGCTTCAAACATGGGCTTGGATCTGGGCTTTTGGGCTCTTTAGGCTTTATTTATTGTTAACATAACAATTCGAGGCCTGCACACAATAAATAATAAAATATTAATAATTGTGCAGAATTAAATGAATAAATATGAAAATGTGATGGTAAATATGATGATAAAAATGCACTTTTGACTACCAATCACACCCCCACACTTATCTTTTTGCTCGTCCTCGAGTAAAAACAAAGAAAAAGTAAAAGTTAATCTAACCTAACTCACTTTCGTAGGAATCACGATTGCACTTAGCATGTGCAACAAGCCGTTAAATCTTTAGGTTACCCTAGAGGACGAGTGTTGTCTCGTGAGGGTTTTCAGCGGATTGCACCCACAAAATCCATAAAAAGGAAAATATTTGAATTATTATTGAAGAGACTAAGTAGTCTATAAGTTTTAGGATTATCATTTTTATTCATTCTTCAAACCTACTCTTTATAAAGTAAATTGTTATCCATTTTAGGTAAGGATTAAAATTGAATTTCTAATATAGTCTTTTTCGTTACCAAAAGTCATATGCATCCTTATGTTTTTACTAGGAATTCCTTAACTTGGACTCTCATGCCTCCTTATTATTTTTATAACTTCATCTAATTTTCTTTCGTGTAAGTATCAAGGCTTCTTGAGGCCCTAATACCTAACTAATTGAGTATTAGATGTGTTAATATAATTTTTTTTTTTTTTTTTTGGGCATGTATAACTCATCTAATTTTCTTTCGTATAAGCATCAAGGCTTCTTGAGGCCCTCATACCTAACTAATTGATTATTAGATATGTTAATACATATATTATTTTTCTTAGTCTTCTTAGGCTTTCTAATCCACCCATGTAACGAACTTAAAGTCGATGACTCCCAAACCGGTTGGCTTTAGGGCACCAAGTGAGAAAACACCCCGCGGACTCAAATTCGAGTGAACTAGGCCCCAAAACTAAGGACTTTATTTTATTTACTCACCTTTAGGCATGAATACTTATGCTTCTTGAGGCACATGTATCAGCTTAATTGGTAAAATTTTTTTTTTTCTTTTTTTCTTTTCTTTTTTTTTATATGAGGCACAAGGTCTTTGTCTTAGAATCCTAGATATGCATTTGGTATGCATATTTCATTAAGGTAAAAATCAAGACTAATTATTTATTCAATTTCTCTCCTATACCTAAAAATTTAAACAATTTATTTATTTTGACCAAGTTTTTAGAAATCCTAATCATGATTTCCTAATCCTTAAAACTAGCTTAGATTTCTTTCAAAAAATAAGTCAAAATATTTCCTTTTTATAACATTTTTTTTTTTAAATTTTTTTTTTATATTAGCAATTTTTTTTTTAGTTTTTACCTATGTTAGTATGTTAGTAAAGCCCACCCCCACACTTATCTCATGCATTGTCCTCAATGTATGAATGTATGCATGTATGCATGAAACAGAACAAGGGAAGGCGGAAGTTACCTTAGGGTGGTGGTTCCGGAGGTGGTCTAATTGGTCCACGAAATGCAGCCCAATCAAGATAACAGATAATTTGGTGGAACCCACCAGAAACTTTCCTTACATAACCCACTAAAATATATGTATAATCAATTTTTAGTATTTTCACCCCATCAAATTTCCAAATTTCATAATATATTTCAGAGTTAATTGTCTCAACCTCCTGTCCCAAAATGGAGTATGAAAGGATGGAATTATTGACTTGGACATTATAGGTGCGGGAACGAATACCGACTCAGGAAAAATGCTCAAATCAAGTAAGGGCTCAGGAGTCGGGTTAGGTTCAAGAATTGGGTCCAAGTCAAGAAATTGAAACTCAAGTCCACAATCTTCTTCCCACAATGGAATGTGACCTAATATGGATGATATCTCTTTACTTCCAATATTAAGGAATTCTAGCTCATCGCCATACAATTCTTCAAAACTAAGGTCAACATCTTCCGTCAGAATTGTACAATCAGTTTCAGAAGTAAAGAGATTGTGAGAATCAAGGTCATGTTCAAGTTCTAATTCGGGAAAGGGAAAACTTGCCAAGTTATCAGAATTTGAAGTTTCGGCAAGTTCACATGATGGTACTGAATTAGAATCTTGTAGTCCAAAGCAACTTAGTTCGTCTGCTTTAAAAGAGTGGTCAGCGATATCAGAATCAGCCGGACGGTTAGAACGTAAGCATTGAACCATCAAATCAATATCATGATCACGGGCTAATTTAGCCTCGGTCATGGCAGCTAGCATCCCTTCATAGTCGATAGGTGCTTCATGTTGAAAATAGGAAGGGTAATCTTGATAAAGTTGTGAGTCGGTGGACTCACGTATCATCATGTCTAAAATTGATGGTGAATTTTGCTTGGACTTATTTATACTCATCATTTCCAAGATAGATGGATTTCTATTCTGAATGGGTGGATCTGAGTATGAATCTTGGGAAGAATGTGGACTAGATGGATATGGAGGACAATTTGGTTGAGAATTAGACTCGGGGGACTCGAAACCCCATGAACTCTGTGACGAGCTGAAATTATTATAGAAATTATAGTCATAAGATGGGGGGTGTGGGTTATATTCATTCGGATAAGACCATTCCGGCACACTAGATTGGTCAAAGTTAGAGTATGCCGGGTTGGTAATATCCGAATAATAGTTAGGGGTGTAATATGGATTAAAATTGGAATTATTCTTATATGCCATATCACACCAACACAACAAACAAATAAACAAACAAAAAAAAATTCTAACCTAAGTTAGGGTAGTCCTATGACCTAGACGACTCCTAACTGGTTAGACCGTCCACAGGAGGTTGGGTGCAGACTTTGACCACAAGTTAATCAGCCAGGTCAGGGCAAGAGTGGTGGGAGGTTTTCCGTCAAAGACGTTCCTTAATTAAATAACCACCAATCTTCGGGCTTTCGGCCCTCAATCCCTTTCCTAGACACTGATTTAGCAAGAGTCAACTTCCAGCACTTTTCCTCCTTAGGATAATCTCCTATTGAGTCCGAGATGTCCCTAGGGCCAACGTCTACTAATTTTTATGTTAGGCTAGGGTTAGTGAGTGCTCGGGATATGATTTTTGGGCTAAGGAAGGGTGATGAAATCCCCACCTTATCTTATTTATGGGTTATGCCCTTAAGATGAATTAGTGTACGTGTAAAGCTGTAGAAAAGTAATCACTCAAGAAAGCAGTAAACAACCAAGAGTGTTTCCTAATCTATATGCTATGCAAACGTACCTTGTCGCCAGCACTCTTCAACAGTAAAATTAAATGAATTGAAAAGACACGTGCCTAGAAATGCAAATGTCTAATCAATTTTTATTTTTAACAACCAATGATTTACTGTTGAATTATTAGCAATTTACAGGTATATCACAGAACAAAACAGAATAGAGCAGTAAGCCGTAATCTCAAATTTCAGCAATCTGCAAAAAAAACTGAATAAGTAGTTCACTGCACTTGCCGCGGATCCGCGGCTCTGGCCGCGTTTCCGCGGCAAAGTTGCAGGCCCTGGTGCTCTGCCTTCGAGGGCAGAGGCACTGGGTTGCTGTATGTCCTTGCTGCTGCTCTGTTTCTGTTTCCTGTTCTCCAAACCTGCAAACAGAAAAGAATAAAAGAATTAGTTAATAAAAAATATTTTTTTATTAGAGAATAACTTACCGTCCCTCCCCGGCAACGACGCCAATTTGTTGACTGATTTTTCCTGCACACAAAAATTAGAATATTAGATTAAGAATAGATCGTGCGAGGAATCAGTTCTAATCCGCGGTAGCAAGGCTATGCGGGTCGTGATCCTCAAGGAGGGACTGCGATGGAAGCGTTAAGCAAGTTTCTCTAAAAATTTATCTTTTTAGTTATTTTGTTAGTCACGATGGTATTTACAATGAAAAGTGGTATTTACAATGAGTTGTGGGAAAGAATATTGGAGAGGTGTGGATTTGATCTACAGAAAAGAAAAGAAACAAAAAGAAAAGAAAACTTACTTGAGATTGGTTGAAGAAAGAACGTGAAAACCTTACATGTTCTACCTTGCTTAGGAGGCGTTCCACGAATAGATCATAAGATCGATCTCAATCCCTGTGCACATTATATCGTCAAGCATACTCAAGTACGAAGTGATGCGTAGCTTGGAGGAGACGTCTTCATGAACTATCGCTGGTTCTCACAGAGCTTAGTTATACGTGCTTATGGAATCCACTTGCATGTTCATCAACAACCACAAGATCACAGAGAAAAAGAAAAGAAAAACAAAATAAAAATAACACATAAGAATAAAGAACAAAAAGAAAAGTAATTACCTTTATTGCTTTAATCAATGGCAGAGAAAAGAAGATACATCGGTGTCACGCTCAATATAATCCTCTCTCTCTCTTGAAAATAAAAAGAAAAGAAACCCTAATTTACAAAAGAAAACCTAGAAGAAACCCTAATTTTGGCCCTTGGCTCTTCTCTGGAAGCTGGACGCTCTTTACGTTGCACTGCAGGAGATATTTATAGATGCAGAAGGCTACAGAGTCCCGGACGAATCTGCCCACGAAATTTGGGATCAGGATCTTATCAAAGTGCCGCGGATTTGCGGCGGTTCCGCGGCACTTTTGTGGCTTCTGGCCACGCGCTTTGGCGCGTGGCCTCTCCTGGTCCGTCCATGTGGGCGCCTGCTTCTAGAATTGTAATCCTGGCCTTTTAAATCTGGATTTTCGAGGTAACTTGGTAATCAAGTTACCCTTAATCCAGATTTCTTCAAATCTTCCTCCCACGAATTTTCTTCTTATCTTGGCCTTTTATTCTCATCCTGCAGGTGTTTAGGGTTGGATAGAAGTCTATCCTTCCCTAATCTCTGATATTTGCAACTTTCAGCCCTTGTATTTGCATTTTGACTCTTTGTATTTGCGCTTTTTCACCTGGGCTTCAAACATGGGCTTGGATCTGGGCTTTTGGGCTCTTTAGGCTTTATTATTGTTAACATAACAATTCGAGGCCTGCACACAATAAATAATAAAATATTAATAATTGTGCAGAATTAAATGAATAAATATGAAAATGTGATGGTAAATATGATGATAAAAATGCACTTTTGACTACCAATCAATAATCTTGTGATATTTAGTTTCAGATCTCTAATCAAGATATTAGTAGGTGATTAGCTTCAACAAAGGTATTTGGAGCTTCTCACATGGTGATTCAAGAGCCCGAGCGACATAGTTAGTGGATTGGAAATCCTTCTCAGTGAAGACGGGGACGTAGAGCTCGGTGCTCGAACCTCGAAACATATCTTGTTGTTTGTGTTTGATTCATTGACTCTTAACTCTCTCTTTACCTTTGTGCATTGCATCATTCATATTGTCATATCTTATATGCTGTGTTGTGCCTTGCATTGATTCATATTGCTTATATCTATATGCTTGGTTGTGTTTGCTTGTGTGCCTCACTTGTGCTTAACCACGAGAGCTTCATATAGCGCCTCAACTCTTATTCAGAGGAATCAAGAGGAGTTAGTTCAGAGCCCTTCACGGGGAATTTGGCTACACTCGTTGGTTGCACTAAGTGTTGTTACAAATTAGTTTTAATTTCCGCATTTAGTTCATTAGATTAGCGGTACACCTATTCACCCCCCCTCTAGGTGTACTTTACAATTGGTATCAGAGCCTACGCTCCTGATATTTAGTTTAACCACTTAGGAGTGAGATCTTGGTTTGCTAATCTATCATTTGCATTTGCACGTAGATTGTTTGCACACACTCATGGATTGCTTGTCACCTCCCATGTTCGATGTCTCCAACATTGACATGTGGAAAGTTAGGATGTCATTGTACCTAAAAACCCTAGGTTTGCATGTTTTCCTTGCCGCTACCAAGAAATGCTATCTTGGTAACCACAATCATATAGGGGCCAATGCACAAGCCCTTGAGGCAATTAGAAGCACACTAATAAAGAATATCTTATGCTTTTTTCTAATCATGATTCCGCCTTTGCAGTGTGGAACAAATTGACCACCTCCAAGATTCAATTGCCAATCCAAACGGAGGAGTAATCTTGTGGAGAATCCGAACCACGATGCTACATGGTCCAAGGGAATGACTCCCTTGAGGTATATCGGAATCTCAATTAGATAATGATGATTGTGCTAGTTTTCTAATGAGTATGTTGAAGCCAATGCCTTGAATGAAGAACTCTCTATTGTTTGTGAAAAGTTATTGGAAAAATATAATCTTTGAAAAAGAAGAGTTTGAACTTAATAAAGAAAACAAGGATTTATGTTCAAGACTTGATTTGGTTTTACAGGAAAAAGAGGAGAGTTCTAATGATAGGGATTCATTGAAATCTAAGCTTGATCTTGCACTTAATGAAAACAAAATATTGAAAAATAAAAATGATTGTAATGATATTTAAAAAAAAAATGAAAACTTGTCATTAAAGCTAGATTTTGTTTTAAAAGAAAATGATTCTTAAAAATGAAAATTGCTTCTATTTCTAAGGATTTAGAAGTTTGTTTAAAGAAAAATGAATCTTTGAAAAATAATATGGATTCACATGTTTGCCATGCTAGGATAGTTTCACCTAGTTCACCTATTGCATGCTCCACTTCTTCTCTAATTGAAAATGATATAAATTTGTTAAAGAAGAATATGGATTGTTTGGGCTCCACTTTGAGCCAATGTGTTTTGAGCCATACACGTTTGGAATCTTTGTTTCGAAAGAAACAAGTTCCATTTTTGCATGCACACCATACACGGCATACACATGCTACCCACGGTCACAACCATAACATGTTATTGTTGGCCCATAAGGTTACACTCTCCATTTGTTTAGAGTTTTGATGATAACAAAACAAATAGGAGCTATATGATACTAATTAGTTTGTTAAGATAAGTTTCAGGTTTGTACCATATTTGGAGGCCATTGCTTAGCTATTGCAAGAACTTCTAGGTTCATGAAGCAAAGAAGGCTTTTTGCACATCAAGGAAGGAACATAGAAGAGAAGGCTCTAGCAAGGCATTGCATGGCTCAAGACTTCAAGATTGCTCAAGATAATTTATTAGATTTGTTTTTAGTTTAGAATTTTGTTAAAGAATAGTGAATAGGTTTGAAGCTCTATCACACACGTTTTTGCGCACATCTTGTTTCCAAACATATTTCCTATAATATATACAAAAATAGTTTGTATACAATCTTCAGCCTACAAACTCATTTTTATCCATTATATATATTCCTATTCAAAACTATTTTGTAAAAATAGATTTCTCCTCAAAATTCCGTTTTTGTTTTGGCTTTTGACCTGAGCCGGTCGACCGCCAGGGTCGACCGACCCAATGTAAGGTCAAGCCGGTCGGCCGACCCAGGCGACCGGAGTTCTGGCAGCAGTGCGTATCAGTGTGCACGTTCACGGTCGACCCGGACGGTCGATCGAGACATGCCTGACTGAAAGACTTCTGCTCTCTATATTTTTGGGTCGACCGGGCGGTCGACCGTCAGCCTGCAACGGCTATTTTTTTGAACTAGCGGTCGACCGGGCCGGTCGACCGAGGTAGCCGTTTGAACAGTAACGGCTATTTCCTAAGCTAGTTTTTTTTTTGTCCTTTTCTCACTTAAGTGTGTTTAAATGACATGTTTTGGTTTTAATACTTTCTGATTAGCCTTAAAAATGTTTTATCTCTAAACCCTAGCCCTCTCCTATAAATAGGGGTGTTTAGGGAGAGATTGGTTACTAGAAAAATTATCAAAATTTCCACAAGTTTAAGGCATTCAAAAAGACTTGGTTTCTTGGTTTTTGTACTGAAATTCTCTCTCATTTCTGAAGTGTTTTCAAGAGCTCTCTGATTTCTTTTTCTTTTCTCCTTGCACACAAGAGCTTCATTCCTACTCATTGTTCTCTAAGGACCTTTGTAAGGGAAGAGAATTTTGCAAGAGAGAGTTTGTGGTCTTTTGACTACTAAGAGATTTCTTGTACTTGAGATTGTGGAGTTGGGTACTCGGTGAATTTGTAACATCTTTGTGATAGTGAAAGTGGTTGGAATCCTTCTGGGGAAGGCGGGGAAGTAGAGCTGGGTGCTCGAACCTCGATAACAATTCTCGGTGTTTGCGTTTGGTTTACTTGCTCTTATTTCTTGCTCTATTCTCATTGCTCTTATTACTTGCTCTCTACATTCATTGCTATATTCACTTGCTTTGTGGGATTGTTGCATCATAAATTTTAAATTGTCCATTGATTAGCATTATCACCTATTCACCCCCCTCTAGGTGATTTTCAGTTGTATACTCATGTGTATACTTGTACACATTGTGGACGTAAGGGCCACCTTGCTAAATTTTGCTATGATCGTATACTTGTACACATTGTGGACGTAAGGCCACTTATATGAGTTTTCTTTCTTTTTCACTTTGTTTTAGATATACAAACAAAATCACAAAAATAATTCTTCTATGTTTCTCACTTCTTTGTTTCCCCGTACTCTTCTCTTTTTATTCTTTATTTTCTTTTCTTTTCATTCTTTCAAACATGAAGAACTTCTAACATACATGTGAACATTCTGGTAAAACTTCTATTGCCTCCCATCCTTGTGGATTCGACCCGTTTAGCCTCTATGTTATAACAAAAGTATTGAGGAAGCCAAAGCACACACACTTTAAATATCGATTTCGAAACATAAACTTTTATGCACGATTTTCCCCCAATCAATAGGAAGAAGAAGTATCTGGAAGGCGAGATAAGGCCATGCATCAAAGATTGACACGTGGGCCCACAAGATAGCCGCAAAAATATGGCAATTGCCGCGTTTTCTTGGCAATACTAGGGATACATGTCCCTAGTTTTGGTCCATGGTTTCATCCAGCTACGAAGAACTTCTAATTATCTTTGGTTTTTTGTGACTTGGATCTGGGTTCTTCAGATTCGTCCCTAATTCTGGATTCAATATTTCTTCTAGAAGCTCTCTAGCTTAGCCTCCAAGTAATAAAATTTAATTACCCAAAATTTGGGTTTAAATAAGCTCTATTCCAACTTTGCCCTTGAACTCTTGATTATCAGCAAAATAGAACAAAACAGGGTTCAAAAGTGATATTTTATTCATAAATCGGTAGGAAAATATGATATAATAATGTAGAATCGTAGACTAGTCAGTATCCGCATTTGTAAGAGGCGTGATGTAATCTAGAAACTTTGTAACCCATAGAAGAGATAATTAATGATGTTCTGTACAAATCTTGCCTGGCTTATGATTGTGATATTTTTACTCTTTTGGAGCCGTCTTGCTTTGTAGGCCATTGGAATGACTCAATATGTTGCCTCCTAGTGGGGCCTGTGAGGGGATTCATAACTGAGGGGAAACCCACCCGCTAGGGGCAAGTTTCTGTCTATTCAAGGTTTCCCAATCGGTAACCGTTTGGGTGCAGAGGGCCTGGCCCATGTAGGTTGCATTGGAAAAGGTTCATTAGGCAAGACTCCATCTTTCGGGAGTCGATTGGTAACCGTCAGGGTGTAGAGGACCAATGTAGGTTATATTCCGAAAGGTTCATCGGGTAAGACTCTGTCTTTTAGGAGTTACCTGATTGGTATTCGTCAGGGTGTAGAGGACCCATGTAGGCTATGATCAGAAAGGTTCATCGGGAAAGACTCTATCTTTCAGGAGTTTCTCGATTGATAATAGTTAGGGTGTAGAGGATGCATGTAAGTTATGTTTGGAAAGGTTCATCGGTTAAGACTCCGTATTTCAGGAGTTTCCTGATTGGTAATCGTCAGGGTGTAGAGGGCCCATGTAGGTTACGCTCGAAAAGGTTTATCGGACAAGACTCTGCTTCAGGAGTTTCCTGAACGGTAACCATCAGGGTGTAGAGGACCCAGTTAGGTTATGCTTAGAAAAGTTTATTGGGAAAGACTCCGTCATTCAGCAGTTTCCCGACTGTTAACTATTAGGGTATAGAGGACCCATGTAGGTTACGCTCAAAATGATTCATCGGGCAAGACTCCATCTTTCAGGAGTTTACCAGTTGGTAACCGTCAGGGTGTAGAGGACCCCTGTAGGTTATGCTCGAAAAGGTTCATCAGGCAAGACTCCCTCTTTCAGGAGTTTCCCAATTGATAACCGTCAGGGTGTAGAGAACCCATTAGATTATGCTAAAAAAGGTTCATCGGCTAAGAATCTGTCTTTCAGGAGTTTCCTGATTGGTAAACATCAGGGTGTAGAGGACTAATGTAGGTAGCGGCCTGCTCAGGCAGCATTCGAGTGTTAACTGATCTTGAGCTGGACCAGAACAACCAACGTGGGCGAGCCTCCATCTTTCAGGTGGCTCCTAAATGTTGGCCCAAAGGCCTTCCACTCTAGTTTTGATGATGATTAACTCATGTAGTTATGTGTACTAATAACCTTGTGATTTTAGTTTCAGATCTCTAATCAAGATATTAGTAGGTGATTAGCTTCAACAAGATGGTTTGGAAGCTTTCACATGGTGATTCAAGAGCCCGAGCGACAAGATCATATATAGCACTCTGGAGTCAAGCTCGGTGGATCACGGTTTGGATCGCGCCGGCTTGGAGACGGCGCTCTACAAGAAGACATCGGTACCATAGTTTAGTTTTGTGTTTAAATCCAAATTGTAAAGATTAGAATAGTATGATATGCTCAAGTTCACAACACACACATTTCATGTTTTGGTTTCGGTTTTTGGTTTAACGATCTTGGTTTGCATGAATAGATATTATATCAAAACAAGTTTACATGGTTTAATGTATATTAGATTTGCACTATATACATGCATGCTTCAACTATTTAAACAAACTTAGCTTGATAGTCTATTTCATGTGTTTTATGTTTGGTATTTTTAACAAAACATATTTGGAATTAAAGTCAAAAACATGGATATATATGTTTCATGCATATAGGATTATATCCATATACATCATGCCTAAATGTTGTTTAATATCATGTTTTTGTATTGGATGAGTTTTAGACAAAACGTATTTTCTATTCAAAAATCGATGTTTAGAAAATACAGTTTTTGGTTTTTGGCAAAATTTCTATAACACAAAAATGGTTCATATGTTTGAAATTTGTGTTGAAATCTTTAACACAAGTTTATATTTCAATGTAAAATGATAAAACTATTTTGTGTATATTTTAGAGATTTTTTATGGGAATTTTTAGGATTAAAAATTACATGTTTTTCTGACCAGAACTGTCTCTGCCAGGCTAGGTCGGTCGACCGTAACGGTTGACTGACGTGCACGGATACGTGCATGCTGGCTTACCTATTATCCGGTCGACCGTACGGTCGACCTACTGAGAGCAGGTTGCCCTCGGGTTGCCCCCGGTCGACCGAGCGGCCGACCGGACAGAGAGCCGTTGCTCTGTGTATCTGAGTCCGGTCGACCGCGCGGTCGACCGGTAGCTGCCAGCGGTCAAATGTGACCGTTGGCCGGTCGAGCGGTAGTTCATTTTTGGCATGATCTGCTGCCAACGACTATATTTTCTAGGGGTTATAAATACCCCATTAATGGCCAGTTTTCACTAAGAATTTTGGACGAAATTTCTGAACTTTCTCTAGTGTTTTCACAAGTTTAAAAGAGTTTCTTTATGCTAAAAAGATCAATCATATTGTTTTAAAGTGTTTCACTATTTCAAAGAAAAATAGTCTTTTGGGAATTGATTTTGGTTCTATCATTCTATATCTTTGTGCTGATTTCCCAAGTGATTTTTCTTTGTTTTAAACACTTTATTTTTCACACTTGAGCTTCATTCTATCCTATCTATAAGGACTTTGTGTTTGTGGAAAAAGAGATTGTTGTGGTTATTAGACTACCAAGTTGTAAACCCATTCTTTGCTTGGCTTTGTGCCTTTCCCTCATTGTGTTGAGGAGGTTGTGCATTGGGTTGTATCCCTCAAGTGGTGAGGTGATCCTTGTGTAAGCTTTGTGCTAATCCCTCTAGTTGTGAGGTGATTGTTTGTTGGCTTGGTGTTGTGCCTCAAGGAGGAGGTTGTGTTTGTAAAGAGAGGAGTTGGGTACTCCTTGTAATTGTTATTGCCCTAAATCCTCGGTGGAGGTTCCCTTTGTGGGAGTCCTTTGTGGACAAGCTAGTGGAGTTGAAATCCTTCTGTGTGAAGGCGGGGATGTAGAGCTGGGTGCTCGAACCTCGAAACATATATTGTTGTTTGCGCTTGATCCCTTGACTCTTACTCTATCTCTCTCTCTATTTACTTTGTGCCTTGCATCATTTCACATTGATCATTCATACTTTTATGGTTGCTTGCTTGGTGAGTGTGCATCTCTAGTTTGTTGCATTTGTGTAATTGCAATTAGTTTTTAAATTCCGCATTAAGTTCACTAGATTAGCATTATCACCTATTCACCCCCCCTCTAGGTGATTTCAATTGGTATCAGAGCCTACGCTCCTGATATTTAGGTTAACCACCTAGGAGTGAGATCTTGGTTTGCTAGTCTACATTTGCATTTTCATTTGCACACATATAGTTGCACTAATGGATAGCCCTTCTATGTTGATTTTTCTAGACATGATTTTTGGAAGGCCAAGATGAGTAGTCATTTGAAAGCCTTAGGATCTAAAGTTTACCAAGTCATTACCAAGGAATCCTACCCCAACGATAGCAAGCATAATAAGGCCAATGCACTTGCACTTAAAACACTTAGAGCATCTCTTAATGAAGATCTTTTACATGTGTTTGCTCATTATGATTCGGCTTTTGCAGTTTGGAGCATATTGACTTCTCCCGAGCTACCAAGGATTATCAACAAGTTGAGGAGATCTAGGACAGACAAGTCCGACGAGCATTGCCTCATGGTCCAAGGAAAGACTCCCTTGAGGTACAATCGGATTCTCAACTAGATGATAGCTCTAGTTCATATTGCTATGGGTTTTTTGAAGTTCAAAATTTAAATGTAGATTTTGCCTCAAAACTTGAAAATTTTGTGGAAAAACATGACCTTTTGAAAAAGAAGAACTATGATTTAAAGAAGAAATGAAGGATTTGCGTTCAACTTTTGAATTGGTTTTGCAAGAGAAGGAAGAGATTACTAGTGAACGTGACTCACTAAGATCTCAACTAGACCTTACCCTAAAAGAGATAGATGTTTTGAAAAGCAAAAATGATTGTGATGATATTTTGAAGAACAATGAGGTTTTATCTTCAAAATTGGATTTTGTTTTAAAAGATAACCTTGTTTTGAAAAATGAAATTGATTTCATTACAAAAGAATTGGATTTAGTTTTAAATAAAAATAAATCCTTGCAAAATGATTTAGATTCTCATGTTTGCCATGCTAGTGTAACTTCTTCTTCTAGCACTCCTATTGCATGCTCCACTTTATCTTCTAGTATTGAAAATGATATAAATATTTTGAAGAAAAGTGTTGATTGTTTGGGCTCCACTTTGAGCCAATGTGCTTTGGATCATACACGCTTGGAATCCTTGGTTCATAAGAAACAAGTTTCATCTTTGCATGCACACCCATCACGGCATGCACATGCTTCCCACGGTCACCGCCATCACATGTATGCTCATGTGTACATTTGTACACATTGTGGTCGTAAGGGCCACCTTGCTAGATTTTGCTATGATCGCTTACATGATGAAAATTTAGCAACTAATTTTGTTTGGTTTAGAAAAGATACTAACCCCCGTGGACTCAAAAGAAAATGGGTACCAAAGACCACCCCTTTGATTTTTGATGTAGGAGTAGGCTCTCGCATTACGTGAGAGTGGCGGTGCCTTGAAGTGGATGCGTTCCATGCTTAAAGAAAACAATTTGGATGCATCACTTTCAATGGGAGTTTGGTGGAGAGGACCACCATTAGTTTGGAGAACTAGAGAGGTGCCTTCATCGATTTGGTATCAATCTCTAACTCCCGTCTATATTTGCATGTTTTTCATGTTCATCAATTTATAGCATGCCATGTTTTATTGTTCATTATGCTTATGCCATGTTTATTAGATTAGTAATATACATGTTTAGTTAATTGAGACACTTCATGTTTTTAATAGATCTATATCTATGTGTTCTCACCTTATTTTTAACTAATATGTATGCTCTAGATCTAATGCATATGCATACACATTGATAATCATATGGATGTTTATGATTCTTGTTTTGATATTTCATGTTTTGTTTAGTATGTCAAATGCCATGATTATTAGACCATTGACATGCATGTATAGCTTTTGAGATCACCCTTGTTTATATTGACCCATATGTTGTGTTCTCACCATTGTTTAGCTATTATGTATATCATAGTTCTAATAGCATGTGGATTTACATAATGATCATTTTTATGTCTATCATGTTGATTCATGTGTCGTTTTATGCTTCATGATTTGAATATATGTTTAGATGTTAGTTTTCATGAAAACTAGGATTTATACTTGTACATAGAATGGGCCACAAGTAAATCTTTTTATGTTTGTGCTTGAATGCCTATTTGTACCCATTAGATGTGCTAGTATAGTCTAGTTTTGATGATTCATGTATTCTAACTTGTATTCCTCATTTTGGATATGTTTCTATGATCATGTGTTTTAACTTCATGTATATGTCTATCTTGTCCAAACTATTGATTATACATATGCATCCTTTGAGCCACGTGCCTTCATGCATATACTTTTGTGGACTCATTATGTTTAGGATATGTATATATACTTTAGTTTGTACATGACATACATATGCCTTGAAGTTTAAATCGTTTTGATGAGTTTCATGTTTTTAGGTAATTTCAATTGGTAATGAAAAATTAGTTTTTCATGTTTTCATGTTTTTAAGGAATTTCATATGAGCTTAATTGAATATTTTCGTGATTGTGTGTTTCACATTACACTTGTTCACTCACTTTATTATGTTTCTCATGATTGTGTTTTCATGAGTATGATATGGGCTTTATGGACTTTGAGTGTTTAGTGCCATGTGATTTACATGTGCTTCATGAAAAACATTTTGTTTTATTCCTTACTTGAAGGATTTCGTACTAGTTTACTATTATTTCATTTAACTAGTTTGTATTCTTCAATTGGTAGAGTTTTTCAAACATTCTATATTTTCAAAACCTATTTTTGAAAACCCTACCATCAAAGGGTGGTTGGATGGGAGACCATGCTCATGTATGCTTTATAGTGAAAATCATTTTAAACTTGAACATGATTGGGAGGATAGGAATATGAGATATATATTTGATATTATTATTTTTCAATTGGTATCATTGAATTATTTCAATTGGTATCAATCTTGACATTTTTTTTGTATACTCATATAATTTTTATGTATGTATGCTTACATTTCAAATTGTATCAATTTCGATTGATATCAAACTTTTCATACATATATGTGTTTTAATTGTGCTTACTATATTTCTATATCTTAGAGCACAAATTTTGATTATGAAAAGCTTGAGTTTCAACTTTATTTCAATTGATTAGTTTTCAATTGGTATCCATATACAAGCTTTGTCATAGTTTTAGTTGGTATTTCATAAAGGGGGAGAAAATCTTATATTTTATCTTTCAATTGGTTTTGTATTCCACTCCCTTGCTTTATGATAGAAAATATTGAATTTCAATTTGGTATCATTTGCTTTTAAAAGAATAATAATTTCAATTGGTATCAAGTTGGTTTATTTACAATTGGTATGTTACTTGTTTACATATCAATTGGTATCAAGATTTTTGTTTAAGACTTCAAAATTTATAATGTTTAATTTCAATTGGTATCAATATGCATTACATTGACATATTTTTTAATTGGTATCATAGTTGCCTGAACCCCTTATTGACATTATTTTTGTTTTAGACAAAAAGGGGGAGAACATTTTGTTTTGAATCTCCTTTATTTTTTCTTTGTTTTGAACAAAAAGGGGAGAAGAATATGTTTTTATTAGTTTTGTTTTTAACCCTTTGTTGATGATGACAAAAAGGGGGAGAAGAATTTAGAGTTTATGCATGTTTTGTATGCATGTTTTATATTTTTATTAAGTTCAATTAATATAAAGAACATTAATTAAAGAACATGTTTATTTTTGGTATCAAGTTTATTGTTGGTATCATTAGTTTAGTTTTGCAATTGGTATTAAACAAGAGTGTTTGTTTTGAATAAGTATTTGTTTTATTTAATTGGTTTCAAGAGCATGTTTTAGAAATTTATGTGTTTTATGCATGTTGATGCATACATGTTTATAAATATTCATTGAATATATTTATTGTTTATGTTATGCATGAGTTAGGGGAGCTTCTTTGAAGCTTAACTTTAATCCATGCATATATAACTCCATGAGTTTTGTCATCATCAAAAAGGGGGAGATTGTTGGCCCAAAGGCCTTTCACTCTAGTTTTGATGATGAATAACTCATGTGGTTATGTGTACTAATAATCTTGTGATTTTATTTTCAGATCTCTAATCAAGATATTAGTAGGTGATTAGCTTCAACAAGATGGTTTGGAAGCTTTCACATGGTGATTCAAGAGCCCGAGCGACAAGATCATATATAGCACTCATTGGAGTCAAGCTCGGTGGATCACGGTTTGGGTCGAGTCGGCTGGAGACGGCGCTCTACAAGAAGATATCGGTACCATAGTTTAGTTTTGTGTTTAGATCCAAATTGTAAAGATTAGAATAGTATGATATGCTCAAGTTCACAACACACACGTTTCATGTTTTGGTTTTCGGTTTTTGGTTTAACAGATCTTGGTTTGCATGAATAGATATTATATCAAAACAAGTTTACATGGTTTAATGTATATTAGATTTGCTCTATAAACATGCATGCTTCAACTATTTAAACAAACTTAGCTTGATAGTCTATTTCATGTGTTTTATGTTTTGGTATTTTTAACAAAACATATTTTGGAATTAAAGTCAAAAACATGGATATATATGTTTCATGTATATAGGATTATATCCATATACATAATGCCTAAATGTTGTTTAATATTATGTTTTTATATTTGGATGAGTTTTAGACAAAACGTATTTTCTATTCAAAAATTCAAGTTTTAGAAAATACGGTTTTTGGTTTTTGGCAAAATTTCTATAATACAAAAATGGTTCATATTGTTTGAAATTTGTGTTGAAATCTTTAACACAAGTTTATATTTCAATGTAAAATGATAAAACTATTTTTGTGTAATTTTAGAGATTTTTATGGGAATTTTAGGATTAAAAATTACATGTTTTTCTTACCAGAACTGTCTCTGCCAGGCTAGGTCGGTCGACCGGACGGTCGATCGTACCAAGTAGCTGGTCGACCGTAACGGTTGACCGACATGCACGGATACGTGCACGCTGGCTTACCCATTATCCGGTCGACCGCACGATCGACCGACTGAGAGCAGGTTGCTCTCGGGTTGCCCCCGGTCGACCGAGCGGCCGACCGGACAGAGAGCCGTTGCTCTCTGTATCTGGGTCCGGTCGACCGCGCGGTCGACCGGTAGCTGCCAGCGGTCAAATGTGACCGTTGGCCGATCGACTAATCGGTCGACCGGTAGTTCATTTTTGACAGGATCTGCTGCCAACAACTATATTTTTCTAGGGGCTATAAATACCCCATTAATGGCCAGTTTTCACTAAGACTTTTTTGGACGGAATTTCTGAACTTTCTCTAGTGTTTTCACAAGTTTAAGAAGAGTTTCTTTGTGCTAAAAAGATCAATCATATTGTTTTAAAGTGTTTCACTATTTCAAAGAAAAATAGTCTTTTGGGAATTGATTTTGGTTCTATCATTCTATATCTTTGTGGTGATTTCCCAAGTGATTTTTCTTTGTTTTAAACACTTTGTTTTCCACACTTGAGCTTCATTCTATCCTATCTATAAGGACTTTGTGTTTGTGGAAAAAGAGATTGTTTGTGGTTATTAGACCACCAAGTTGTAAACCCATTCTTTGCTTGGCTTTGTGCCTTTCCCTTATTGTATTGAGGAGGTTGTGCATTTGGGTTGTATCCCTCAAGTGGTGAGGTGATCCTTGTGTAAGCTTTGTGCTAATCCCTCTAATTGTGAGGTGATTGTTTGTTGGCTTGGTGTTGTGCCTCAAGGAGGAGGTTGTGTTTGTAAAGAGAGGAGTTGGGTACTCCTTGTAATTGTTATTGCCCCAAATCCTCGGTGGAGGTTCCCTTTGTGGGAGTCCTTTGTGGACAAGCTAGTGGAGTTGAAATCCTTCTGTGTGAAGGCGGGGATGTAGAGCTGGGTGCTCGAACCTCGAAAAATATCTTGTTGTTTGCGCTTGATCCCTTGACTCTTACTCTATCTCTCTCTCTCTCTCTACTTTGTGCCTTGCATCATTTCACATTGATCATTCATACTTTTATGCTTGGCTTGGTTGAGTGTGCATCTCTAGTTGGTTGCATTTGTGTAATTACAATTAGTTTTTAAATTCCGCATTAAGTTCACTAGATTAGCATTATCACCTATTCACCCCCCTCTAGATGATTTCACTAAAGGAGTACCGTCAGGGTGTAGAGGACCCGTATAGGTTGCGGGCCTACTCAGACAGTCATCTTGGTGTTAACCCATCATGAGCTGAATCAAAACAGCTGGCGTGGGTGAGCCTCCATCTTTAAAATGGCTCCCCTAGAAGTACCGTCAGGGTGTAGAGGACTGTATAGGCTACGAGCTGCTCAGGCTGTCATCTGGGTTTTAACCCATCATGAGTTAGACCAGAACAGCCAGCATGGGATAGCCTCCATCTTTCAGGTGACTCCCCGAGGGGTACCGTCCAGGTGTAGAGGACCTGTATAGGCTGCGGGCTTACTCTGGCAGTCATTTGGGTGTTAACTTATAATGAGCTGGACCATGGGTGAGCCTCCATCTTTTTGATGGCTTCCCAAGAAGTATTATCTGGGTGTCGAGGACCCGCATAGGCTGCGAGCCTAATCACGCAGTCATCAGGGTGTTACCCGTCATGGGTGTAGGCTGTCTAAAAATCACTAAAAGACAAGCCATTAAAAAGTAGAGTTTCAAGTTCTAGACGCGAAGGCTCAACATCAAGGCGCGAGGGCTCGACACCCGCGGCTCACCATCAAGGCGCGAGGGCTCGACACCCGCGTCTCACCATCAAGGCGCGTGGGCTCGACACCCGCGTCTCAACATCAAGGCGCGTGGGCTCAACACCCGCGTCTCAACATCGAGGCGCGTGGGCTCAACACCCGCGTCTCAGCATCAAGGCGCGTGGGCTCGACACCCGCGTCTCAACCTCAAGACGCGTGGGCTCGATACCCGCGTCTCGCGCCTCGGTTATAACCGCCCTGGTTATTGGGCCAGTCACCGCCCACATAGCGGGGAAGTGGGGAAGTTGGCCCCTCATCGTGGAGCATTTTTAGGGGGCACGTTCACCCCCTAGGACCTCTATAAATAGCCTCGGTTGCTATGAGGTCGGGCAATCAGAAGGAATCAGAGAAGAGAAGGGATAGACACAAGGGTGATCAGAAAGGCATCTGGCATCAGAAGATCACAGAGAGTGACAGACCGAGACAGGAGAGAGCTCAACTCTTCGTCAAGCTTGCTGCATACAAGCTGCTCTTTGCCTACCTTCTCTTTGAGAGTTTTGGTAGACAAAGCTATGCTACTCCCTCTACCAGCCAAAGAGAAGATTCCCTGACGAGCCGACGGTCATCCGGTCAACGGAGAACAAGATTCACTCTCCACCGCCACACGAAGAACCCAGCACTAAACAAAGGGAGGATTCAAGACTCAACATCCTCCCTCCCTTGTAACTGGAAGGAAAAAGCAGTTTTGTTGTAATTTTTTCATCTGATTCAAGGAAAATTTTACAGTAAAGACTTCTTTCCCTTTTTTTCAGGCGCGTACAAGAGATGGCGACTCCGCTGGGGACTACATTTGTCACTGATGAGCAAATCGTGGCGCAGGATGACGTCCTCCGTAAGGGGAAGATGGTCGAATCGCTCATTGTCGAGTTCGACCAGGCGAAGTACGAAGAGTTTCTCTCTTCCGGCTCCAAGAGCCCAAAGACCCACGTCTGCCGCCGGGTCTCGACAGGGAATGGCCCCGAAGCCCGATCTGTGGCTCTCTCGGGCGCCCCTGCTGCCAACTGTGCCAAGCAAGGTGCACGCGCCGACGCCTCTCAGAAGGCCCGCGTGGCCCCAGGCACAACTGCCTTTGCGACCAACCGCATCGCACAGAACACCCGCGTCAGCGTCTCTCAGGAGACCCGCGTGGTTAAAATCTCTGATGTTCAGCATCAGGATGTTGTTGGTCTCTCTCCACCTCCGCGACGCAACCGGAACGCTGAGCGTCGACAGAGGAGACGCGCGCGCTAGCTGCAAGTTGGAACCTCTGGTTGTCTGACTGAGGCTGGACGCAGCATACAAACTGGCGCCTTGCTCGCGCCCCGCGAAGTCCGCGTTTGGCGGCCCAAACGCGAGATTCCTTCAGTAGGTCCTCTGAGGACCAACTCACCAAACGCCAAGGTGAAGCCTCTGCGCCTTGTCAAGCCCAAGAGGCACGCGCCTATAGACGTGGGGCCTAGCAGCCTACTCCCTCTCAAATGTCTCTGCCCCGACACACCAAGCAGCAACGCGACAGGCGCGTCTTGTCTCAACAGAGACGCCAGACGCGCGCTGAATAGCTGCGGCGCGAGAACCGCGTCCCTGAAGCCCGCGTCCATGCTGTACAGCACATGGATGCCTCCCGTCTTCGACGTTCGAGGCTAACCTTTTCAATCCCCCTCCCATGGACTTGAGGGATTATTTGACGAAGAAAAGAAGTGCCAATCAGGCCACTTCGTCGTGTTGCTGCCAACGGCTCATCCATATGCTCTCTGAATGCCGTTGCGGATCAGGCGTGCACCAGCAGTCTTTAGTCAGACAGCTGACCCTGATTCCCCCGTCAGCTAAAAGAAGACGCTCCCACAGAAGGAGAACCTTCTCTGACGTTGAGTACCCAGAGCTCACTGCGAATATGACAAGCAGGAGGAAGGGAAAACAACCTGCAGTCAGCTCTGACGAGTCTGACTCTGAACCGGAAGGAGTGTACCGACACACTCGCACCCGGACTGGGGCCATTCCCCCAATTGACTATAATGCCTTAGCCCATGACATTAAAATGAATGATTCTCACTCCGCCGTAGCGGAATCAAGGGCTTCGAACTATTCCGTCGAGAAGGAGACCTCTGCCTACATGACAGGCACTCCTGAGGAGACGGCTCAACGTTTAGAGCAGATCCAGAAGGCACAAATGGATATGATTCTTTCTCAGCAGGAATCTATCAACTCCCTCAAGCAGGCGATTGCACAGCTGCTCGAAGACAGGAGGAGGTCTCCTCCTAAAAAGTCAAAGGGCAAAGGGAGAAAGGGAGAAAGCTCATCTTCCGAACCTTCTGAGGAGACGCGGCGATCTACTTCCGGCTCGTCCAAGTCCTCGTCGCAAGTAAAAGGCGACCAAGATCCGGGGAAGGCTCATGCTAAAAGAATGAGTCAACTGGAGCGATGCCTCGAGGCCCTTGCCAATCGCAAAGACCTCCAAGAAGTAGGAGTGGTTCGGCCCACCCGGCTGAATGGGATTTGGTTCCGTACCCACCCAAGTTCAAAGCTCCAACTCTCCAAGCCTTTGATGGGAAGGGGTCACCCAACCAACACATCTACTACTTCAAATCCCAAACCAGGAATGTAGTAGATAATGACGCCATCCTGGCGCGCCTGTTCATCGGCACCCTGAAAGGGTTGGCCTTTGAATGGTTTATGAAGCTCCCAGAAGGTTCTATCAAGAACTGGGGCGATTTGGAGAAGCTGTTCTTAACACGCTTCTTCGAGGATGACTCCGAAGTCACGATGCCCACTCTTTGGCTACCAAACAGCGAAAAGGGAAGTCCGTCAAATCTTTCGTGGAAAGGTTTCGGAACATGGCACTCCGGTGTCCAAGCGGTATGACCCAGGCCACCCAGGTGGAAACATGCCGCCACAATCTCCAAACCTCACTCCTTACTCAAATAGGAGTTGCTGAAAGCCGCACCTGGAAGCAATTAGTCCAACAAGGTGAACAGGCTGAGGAGATTGTCGCCCGCGTCAGAGTGGAGGAAGGTAAGCCTAGGCCGGAAAGGTCGACAAGGCGTGCGCCAGACACATCCCTCCAAACAAAGCGGAAGGATAATTTGGCAACAGAGACCAAATCTCCCGCCAAACCTCAATCAGGCAAGGCGAGTGGCTCTTCAAGCTAGCCACGCGCCAACAAGCAATATTCCTTCAAGGAGGAACATGTCGATTCGCTCTTTAAACTACTCAACAAGAGCAACCGACTGAAGCTCCCTGAAGCTAGGCGCCCCGAGGAAGTCGGCAATACCGACAATCCTACCTATTGCTTGTACCACATGATGCTGGGGCACCCTACTAAGAGCTGCTACGTCTTCAAGGACATCCTTCAAGCTCTGATTGACGCGGAGGTGTTAAAGCTCCGACCAGAGCAGAAGAAGGTGACGGCTAATGTGACGTCAGTTCTCCAGTTTGAAGACAACCCCCAACGCCTGCGGGGGTGGTCCCTGTTCCAAGAGGAGAGCTGAGAGTTGTCAACACAGACCCTCACCAGCAGTAAGAGAAAGGCCTGGTACCCGTCCCTACACCTCAAGGGGAAATCATGTGGGTCCACCCTGACCTTGTCAATGAACAACAATGGACTACTGTGACCAACAGGAAATCCAAAGGTAAGGCAAAAGCCTCATCCTGCAATGTGGTGGGTGCCTCCTCTCGAGAAGCCGAGGCTAATGTTCCCTCGTTAACCGACTCAGAGGAAGAAACAATAGTCTTGGCCACAGAGCCCAACCAATCGATGGCGGAAACCCGCTCAAGACAGCCCTACTTGAAGCAGTATGGCGAAACGGCGGCAACCCCTCCACAACCAGCTGTAGAGCCAACTAAGCCCTCCACAAAACAACCCGTGGAGAACCAGAAGGAGACTCAATTTTCTCGAGCCCTTCAAAAGGGCATCGCGGAAGGATTTACGGCGCCTTACCGCTTTGATGTCCTGGCTCAATTGGCCAACATCCCGGCACGGATTACCTTGTATGAGCTTCTTAGGCTGTCAAAGTCGACCAGAGAAGCTCTACAAGAAGCTCTGGCAAATGCCGAGGTCTTCATGACCCAGGTGCCGAAGGAGGAAGATGTAGAGGATTGCCTCCACGCCTCCCCAAACGCTCCCTGCATTACCATCACAGCAGATGACATGCAGGTTAAAGGGAAGCATGATCGACCCCTGTATTTCACAGGGTATATCGGATCATCTGAGGTGAACCGCATTCAGGTAGATCCAGGGTCCGCATTGAGCATCATGCCTCGCCGGCTCATGCAGCATCTGGGCATTCTTACTCATCGCTTGAGCCCTACTCAGACAACTATCTATGGGTTCAATGCCAACCAGACCCGTCCGATGGGGAAAATCAAGCTCAAATGCCAGATTGGAAGCCTCAAGTCGGAAGTGACATGCTACGTCATCGACGCCGACACTTCCTACAATCTATTGCTGGGACGACCGTGGATTCACCGCAACTCCATCGTTCCCTCCACTCTCCACCAAGTCATGAAATACATTGACGGGAGTGGAAAGGTGCAGACGTTGATTGCCGAAAGGTATCCGTTCAAAGTGGTCGAGAATTATTTCACCGACTCTTTGCTGTACCAAGATCCGGTGGAGACGGATGAAGTCTTGCGACCAGAGGAGCCAGACTCTGGTAACGAAGCTGACACCGAGCCCGAGAAAGAAGAGTGCCTGTGGGAGTTAGAACCACTTGTAAAGAGCACTAATAAGCTCAATGTTGATGATACCACTGACGATGTAGGCGGTTGGTATATTAATGAAGATTTAGATTTTGCGTATTTTTCTGTGTTTGCTTCTGATTCAGTACCATCAGACACTAGCACCGAAGTAGACGATGACCCCTGGTCGGCAATAGATGCTTTGACATCGTTGCATGTACCAGTGAAGTCGTCCTTCGAGACATACCAAGATAATGGTAATGCGCAAGAATCTATATTTATGGTTCCAGCAAGACGGAAAGGCCAAAAACCAATTCTTTTTGGGCGAATCTCGTCTGAACCAACGCCCCGCGAAGAATCGAAAGGCGAGGAGGAATCCCCTCAGTTCGGTCATTATGAACCAAAAGCACTCAAAATGATGAGATGCATGGGGTACGACCTGACCAACAGACCCGGGTTGAACTTCGGCAAAGGAAGGAGGACGCTGCTTCGATCCTTTGTGCCGAAAGGGAAGGCCCCTGATTATTATCATCGGACGCGCTGGGGGCTGGGCTATGTATCAACTCCGATCCCATCAGCCTCCGATTCTCAAGAATTGTTGAGCAACGATTACTCTTCAGACGCATCATCTTGGGAGTCAGATGTCAGTGTCGGCAACACTTCAAGGAACTTTCAGTGAACATGGTTTCGACAAGCCACCGGAAGATGGAAATGAAGAAATGATCCAATTTGATACAGATCCTTGGATCAAACATTTAAATGCTCTTTGGGACACTCGCTTTGGACAGCGCGAGCCACCCACAGAAGACAAGGTTGTTCAAATCAACCTAGGAGATGAGGCTAACCCTAAGCCCATCTTCATAAATGACGGCCTGTCACCTTCGGAGAAGAAGGATCTAATATCTCTTGTACAAGAATAGATAGACGTCTTCGCCTGGAATTATGAGGACGTGTCAGGACTCGATCCTCAGGTGGCTATGCACCGCCTCAACATCAATCCGGATGCAAAACCTGTCAAACAACAGCAGCGACGGTTCCGTCCAGAGATAATGGAGGCAATTCAATCAGAAGTCAGAAAACTTATTGATTCTGGCTTCATCAGGGAAGAACAACATCCCGACTGGGTAGCCAACATCGTCCCCGTCGCCAAGAAGAACGGGAAGATCCGGATCTGCATCGACTTCCGCGATCTAAACGAGGCCTGCCCCAAGGACGAATTCCCATTGCCGATCACAAATGTCATGATTGACAATACTTGTGGATTCGAACGAATGTCCTTCATGGACGGATTCTCAGGATACAATCAAATCAAAATGTATCCTGATGACGAAAAGCATACCTCCTTCAGGACACCTCTAGGGGTATATTGCTACACCGTCATGCCCTTCGGACTGAAAAATGCAGGGGCAACATACCAAAGGGCCATGAACGCCATTTTCCATCAGCAAATACGCAAAACGGTGGAATGTTATGTTGATGACATCGCGGTAAAGAGCCGCACTAAAGGTGATCACATAGCGGACCTGAAGGTGGTCTTCGACATCATGCGGGCTCATCAATTGAAGATGAATCCCACAAAGTCCTTCTTGGGGGTGGCCAGTGGCAAATTCTTAGGATTTGTTGTAACATCCACCAGAATTAACTTGGACCCGGAAAAGGTCCGCGCAATCCAGGAGATGCAACCCCCGAGAAATCTCAAAGAACTCAGGGGATTGCAAGGACGATTGGCGTACATCCGCAGGTTTATCTCAAATCTCTCCGGAAGATGCCAACCCTTCGCTAAGTTAATGAAAAAGGGTGTCTCATTCATTTGGGATGACGCTTGCCAACAAGCGTTCGAGGAAATCAAGCAATACCTCACCCAACCACCAGTCCTTGCAGCTCCGGTATCCGGGAAGCCTTTCCTGGTATACGTCCGAGCAATGGATCATTCTTTGGGAGCTCTACTAGCTCAGAAAAACGACCAAGGACGAGAGCAAGCAATCTACTATCTGAGTAGAACAATGATCGGAGCCGAACATCGGTTTAACCCAATCGAGAAGGAATGTTTGGCATTAGTGTTCGCTATTCAGAAAATGCGGCACTATCTGGTAGGCCAAACTATAAACGTCATATCAAAAGTCAACCCCCTGAGGTTACTTATGACTAAACCTTCATCATTAAACGGCCGGCTGGCAAAATGGGCCATATTGCTCTCCCAATATGAGATGCACTTTTTACCACAAAAGGCCATTAAGGGACAAGCGGTGGCGGATTTCCTAGCTGAGCACCCAGATCCGAGGGCAGCCAAAGTCTACGAGGATCTCCCAGATGAAGTTGTTGAAGTCTACCTGACTCAGACATCGTTCGAAAGTCAAGTATGGCAACTTTTCTTCGACGGTGCATCAAGAACAGGCCCAAAGGGACACGTAGTAGCGGAGGTAGGAGTAGTACTCGTATCCCCACAAAATTATGTGATTCCCCGAGCTGTCTCATTAACTGAGCCTTGTTCCAACAATGTGGCGGAGTACAACGCTTTTTGATTGGGATGCAATTCGCCGATGAGATTGGCGTTAAAAATCTCGAGGCATACGGCGACTCTAAACTCATCGTCAGCTAAGTTCGCGGGGAGTACGAAGTCAGACATGAGGACCTAGTACCCTACCACAACGTAACTATCCGCATGGCCGAGGGATTTACAAGCTTCTACATCGACCATGTACCGCGTAGGCAAAATGCGCACGTGGATGCACTCGCATCCCTCGCGGCCTCCTTAGCTCTTCCAGCAGGAGCAATGGAGAAGATATTCGTCTACAGCCACGACCTGTATTGTCCGAGAAATGCTCTCGAGGCTGTCAGGAGTCAAAGGGAGATTGTCAAGGCAAAGAAGCACTGGAATTGTCAACCGGTCCAGAGCTTAAAGACTGGCGATTCCCCTACATTGATTTCGTCTTATACGACATTCTCCCTGAAGACACCAAAGAGGCGGCTGCCATTCGAAAGAAAGCCCCCAAATTCTATTATAATGCGATTACGCGAACATTGTATAATCGATCGCATGACGGGATCTTACTCCGGTGCCTTTCACCAAAAGAAGCCCAAGAGGTACTGAGAGAAGCCCACGACGGTATGTGTGGAGCCCATCAACCTGGCCCAAAACTGGCGCATTGACTCCAAAGATTGGGTTACTATTGGCCCAAGATGGTTGCCGACGCCGTCACCTATGCTAAAAGATGCCACGCTTGCCAAGTACATGGCGATTTCATCCATCAAGCACCAGGCTACCTTCACTCCACGGCTTCTACTTGGCCATTTGAAATGTGGGGGATGGATGTGGTTGGCCCTATCAGCCCACCATCATCAAAAGGACATCGGTTTATTTTGGCAATAACCGATTACTTCTCTAAATGGGCCGAAGCCATCCCTTTGAAGGAGGTAAAATCGTCTAACGTGATCAAGTTCGTGAAACATCACGTTATTTACCGTTTCGGTGTACCTCGGCGAATCGTCCATGACAATGGACCTCAGTTCATCAGCCAGGCTTTTTAGAGATTCTGCGCTAAGTTCAGAATCCAGAGTGTGTCCTCAACGGCATACTATCCTGCCGCTAATGGCCTCGCAGAAGCTTTCAACAAGACTATTGGCAAGCTTCTCAAGAAGTTCGTCTCGAAAAGTCAACGAGACTGGGACGACAAGTTGGGTGAATGCTTATGGGCTTACCGCACAACTGTGCGACCCTGACTAAAGCTACGCCATTTTCTTTGGTATACGGGTGTGAAGCCGTGCTCCCACTGGAAATCCAAATTCCATCTCTACGCGTCGCCTTGATAGCGGAGATGACAACAGAGGAGAAGCATCGACAGCGACTCCAGGAACTGGAGGCCTTAGATGATGAACGTCTGCTGGCCCAACAACAAATCGAGCTCTACCAAGCTCGTATTACCAGAGCCTTCAACAAAAAAGTTAAAATGCGAACTTTCAAGAAAGGCGATCTTGTCTTAGCCGTCAGAAGACCCATGGTAATGACTCACAAGAGAAAAGGAAAATTCCAACCCAAATGGGAAGGACCATTTGTAGTAGAGTCAGTCTACTCAAATGGGTCATATCGCCTCATAACCTCAAATGGCGATACACTCATGATGTCGATCAATGGCAGGTTCCTGAAGAAATACTATCCTTAGATGGTATTCTTCCGCTGATCAAGTTAAAAGTACACCTCTGATCAAAGTAAGAAGAATTTCTTCATTATAACATCTAACGCCCCCGACGGCTAAGGATAGAGGAAAATGTTGGCTTCTAAGCCCAACATAAGTCTTTGACAACTCATCATGCTGAGGGGAATAGCATGGCTAGCCCAACTCAAACGGTAGTTGGTAAAGGCACCTCAAATCCGTTGATAGCTGAGGGTTTGCTAAAAATCCTAAGTGGACTTGGCTTTACTCTTTCCTCCAAAATCCCTTACCAATTCTCATCTACAGAATGGTAGGTCTACAAAATACAACCGTTACTAAGTTAACACTATACCTCTGGTAATGGAAACTTTTCAATATTCCTTGTCGAGTACAAATTTTGTTTGTCAACTCTACACGGAGTATCAAACTTTCAAATTTGCCAAGTTAACACTATACCTCTAGCACTTCAAATTTTCACTTGTCAATTCTAACCAATAGAATGACAGGTCCTCAAATTGCTCTTATCATGAGTCAATCTTTGTCAAGTTAATACTACACCTCTGACAAATTACTGTTAAAGTTTAACACCACACCTCTAAACAGTAATCAGGTTTCTGTCAGGTTTAATATTACACCTCTGACAGTCACTTTTCTTCAGACTTCCATATCGAAGCTGAAATGGATGATGCTAAGTTAACATTACACCTCTAGCATCAAGTCATTGCTAAGTTAAACAATACACCTATGGCCATGACTTTCCCTCGGACTTCCTTATACGAGCCGAGATGACCAATGCCAAGTTTAACATTACACCTCTAGCATTACCCTCACAGTCAAGTTAAACATTACACCTATGACAGTGACACTTCTGAGTTAAGTTAATATCACACCTCTGACTCACATCCTTGTCAAGTTAACATTACACTTCTGACAAGACCACTTTCAACCCGTTAAGTTAATATCACACCTCTAACGGTAACAAACTTTCCTAGATTCCCCACGAGTCTAGTCTCACTTGTTATTCTCTTCAACAGAATAACAAGTCTACCTAAAAATATTGTTAGGTTAATACTACACCATCAACAGTGTTTCCATCAAATCCCCAGCTGAGCTCAATCAAGTTAATCCCAAACACTTGATGAAAGTTCACCCTCCCTGGGGGTACCAATTCTACTTGTCACTTTCTCTTATAAAGTGGCAGGTCCACCAAAAATTATTTCATCTCTGTCAAGTTAATATTACACCTCTGACAGTATTGTGAGAGTTCCTGAAATAGGATCTTTCCCTACAAAGTTTGACTTATTAAGATTATCATCATAATTTTGACAAAGTCAAAGATTCTTTGCTTCTATGAGTCTAACTGAAGACAAAGAGTTCAAGACAATGAAAGAAGCAAAAAGAAAAGTGTCACTTTTATTTATTTTCAGGCATATGAAAGTGATACAAAATGCTCTCTTATACAATATGATTGAGTGTTACAGTTAAAACGCTCTCTTATACAATAAGATTGAGTGTTACAGTTAAGACGCTCTCTTATACAATAAGATTGAGTGTTACAATTAAGGAGTACAAAGAAGTCCCTCTCTCAGAGGCCGTACTCACTCCTTGAAGCCGCATCTGATTCCAGTGCACGATGTCTGGAAAAACGCAAAACTGTGGCGACAGTTGGAGCCGATTGCACTAGCCCTAGCTGGCTAAGCTAAGAGCAATGGTGTTCTTGAGGTCCGGTGGCAGCAGAAAGCCCTGCAACCCTTCATTCATGAGCATCTCTTTCCCCAGCAAGCCATCCAGCAGACATGGAGAATCCTCGATGTCACTTCTGGGGTGAGAGAGGAAGGGGATGCTAACCACCACTATATCCACCGTAGCCCCCTCGCCGCCATCCTTGCCCTGACCATCCCTTGCCAGCAGGCATGACTGGTGCATCACGTCCAATGAGATCTTGGCGAGGGTTAAGTCCCCGACAAGGGCCATGACTTCTTCCCTTGTAGACGATGAGGACCATGACTTCTTCCCTTGTAGATGAACATCGAACGAGTTCGCCGACCGGAATATTCTTCCAGGGGCCCAGCGAACCTGAAAAAGGACAATCAAGCCTACCTACAAGGAATAAACAAGGGGGTTAGAAAATCTGGAACTTAGTATACTTCAACAAAGAAAACTAAGTGACAGACGCGGCTATTGTCGAAGACTTCAGACGCGGGAATGAGCCCGCGCAGTGAGTCAAAATACCGCGTCAACAGAAGCAGACGCAAATCAAAACTGTGCCACACACAGGATTCAAACGTGGTCTCATTTTGCACCCGCGCCCAAAACACAAGGCGCGAAAGGACTCAGATGCCGAAAATTGCCATCTCCCTGTCGAGGGAACAGGGGTTGCAAAATTCGGGTCTGAAACCTTCGGCCCGAGTTGGAATTCATCTAAGTCAGTGGCCTTAAAACGAGAGCTTCATGAGCAAAGTCAGCGTCAAGCGCCAAAGACTTCTGTACTCGCGTCCAGCGAAGTTTAAGTCGGCGGCGCAAATTCCAGAAGGAATGCACCAACTCAGACTTCATGAGGAAATCCAGATGATGATGATGCCAAAGTGCAAACTTGGGTGGACTAGAAACATCACGGCAAGTCGGGACGGCATACCAGCAGAGGCCTCTGTCAAGAGTTTAACTCTCTGCATCAGAGTATGGACATGGAAAATGATCAGAGAGACACTTTGTCCTGAAGAGACCAAACAGAAGCATGAAATCTCTGGGTCACCTTCATCCATGGAGGCAAACCCCTGGTGAAGTCCTTTGAAGGGGGAAGGCAGAAACTCTTAGAGCACTCGCCCTCAAAAAGAACACAGTATGGACTGTTAAAGGGAGAGAAGGAACCCCTATTTATAGGCAGCCCCTGATAGCTGTCATTAATGGTTCATTAATCAAAACCGTCCGCCTTAATGACCGCACGACCGTCAAAGTCCAATAGGAGTCTGACGCGTGGAACGTTGCTTCGGGAACCGTCGCAGGCGCTGGTCTCAAACCGCCAGCGCCGGTTTTGTATTAAAAGGCATTAACGCCTGAGTCCAATGAGGAACCAACGCGTGGACAACTGCTTCGGGAAACAACGGATGACCCGGTTTCCCAATCGTCAGTGAAGACTTGACGTTCAAAGATCTCATAAAATCTTTATGTCAGGCCGCATGTAACGTCTATATCGATACGCAGATGGGAAAACCGCGTCCCGGAACCAGCGTCTCCCTTTTTTTTCAGAATGAATGACGTCCACCTGCGTTCCAAAGGAAAGTCCGCGTCGTGTCCCTTCAGCAAACAGGGCCCATTTTAAGGGAAAGCACTTGACTCAGCAAAGGACTTAGTCCATTCTGAGATTAAGGGGAAAATACTCAGGGCCGCGTCCATCGCGTCCGCTCGAGTCGCGTCTTCATTGGCAGGATAGACTCGCGTTACTCAAAGCCGCGTTTCTCTCTGCGAGTTGACGCCGCCGCGTCTCCCTATGGATTGACGCCGCGTCTCACCAAAAGGAATTTGTTCTATCCGAGTTCTTATGAACTGATGACCGCGTCTCTCCATGAATTGACGCCGCGTCTCATCAAAAGGACTTAGTTCTACCTAAGTCCCTATGAACCAATGCCGCGTCTCATCAAAAGGGCTTATTTCTGCCTAAGGGTCAAACGCCGCGTTTCATTTAAAGAACTTGGTCTCACCTAAGTTCAGCATTCACAGTCAGTTAATCAAAGATTGTGATCAAGAGGTCGAATTCATCCACAGCAAGGCAACAAAGGAGGTGGAACCAAAAACTTCAAAGACTTTTATTATATCAAAAATGATAAAAGCCAATACAAAACACTCTTAGTGAACAGAGTGTCCTTTTCTTAAAAGAAAAAAAAAAGAAAAGGCTACAAGTCCTGGTCCGCCAAAGAACGGATTTGCTCTCTAAGGCGATGTATCTTATGTTGACGCGCCTTCTCAACCTCAATGAGAGCTCGGGCCCACAGATCTGCTTCAGACAAAAATCCCTGCGCTTGCACTCGGAGGGATTCCAGCTCGGACGAACGAACAGAGAGGTCCGCTTCAGCTTGCGCCTTGGCGACCTCTAACACCGCTAGCCTCTTTTTAGAGGTAGCAAGCCTCTGTTCGTTGAAGACAATCATGGCCTCAGCCCTGGCTATAACAGCCCGAGAGTCAAGGATAGCCTGCTTGGCGGCCTGTATGATCGTCTCTGACTCCTCGGACTCAATCGCCAGCCTTTGGTAATCAGCCTGGACACGTTCAAGAAGACGAGTGCTATCGGTTATCTTCTCCTCCACCTCCCTTCGCTCCTGCTCTTGAGCAACAAGAAGCCTGTTCAGCGTTTCTTCGGCTTCGTGGGATGAACCGGCATCATCCTCCAGGGATCGAAGCTCTCTCAGGTGCTGTCCCAGCTGATCCACCAGCAACTGACTCGCCTGGGCTAGCGAAGGGCCTCCGGCCAACTTGATGTTCTCGACCTGGTTTCCGAGAAACATCTGGGCGAAGTCAAGGGAGCTACCCCTAGTCAGGACGAAATCGATGCATGTTCGCATCGAGGTAAGGAACTGCTGCACGGCCTGGCGTGTCAAAAGCTCCATGATATCATCATCTGAAGTGCTCCCCGATCCCTTTTCTATCACGGGGTGGGGGATGTAGATCGGCTCTGTTGGTGCAAGAATTGAGCTGACCACGGGTACGGCAGGAACAGGAGCAGCCACTGGCGCTTCTGGGGGTACCACTTCTGCAGGAGCCTCCACAGCCGATGACAGGGTAGTGAGCTCGACCTCCTCAGAAACCTCAGCCAAGGCTTTGGCCGTGTGGCCTTCCGGGAGGACATTGACCGTCAGACTCTCTACCTGGGCCCCCTCAGTTCTCTCTGCAGGTTATCTCAATATTAGCCAGAATGGTAAAAAGAGAAACATCCGAGATATCAAAACTTCCTTACCAAGCTGGAGGTCCAGAGATGTCGAATCCTTGGGCGAACCCTGCAGAGGAGAAGTCTCCCTGACTTCAGTGGTGGCCTCCTCTTCCTGCAGAGGAGAAGTCTCCCTGACTTCAGTGTTGGCCTCCTCTTCCTGCAGAGTAGAAGGCTCGGCAGCTGGAGCCTCAACTCCTTCCGGCTGGGTCAACTCTTGCACCATCTCCTCGATATGCCAGGAGGCTGCAGCCTCGGTATCCTCAGCTAATCCTGCAGCATAAAAGGAGAATGTTAAAGCCTCCTCTTCAAATGAAAAGGGAAATCAGGTTAGAAGGTGAAAAGAATACCTTCGGCGGGAGTAACGGCCGCCAGTGGTGATACCGTCAACGGCTCGCACCCATGTATTTCCTCCTCCGAGATGTGTGAGAATTTGCTCGGATCAGGAGGAGCGGGTTCGTCACCATAGTCGACCTCATCCTCAAAATCGCTTTCCTCTGCGGATAAGGAAGACGACAGTTCAACGTGAGAGGCCTCGGTAGCCGGAGCCTTGCCTCTAAACACCCCAGTGGTAGGGCTGGGGTCAACCATCCGAGGACTGGAGATGAAGACAGAAGGAGACCCAGGCTGTTGTGCCTCATCCCTCCTCTGAGCTGAGGAAGACTCAGGCTGAGCTGAGATCCCCGGAATCTCAACATCGCATCCGCTCATTATATCGACCTCGAGCTGCTCGGTCTCGTCAGTGGCGGTGGGTCTGTCAGCAGGCTCCCCTTCCTCTGCAATCCTGAGGCTCCTGCGATGTAACCTGCGGGCATGGACCAAGGGAGTGTCATCCTTGTCCACCTCTTTCTCCCTAGGCTCCCCAACACCAGAAGGGATGTCCGCAGATCGAGAGACTGCAGCCATCAAGTCTCTTCGAACCTTCTTTGGGGCAGGCTCAGCAATGGAAGTAGAGCCTTGACGACGCTTGACCACCGCCTGTCGAGCTCTGGTTGGTCGTGGCTCCGCCCTTGTTGATCGCGGCTCCTCCCTTGACCTTCTCCCGACCTCCCTCAGAGCCTTCAGGTACTGCTCGACACCTCGCGAGCGTTTACCGGACTCCAACCTTGCTTCGAGATTTGCATTGATACTCTCAATGCATGAATACTCCGGAACAAAGTATGGTGTCTGGTTGACTTGGAAGTACCAGGAGCAGAAGCTGAAGCTCATACAGCACTTTGATCCCTCGATAGGCAGACGGAAAGTTGCTCCTGTCCCTCCGGCCACACTGTAGTACCAAGCCCGAGCACCTTCGAACAAGTTCCCTTCGAAGGTGAGTCGAGCATTGGGATTGCCGACGTAGAGTTGATCGTAGCCGAACTGTCGGGCGAAACGATTCGGCATGTACGGCTCGATTGTGCATGAAGTCCCTTGCCGGAAAAGCACATATCCGGGCCGAATGTTGATCAACCACCAGAAGACCCCGTGGACAACCTCGTGAAGTCATCTGGACCCACGAAATCAGTAAATAGATCCCCAAAAGATGCACCAGGGATCTCGGGGAAGCAGCGATTGAGCTAGTAGTTCGAAGCATCTGAAATGCACTTTCGGACGAAATACATATAAGTATTACGCCAGTCCGAACCCTCCAACCGCTGTACAAAAGGGGCGAAACCCTCACTCCAAGGCACCGGCGTCATCAGGGAAGGGCAGTGCATCACGTACCAAGCCATGAGGTACGTATAAGGCAGCTCGATCTGAGGGTTGGGGCGCTTCACCGTCGGCTTCCCCTCTGAGTCAAGGATCGGCTTGCCATGGGAGTCGACAGCCTTCCCGGGTTCGCAGAAAGCCTGGGTTAACGCCTGCAACCCGCTCTGAATGCCAGCCGCCACGGCCGGAAGAAGGGCTATGGGACTGCCATAGGCCAGGAGCACCGCTGGGTACACTACATCGGCAACAATGACTTCATGTGGCAGTGTCGGCACCACACAGCGCTTCAGCCACAGTATTAAGAAGCCCGCCAACAATGCTCGATCGGAGATAGGGGTCCGGGCTTGATGGTGAAAGCTTTCGAAGACCATGTCAGGTTCGAAACCGTCCTCGTTCGAAATCGTGGTGTAGAAGCCTTCAGGAGCCTGGGCGATCCTGTCGTCAATCTCCTCGTCGGAGCTGGGAGCCAGTCGGGTTTTTGGATGGTCTTTCTTGTTGACATTGTTGAACAAGTAACTGGCCCAAGACAGCTGCTTGATTCCTCCCGACCTCCAAGTTGTCATCTGGCCGCAAATATGGAAATGACATAGCACTTCCCAATAAGTCTCGTACATTTGAGGAGACCCTTTCTTCATAAGGTTGAGCTCCTCAGTGGTTGGGACATATTCCTCATAGGGAGAATCCCCTGTTGCCAGCCCAGAGACCTCATGCAACTCGTGCAGTGCAAGGCCCATCTCTCCGACTGGGGTGAAGAATGTCCCCGTCAAAGAATTGTAACACTCAAGGACCCCGAAGAAGTTCTGAGAACTCGGCGGGATACCATACAGCACGGCCTTGACTACCGGGTACAGTCCCACATGCTCTAGCAGATCTCCAAGATCGGTAAGGACGAACTCACCATCCTGCACCACCAATACTTCTCGGTGGAATGAACCCACCTGGGCGCACGGAACTCAACCGGAAAATCACCCTCCGCTTTCATAAACGCGTTGAGGAAGGTAGTACCGAGTCTTGGTATCTCTCCAACTGGGAGCTCAGACTTGCGCGACCCGGGGAACAGGCCGAGAACCGCCCTATCATGTCCATCATGGCGGTATACCTTCTGGGAGCCCAAGTCACCAAGGGTAATCTCAGGGACGTAGCGGGAAACGTCCCATGTCATCTTCCGAGGGACGGACATGTGCTGGAGATAAGACAGCGGGAACATCCTCTCCATGTCTAGAAGAAAGAATCTTCTATCCCCTATCTGATGGAGCCATCTATAATTTTCGTCATACATGGAATAGCCGCCATCGCCGATACGATCTCCGAAGAAGAAGGCAGGCTTCTCCAGCTTGACGCGATCATCCGTTGTGAATGCTGCATCGGTCATAAGCACCCTAAGGGTTGTCATATCAATATTGGAGAGCCTTTTCTGGCGCTCCTGTGACTTGTCAGCAGTCACAGGTACTGTCCTTCGTAGCACAAAGGCCAGATCACGGTCAGCACCACCTACATGTCCAAAGTGGCGCTTCTTGGCGAGTGGGGCAGAAGGGTGTGGTACTGCAAAAGAAAAGGACACTTAATCAGACACCTTATCAAAAATGCTAAGTGTCTATAGTCCAAACGCAGAAGAGATACTGGATGCAGGAATTATCAAATCCGCGTCCAGACCTGCGAATCTGCGTCCAGACGCAGAAGAAATGCTGGACGCAGAAATTATCAAATCCGCGTCCAGACCTGCGAATCTGCGTCCAGACGCAGAAGAAATACTGGACGCAGGAATTATCAAATACGCATCCAGGCGTGAGACCCGCGGGATCAAATCCGCGTTTTGCAAACCAAGACTTATGAAAAATCTTTAAGTACTTGGGCTCAGGTGCAAGATTCATCAAAAACCTGCACCTGATGAAAAATCTTCAAGTCCGCGTCCGGACCCTTCACAATTAGAAATATTCTAAGTGAAAAATCTGAAATGCAGGACTCGCTGGCACCGGGTCATCAAACCCGCGCCTTGGTTATCAACTCAAAGACCGCGTCTGAGAATCAAACACGGTTTGTTTTCTGTGTTAATGGTTCTCCTCCAAAAAATATCTTTTTGGGGTTCCATGAACTCCGATTAATGGTGAAAGCCTAAACGGCGTTATACCTGGGAAAGAGACTGCCTGCGCGGAGGAACCGCCCCTCTGGGCCTCGGCGACGGCCGCTCTTGAAGAGGATGCGGTTGGCTTGGTCTTGGGTGCCATTGGTGATTAAGAATCCAGTAATGGAGATGAAAGAGAAAGAAGAACTCTTTTTCTTGAAAACCCTAAACAAGTACGCTCGGAGAAGAAGAGGTATCTCTCTGACTGTTGCAATTTATAGGCACAAGGATTCGCGAAGATACGCGGCGCGTGGCTCGATTAGTTTTGCAGCGAGTCATCGCTTGACGCGGGAAAGAAATCATTTTGATGATTCGCGAAGATCATGCGCATTGACTCTGCAGCGAGTCATCGCTTGACACGTGGAACAGATCATTTAATGAACCGGGAAATCCGCGCGCCAAAAGGTGAAATCCCGTCGGTTCCCCAAGCCAACTGGCAGTGCAATCATGACATGGCACGGATTCGCACCCGACGGTCGCGTCTCTTCGATGGACATGCCCCGTCATCACCGCCATAAATGCATTCAAAAAGTTGCGTCTCTCTAAGAAGTTCGCGTCTTTCCAGCCTGGCTGAACATCGCGTCTGCTTTATGGAAGACCAGTCGCGTTTTTCATTTCCAAAAGACGCACCACATGAAAGTCGCGTCTGTAAAGTAGTACTATCTCTGCTCTTCAAAAAGAACTGGCGTTCAGTCCTTGCTTCTGCAGATCAGTTCAACAGTACACTGGCACAAGCAGACGATCGTCCACTCCTGGCTTAAAGCGCGTCCATGACAGACTAAAAGCAATCGGGGAGGTTTAGACTGTGTATCTAGACACTCAACATGATCAACTCTGGTGGCTTCAAAGAGTTCAACAGTACACTCACGAAGACCAACTCCAGATAAGATCAAACCCGGAGCATTAACAGTCCAGTCATAGAGGTGAATTCAGCTAAAATCCAAAGTATTTCGAAATCCGTCCCATTTAACTGCGGAATATCGAAAACTTTGGAGGGGGTTCTGTAGGCTGTCTAAAAATCACTAAAAGACAAGACATTAAAAAGCAGAGTTTTAAGTTCTAGACGCGAAGGCTCACCATCAAGGCGCGAGGGCTCGACACCCGCGGCTCACCATCAAGGCGCGAGGGCTCGACACCCGCGTCTCACCATCAAGGCGCGTGGGCTCGACACCCGCGTCTCAACATCAAGGCGCGTGGGCTCGACACCCGCGTCTCAACATCGAGGCGCGTGGGCTCGACACCTGCGTCTCAGCATCAAGGCGCGTGGGCTCGACACCTGCGTCTCAACCTCAAGACGCGTGGGCTCGACACCCGCGTCTCGCGCCTCGGTTATAACCGCCCTGGTTATTGGGCCAGTCACCGCCCACATAGCGGGGAAGTGGGGATGTTGGCCCCTCATCGTGGAGCATTTTTAGGGGGCACGTTCACCCCCTAGGACCTCTATAAGTAGCCTCGGTTGCTATGAGGTCGGGCAATCAGAAGGAATCAGAGAAGAGAAGGGATAGACACAAGGGCGATCAGAAAGGCATCTGGCATCAGAAGATCACAGAGAGAGACAGACCGAGACAGGAGAGAGCTCAACTCTTCGTCAAGCTTGCTGCGTACAAGCTGCTCTTTGCCTACCTTCTCTTTGAGAGTTTTGGTAGACAGAGTTGTGCTACTCCCTCTACCAGCCAAAGAGAAGATTCCCTGACGAGCCCGACGGTCATCCGGTCAACGGAGAACAAGATTCACTCTCCACCGCCACACGAAGAACCCAGCACTAAACAAAGGGAGGATTCAAGACTCAACATCCTCCCTCCCTTGTAACTGGAAGGAAAAAGCAGTTTTGTTATAATTTTTTCATCTGATTCAAGGAAAATTTTACAGTAAAGACTTCTTTCCCTTTTTTCCGGCGCGTACAATGGGCTGTACCCGAACAGCCGGCATGGGTGAGCCTTCATCTTTTAGGTGGCTCCTCGATGAGTGCCATCAGAGAGTAGAGGACCTGTTTAAGCTATAGGGATTGTGTATTGTACTCGAGGCAGACGTTAGGGTTAAGGAAAACACAATTAAGATAGTGAAAAATGATCCTTTTATTGAATGTTTACATGACTCACACATGATACCGTTTTAAGTGAAAAGCATTCCACTACTTATTAAGTTGGTTCCTTCTTGATCAGCTAGGGTGTATGACTCGTTGTCCCCGCGAGCGGTGATTATGTAGGGGCCTTCCCGGTTGGATCCTTGCTTTCCATGATCCTTCTGTCGGCTCTAGATCACGCACTTCAGGACCAAGTCACTGACTTGGAATTCTCTGGGCCTCAACTTTTTGTGGTGAGCCGCCCGTATTTGCTATTGATAAGATGTGTACAGATTTGGGCCTGTTGGCTTCTTTCTTTCCTCTGATCCAGCATCAGATGGAGTAGAGTGTCATTCTAATATGGCCTTCTACCCTGAGTGTTGGCATGCTAATGTCAATCAGGATAATCATCTCTGTCCTAAATGCTAACGAGAAGGGGTTTTCTCTGGTCAGAACAGTTTGGTGGTCCTGTGGGCCCAGAGTACTCTTGAGGAACTTCTCCTCCCATTTTCCCTAGGCTTTGTCCAAGCATTTACATAAGCTGTCGAGAATGGTGAAGTTACTGATTTTAGTATGGCCATTGCCTTGTGGGTAGTAAGGTGAAAGAATCGGTGAGATTTATTTGGCACAGAAGTTGGCTACTTGCTTGCTGGCGAAATTAGTTCCATTGGCAGAGATGATTGTGTGAGGGATTTCGAGGCGACACAGTATGGTTTGCCAGAGGAATTTAATAATATGCTGCCCACTGACTTCGGAGAGCGGTACTGGCTCGATCCATTTGGTAAAGTAGATGGCTACATGCAGGAGACATATAGCTAGGGTTGAACTTGGGGAGAGGTTCGACTATGTCGAGTCCCCGTTGTATAAAGCGCCATGGGCTGCGCAAGTGCGAAGGTTAGAGCTCAGCAGGTTTGATACTGGGGCAAACATCTGGCATCATGAGCATTTTCTTACATAATCCTTGGTGTCGTCATATATCTTGGGCCAGTTGTACCTTTGGTTGATGACCTTATGGGCAAGAGAGTAGCCTCCTGTGTGGTTTTCGCAATCTCTGTCGTGGATTTCCTATATCACCCTCTGAGCCTCCTCCTGACCGAGGCATCTTAGATATGGGTCGGGATGGAGGCTGGAGTAGGATTTTTTTATATAGTGTGTCTCCAAGGAGTATGTAATGGGTGGCCAAGTGTTGGAGTTTCCTTACTTCTACTCTGTCGTAGGAAAGTGTCCATCCTTCAGGTAAGAAATGATGTGACTCCTCCATCCCGGTGAGGCGTTGAGTTATAGAACCTCTCTAGTCAGTTGCTGAATGCTCGGATTAGTGATGTGCTTAACAAAGATTTCCCATCAGAGCTGAAACTCTGTGGCTGCCCTGAAGTTAGTAAGCGAGTCGCGTGGATGGTCGCGGACTTCAGGACCCACTTTAGGTCGCATCGGGGAATCTTGGACTTCAATTAAGAACAAGTTGTACGTACTTTGCAATCTAGAAATCTCTCATGACATATTCGCCGCTGACCTGGTTGATTACCAGTAAGGAGTCACAGTGAACTTTGAGGCCTGTAACTCCGAGGGTAATAGCTGTTCGGAGCCCAGCTATGACAGTCGCGTATTCCGATTAGTTGTTAGACGCGGAAAAGCCTAGGTTGCAGGACAGTTTAATGATGGATCCCTCCGTGATGGTGAGAATGATTCAATTCTTGCCCCTTGCTAGTCGACACTCTGTCAACATTCAGGGTCCATCTTTTGAGTTGGTTGGCGTACTCTGTGGTTCTCGGGGTGAAGTCTGCAATGAAGTCGGCTAGTACCTGGCCTTTGATTGATATTCTCGGCTCATATTTGAGTCTGTAGGACTTGAGCTCCGTGATCTATTTTGATATCATTCTGGTTGCCTCCAAATTTTCCAAGATGGTCCTCAAGGGGCACTCAATGAGGACTAAGATCGCGAAGGTTTGGAAGTAGTGTTGAGCTTCCTTGAGATGATGAAGAGAGCCAACACCAACTATTTCAGCCTTTGGTATCTCGTTTAAGGGCCGTTCATGGTGTGGCTGATGTAGTACACTGATTTCTTGATGCCTTCTTCCACTCAAACTAGGGCTTCGCTCACTGTTGACTCCAAAACAGCGAGGTAGACATACATCATCTTTTCGGTGTGGGGTTCGATAGCAAGGGGCGAGACCAGTTATCTCCTCAATTCCTGGAAGGCTATTTCATATTTCTCATTCTAGCAGAAGTCTGCTTCATTTTTCTTCAGGGCTAGGAAGAACGACTTGCATTTTTTTTTGGATCGGCTAATGAACTGATTGAGGACAGCGAGACATCCATTCAACATTTGGACCTCCGCATAGGCGGGTGATCTCATGTTCAGAATTACTGATATCTAGTCGTGGTCAGCCTTGATGCCATGTTGGGTGACCAGATACCCAAGGAATTTCTCAGAGGTTACTCTGAATGTGCACTTCTCAGGGTTGAGCTTCACCTCGTATTGCCTAAGGAGATCGAAGTCTTTGCTCAGATGTAGGAGGTGATCCATGCGCTGCACACTTTTTGCCAACATATCATCCATGTACACCTCCATGATGTCCCCGATAAGATCCTTGAAGACCTTGTTTACCATCCGATGGAAGGTTACCCCCGTGTTCTTGAGTCCGAATGGCATCACTTTGTACCAGTAAATTCCCCGACCCGTGGTGAAGACTGTCTTATCTTCATTTGGCAGGTGCATTTTGATCTGATTATAGCCGGAATAGGCATCCATGAAGTTAAGGAGTTCGTGACTGGCTGTGGCTTCTACTAATTGATTGATCCTTAAGAGGAGATAACTATCCTTTCGATAGCTTCATTGACATTCGTAAAGTCGATACAGACTCTCTACTTCCCGTTCTTTTTCTTCACGAGAATGAGGTTAGAGAGCCAATTGGGATAGAATATTTTTCGGATGAAGCCAGCTTAGAGTAGGCGATTGTCTTCATTGTTGATGGCGCAGCTCTTTTTTTTATTCATTCTCCTAGACTTTTGCCTCACTAGCTTAGAGTTTGCCCGTATGGAGAGCATGTGACAGATGACTTTGGGATCGATTCCAGGCATGTCGGTGGGAGACCATACGAAGACATCTGTATTCTTCGATAGGACTTATTTGAACAGTATTTTCTCCAAAGGTTGCAGGTTTGAGCCGATTCAGAGGGTTCGTTCAGGGTGGAGAGGGTCCACTCCAAACGATTCTCGCTCTTCCTCAGTCTTATTGTCGGGATATTCTGGCTTGATGGGTAAGTTGGAGTCTGGGATCCCGCCGAACTTTGATTGCTATTGATCAACAATTCTCTTCTGCTTTTTATCCGCAGGAGAGTTTTCGTTAGGTTCTACTCGGGATGCTTTTTGCGTCCGACCCGATCTCTTTCGGGCTATTGCTGTAACTGTTATGGCCATCACCCCTTACATTGGCCATCTAGGATGGCATGGGGTATTTCAACAACTGATGATGGATAGAAGGGACCGCACTCGTCATGTGAATCCACGACCTCCCAAGACTGGCATTGTAGGGGGATGGGATGTCCAGCATAATGAATTTTGTGATGACATTGTATGGATCGGCACAGACCGGGAACTGAACCGTACTTGGAGATCATGCTTCATTCCCATCGAATTTCTATTGAAGTGACTTGGTTTGAGGGATGATCAGTTTTTAGGCCAGCTCTGGAGCATGGTCTATCCAATCTAGGGCATGACCATAAAGGTTGTTGATGCTACTCCCCCGTCCACCAGGATTTTTGACATTTTACAGCATCCGATATGCGTCGTCACCACCAAGGGGTCATTATGAGGGAAACGCACGGTGTTTGTATCTTCTTCTATGAAAAGACTGGCCCACTAGGAGATGAGAGGGTGAGTCACCGTCACTAGATGGTTGTCCCTCCGGGCTATATTGATGTAGAGGGCTCTCTCCTTGTTGGTGGTACTCTCTATCCGGGAGTTTTCAAAGATGGCGCTTACTTCCTGATTGGACGAGAGTACTGCTAGGGCATTCTACTAGGGCCTCAGGCTACCTCTACACCCTAACCTATGTAGGCAGTCTGGGGTTGAGAATGAACTCATGGAGCTATCCCTTGTTGATCAGGTTCTGCAGATGTTGCCATAGGGTCTGGCAGTCCACTGTGAGGTAGCCCCACCCTTCATGGAAGGCACAATAGTCGCTAGATTTAGGCCTTCTTGGGTTAGATTGGAAGGTCGGGATGGACGCACTGGTCTTTGATGGCATTGAAGATTTGATCGATCGGTATCGAAAAAGGGAGGAGGTCATGCTCCGCTTCAATCCCCTTGTTGGATTCGGTAGCATGCCTTGATGGCCTGCGGATAGCAGAGGAGTTTTGGCTTGGATTCTTCTTCAGGGGAATTGTAGCTTCGTCTTCTTAAGCTCGGGAGCCTATCTTCAGGGATGGATAAATTTAGACCGAGTTGCCTTTTCTATTTGGATGTACGTTTAAGGTCGGACAAGAATATCTCTCATCTGGTGATGTCATTCTTCACCAAATGTTTATAGAAGGGATTGGTGACTTGCAACCCTTTAATGAAGGAAGCGGCACCCATGTTATCATTGTAGTTGTATATCAAGGCCATTTGACTCTGAAAATATTTAACATAGTTATTTAGGCTCTTCCCGACATTCATCTTGACTATGAGGAGGTGGTCATTGTTCCTCTAAAATTCTCTCCGAGAAGCAAACTGGTTGTAAGACACATCGGTTACTTCATGAAAATTTTGGAGTGAATTCCTCCAGAGCGAATAAAACCAGTGGTAGGCCACCCTCTTGAGGCTTGATAGGAATGCTCGATAGAGATGGATGTCATTGTGGGCGTAGACCGCCATCTGTCCTGGTACTAGCAGAGATAAAGGAGTGGGTGAGAGGTTCTGGAGTAGTGATCAAAGGATGGCATCATAATCTTCTTTCGGTAGCGGAGCATGGTGATCTCCCTTGATAACGTAGAGTTAGTGGGTCTCAACCCGCTGTACTCCATCCCTTTTGGGAAATGTTGACTCACTTGGTTGACTTGCTTCTGAACTAGGTCCACGATGTCCTCAATCTGAGGGTACTCCAGTGTTCGAGAATACTGAGTGCCCTCAAAGTCCTTTCAATCTTCATAGGTCTCCAATCGAATGCACCTCGAGCTTTTGGTGGAGTGAGCGGATTCCTGTGTGTATTGGCAAAGGGGGGTTCGCAGGTTTCTTTGTACAGTGGGAGAAGATCGCGACCCTTGTTGCACTCCAATCTGCTTAAGCAGGTGTGTCTGGACATGGGTTGCTACCTCCTTTTCACGAGCTGCGGCTTCACGGAGACAGATAATCTCCATCACTGATTCTCTATCTGCTTTCGCATGAAGGAAAGAATCTTGAGGAGTTGGTCACCGTTAAGCGAAGGCTCGAGTTTGGTAGTCTGCTTCCTGAGTGGCAACACAGTATTTGGATGAAAGTCCTTCGCGTCTGAGATGTGGATGTCTAATAGGGTGGGCCGATGGTTCGTTGGTTCAACTTCTTCTGTCGCTTTTCCCATCTTCTCCGGAATGTTAGGATCGACCATAGTCTGGTTGACACTCTTCCACAATGGAGCCACATCAATCATGCTGGATAGTTTTAGAGGAAGAAGTAGGATATTTTGATAAGGAGGCCTTGAGTGTGGATTCAAAGCTCTCAATGAAAGCACCAAATGCAGTGAATAATTCATAAGGAATCAATCTACGCACTAAAATAGAGAATTGAATATAGGAAAATCACAAAAAAGCCAATCACAAATACAATGAAATACGTGAAAAACCCGAAAGGGAAAAAAACCACGAAGTGAGAGATAAATTCCACAATGTCAATGGCGATTATAAAAAGGGTCTATGGATTCGGGTGAACTTGATCTCTTTCTCATTAGAAGGGATCCCCTATTTATACAAGTCTTGTCAAATAGATTAGGCTGGTAAGTCTTGCTCAATTTTAATATCTTAATCCCTTATCTTGCTGATTGGTAGTGAAAAGTGCATTTTTATCATTATATTTACCATCACATTTTCATATTTATTCATATAATTCTGCACATTATTAATATTTTGTGATTTATTGTGTGCAGGCCTTGAGTTCTTATTTTAATAATAAATAAAGCCTAAAAGAAGCCCAAAAGCCCATATTCAAGCCCAAGTGCAAAAGTGCAAATATCAATTGTCAAAAGTGCAAATACACAAGGGCTAAAGTTGTAAATATTAAAAGAAGAGGGAAGGATAGACTTCTATTCAACCCTAAAAACTTGCAGGATGTTGATAAAAGCTAAAAGAAGAGAAGGAAATTCGTGGAAAAGATTTGGGATCTAGGTAACTTGCTTCCTAAGTTATATCTAAATCCCAAGATAAAGAGCCAGGATCAAATTTCCAGAAGAAAAAGCCCAGATGGACGGACCAGAGGAGGCCACGCGCCAAAGCGCGTGGCCAGAGGCCACACAAGAGCCGCGGAAATGCGGCCCAAGCCGCGTTTTCGCGACATTTCAATCATATCCTGGTACGGGTTTTCGTGGAGGACTTCAAACTGGACTCTACTACCTTCTGCTCCTATAAATACCCCTGCAGACGCAACATACAGAGCGTCCAGAGCCAGAGGGCCAAATCTAGGGTTTTAGGCTTTCTTCTTCCTTGTAGTTTAGGTTTTCTTTGCTTTTTGTAATTTTTATGTAAGTGAGGGAGAGGGCTATATTGAGAGTGACACCGATGTATGCTTCTCTTCTCTTCCATTGTATCAAGTAATAAAGGTAACTTTTCTTTTTATGTCATTGCTTTATTTTCCTTTTGTTTTCTTTTCCTTTTCTATTTTATTTCTGTTGGTCTTTGATGAGCATGCAAGTGATTTCCAAAGCACAAGTATAACAAATCTTAGTGGTGCCAACGATATTTCATGGTGATGTTCTCCTCCTCAAGGTACGTATCACTTCATACTTGCCTAAGCTTGATGATATAATGCGAACAGGGGACTGAGATCGATCCTATGGTTTATGCGTTCAACGCCTCCGAAGCAAGGCAGAACGTGTTAGGTTTTTACGTAATTCATTGACCATACGAAGGTAAGTGTTTATTCTATTTTCTCGTTTTAGATTAAGTCACCAACACCTCTCCTTCAAATTCTTTCTTTCCCATCTCATGTAATTATCACTTTTTCATTTTCTTTCTAAACTAACTTTAACTAATATTTTCTTATTTTCTTTTTAATAACTAAAAAAAGATAAATTTTTAGAGAACTTACTCAAACGCTTCTATCGCTAGTCCCTCCCTAAGGATCACGACCTGCATAGCCATTGCTACCGCGGATTCGAATTGAGAAGCTTGCACAACTTGTTCTAAATCTAATTCCTTATTTTTGTGTGCAAGAAAATCTCAATCAAAACATTGGCGCCGTTGCCGGGGAGGGACGGTAAGTTATTCTCTAATAATAAAAAAAATTATTAACTAATTCTTTTATTCTTTTCTGTTTGCAGGTTTGGAGAACAGAAAAACAACAACAGAAATGGACATATAGCAACTCTGTGCCTCTGCCTTAGAAGGCAGAGCAGCAGAGCCTACTCATCTGCCGCGCAAACGCGGCAATAGTCGCGGATCCGCGGTAATAGTAGTGAACTACTTACGTATTTTTCTGCAGGTTGCTAAAAAGTGCAAGATTTGTTTTCTGCTCTGTTAAAATTTATTCTGTGATAAACCTGTATACTGCTAATTAATTCAACAGTAAAATATTTGTTGTAAAAGATAAAAAAATTGATTAGACGTTTGCATATTAGGCACGTGTCTTTTCAATTCCTTTATTTTACTGTTGAAGAGTGCTGGAGCAAGGTACGTTCGCATTGCACGTAGAATTGGACTCATCTCTTGGTTGATGCTTTGAGTGAATCTTATTTACATATTTTGTACACTTGCACAAATTTATTTTAAGGGCATAACCCATTAACAAGATAAGGTGGGGATTTCATTACCCTTCCTTCGCCCAAAAATCATATCCCAAGCACTCACTAACCCAAGCCTAACTTAAAATTAGTAGACGTTGGCCCTAGGGACATCTCGGACTTAATTAGGAGATTATCCTAAGGGGGAACGGTGCTGGAAGTTGACTCTTGCCAAATCAGTGTCTAGGAAGGGGATTGAGGGCCGAAAGCCCGAAGATTGGTGGTTATTTAATTAAGGAACGTCTTTGACGGAAAACCTCCCACCACTCTTGCCCTGACCTGGCTGATTAACTTGTGGTCAAAGTCTGCACCCTACCTCCCGTGGACAGTCTAACCAGTTAGGAGTCGTCTAGGTCATAGGTCTACCCTAACTTAGGTTAGAATTTTTCTTTTTTGTTTGTTTATTTGTTTTCTTTTTCTTTTGTTTGTTTTGTGTGATATGGCATATAATAATAATTTTTCCAACTTTAATCCATATTACACACCTAACTCTTTTTCGGACATTACCAACCCGGCATATCATAACTTTGACCAATCTAGTGTGCCGGAATGGTCTTATCCGAATGATTATAACCCATACCCCCCATCTTATGACCATAATTTTCATACTTTCAACTCTTCACAGAGTTCATGGGGTTTCGCTTCCCCCGAGTCTAATTTTCAACCGACTTGTCCTCCGTCTCCACCTTGTCCACAATATTCCCAAGAGTCATACTCTGATCCACCCATTCAGAATAGAATACCATCTATCGGGGAAATGATAAGTATGCATGAGTCCAAGCAACAATTACCATCAATCGCAGACATGATTATGCGTGAGTCCACCGACTCACAACTTCATCACAATTACACTTCATCCTTTCAAGTCCAATCACAACATGATGCACCTATCAACTATGAAAGGATGCTTGCAGCCATGACTCAGGCTAGATTAGCCCGTGATCATGATATAGATATGATGGTTCAATCTTTACGTTCTCACCGTTCGGCCATTTCTGATATCGCTGACCACTCTCTTAGAGCCGACGAACCAAGTTGCTTTGGACAACAAGATTCTACTTCAGTGCCATCATTTGAACTTGCCGAAACTCCAATTTTTGATAGTTTAGCAAGTTCTTCCTTTCCTGAAATAGAACTTGAGCATGAATATGATCATGATCTCCCACCTGATGATTCAATTTTACTTCCTGATTCAATAATGACTCCGGTGTCTCCACCTGATTTTACTTTTCCTGAGTCAACATTGGATCCTGTGCCAATTCATCAAGAATTTGAATCACCCATTTTTGATGATCATATTGAACTTGACCAATTGTGCAATTTTGAAAGTCCCATGGATAAATTGGCAAGTTCTCACTTTTATGAAATTGAACTCAATGAGATATGTGACCTAGATTCTCAAATCTATGATCAAGTTCAAATTCCCGAATCATTATTGACTCCTGTTTTGTTACCCGACTTAGGTAATATTTTTGAGTCAGTTTTGATCCCCACTCATATCATTCCTGAACTTGAATCACCACCATTGAGTCACATTCTATTGAGGGAAGATTATTGTAGACTTGAGCTTCAACTTATTGAATTGGACCCACTTCCTGAACCTAGCCCGACTCCTGAGCCATTACTTAATTTAAGTTTCTTTCCTGAGTCGGTATTCATTCCCGTACTTTTCACGTTCAAGTCAATCATTCCATCTTTTCATACTCCATTTTGGTACAAGGAGGTTGACACAATTGACTATGAAATTTATTATGAAATTTGAAAATTTGATGGGGTAGACTTGTTTAAAAATGATAATACATACATTTTAGTGGGTTATATAAGAAAATTTTCTGGTGGGTTCCTCCGAATTCTACAAAAAGTTGATTGGGCCGCATTTTGTGGACCAATTAGACCACCACCGGAACCACCACCTTAAGGTAACTTCTGCCTTCCCTTGTTCTTTTTCGTGCATATATGCATTCATTCATACATTGAGGATAATGCATGAGATAAGTGTGGGGGTAGGCTTTACTAACATACTAACATAGGTAGAAACTAACCTAAATTTGCTAATAAAAAAAATATATAAAAAGGGCAATATTTTGACTATCTTTTGAAAGAAATCTAAGTTAGTCTTAAGACTTAGGAAAATCATGATTAGGATTTCTAAAAACTTGGTCAAAATAAATAAATTGTTTAAATGTTAAGTATAGGAGGAGAAATTGAATAATTAATTAGTCTTGATTTTTACCTTAATGAAATTTGCATACCTAATGCATATCTAGGATTCTAAGACGAAGACCTTTGTGCCTCATATATATATATAAAAAAAAGAAAATCACTAATTAAGCTGATACATGTGCCACAAGAAGCATAAGTATTCATGCCTAAAGGTGAGTAAATAAAATAAAGTCTTTAGTTTTGGGGCCTATTTCACTCGAATTTGAGTCCGTGGGGTGTTTTCTCACCTGGTGCCCTAAAGCCGACCGGTTTGGGAGCCACCGACTCTAAGTTCGTTACATGGGTGGATTAGAAAGCCTAAGGAAATTAAGAAAAAATTACTTATATATGTACTAACACATCTAACAGTCAATTAGTTAGGTATGAGGGCCTCAAGAAGCCTTGATACTTACACGAAAGAAAATTAGATGAGTTATACATATCAAAAAAAAAGGTATATATAAATAAATAAATAATAAAGGGGCATGAGAGTCCAAGTTAAGGAATTCCTAATATAAATTCATAAGGATGCATATGATTTTTGGTAACGAAAAAGACTATACAAAAATTCAATTTTGACCCTTACCTAAAATGGATAACAATTTACTTTATAAAGACTAAGTCTAAGAATGAATAAAAATGAGGATCCTAAAAACTTATCGATTACTTAGTCTTTTCAAAAGTATTTCAAATATTTCCTTTTTATGGATTTTGTGGGTGTAATCCGCTGAAAACCCTCACGAGACAACACTCGTCCTCTAGGGTAACCTAGGGGTTTAACGGCTTATTGCACATGCTAAGTGCAACCGTGATTCCTACGAAAGTGAGTTAGGTTAGATTAATTTTTCTTTTTCTCTTTGATTTTTACTCGAGGACGAGCAAAAAGATAAGTGTGGGGGTGTGATTGGTAGTGAAAAGTGCATTTTTATCATTATATTTACCATCACATTTTCATATTTATTCATATAATTCTGCACATTTATTAATATTTTGTGATTTATTGTGAGCAGGCCTTGAGTACTTATTTTAATAATAAATAAAGCCTAAAAGAAGCCCAAAAGCCCATATTCAAGCCCAAGTGCAAAAGTGCAAATATCAATTGTTAAAAGTGCAAATACACAAGGGCTAAAGTTGCAAATATTAAAAGAAGAGGGAAGGATAGACTTTTATTCAACCCTAAACACTTGCAGGATGATGATAAAAGCTAAAAGAAGAGAAGAAAATTCGTGAAAAAGATTTGGGATCTAGGTAACTTGCTTCCCAAGTTATATCTAAATCCCAAGATAAAGAGCCGGGATCAAATTTCCAGAAGAAAAAGCCCAGATGGACGGACCAGAGGAGGCCACACAAGAGCCGCGGAAACGCGGCCCAAGCCGCGTTTCCGCGGCATTTCAATCATATCCTGGTACGGGTTTTCGTGGAGGACTTCAAACTGGACTCTACTACCTTCTGCTCCAATAAATACCCCTGCAGACGCAACATACAGAGCGTCCAAGGCCAGAGGGCCAAATCTAGGGTTTTAGGCTTTCTTCTTTCTTGTAGTTTAGGTTTTCTTTTCTTTTTGTAATTTTTATGTAAGTGAGGGAGAGGGCTATGTTGAGAGTGACACCGATGTATGCTTCTCTTCACTTCCATTGTATCAAGTAATAAAGGTAACTTTTCTTTTTATGTCATTGCTTTATTTTCCTTTTTGTTTTCTTTTTCTTTTCTATTTTATTTCTGTTGGTCTTTGATGAGCATGCAAGTGATTTCCAAAGCACAAGTATAACAAATCTTGGTGGTGCCAACGATATTTCATGGTGATGTTCTCCTCCTCAAGGTACGTATCACTTCATACTTGCCCAAGCTTGATGATATAATGCGAACAGGGGACTAAGATCGATCATATGGTTTATGCGTTCAACGCCTCCGAAGCAAGGTAGAACGTGTTAGGTTTTCACGTAATTCATTGACCATACGAAGGTAAGTGTTTATTCTATTTTCTTGTTTTAGATTAACTCACCAACACCTCTCCTTCAAATTCTTTCTTTCCCATCTCATTGTAATTATCACTTTTTCATTTTCTTTCTAAACTAACTTTAACTAATATTTTCTTATTTTCTTTTTAATAACTAAAAAAAAAGATAAATTTTTAGAGAACTTACTCAAACGCTTCTATCGCTAGTCCCTCCCTTGGGATCACGACCCGCATAGCCATTGCTACCGCGGATTCGAATTGAGAACCTTGCACAACTTGTTCTAAATCTAATTCCTTATTTTGTGTGCAGGAAAATCTCAATCAAAACACTTGCTAGGGGTCGAGCTGAACACCCCAGTTTGAATCGACATAGGAGAGAGCTTATCTCTGTTTGTGGTTCGTGCTTGGTTGCAGATAAGGATGAACTGCCCGGGGAGGTTGCTACCTCATTTGAATTAAGATTGGGCTTAAGGATAGAGATTTCTGTAATCGGATCTAATTCTTCAGTTAATCACTTGACCCATTCGAAATTTGAACTCAGTGAAGTACCAGGTTAAATGCTCTGGGAGTAGCCACGCGTTGTACATCCATCAGAGATTGACTGGACATGTGTCACAATCATTGGAGGATCAGAAAGTGACCACTACAGGGTTGAATTCACAGGGACCGGAGGCGATAAAAGTATTAATGATGTTCGCGAAAGTGTTAAATGATTCTTCTAAGTTTCAAAAGAATTTAAAAAGAAAGAAAAGAAAACAAGAAGTGGAAGATAGAGAAGAAGACGATGAAAACATAAAAGAATTAATAATGAAGTTATGATTTGGAAAACTATTTTTAAACTAAAGTAAAAAGAGAAAGAAAACTCAAAGCTACTGACTACTAATTACTCCACTAACCGTGCTAACCTCTAAAGTGATAGTTGCCTCACAATAGATCCTTGGCCATCACTCGATTGTCTCCAAGAGTTTTTCAAAGCATGGTCCATAAAATTGTTCTCCACATTAAAACTAAATTAACAAGGTGCAAGGTACTATTAGTCCATCAAAAATAAATAAAGTAAATATTGCAAGTTAGCTTGTTAAAAGTTAGGAGTTAGACCCCATTATCATGAGTCATCAATGACTCTTGCAAAAGCAAGGCCCTGTAGAGGCTATTATATTCGTGTGGATTATCAATCAAGGAGTTAAATTATTAGTGGTTAGTAGCTAGTCACCATGAGAGAAAACTAACTAAGAATCATGTAAGAAGTTAGGGAAGAAACAATAAAAAGAAAAGAGAAAGCTTTCATATATTTGTCACCTATCTAATAAAAGAACTCTCTTTTCTCTCTTGAATTTAACTCTAGCCTCATAAAAAGATCTAAAAGTGAAAGAAAAATACAAAAAAAAAGAAGAAAATCCTAATCTACACTATGGAGAAGAAACCCAAGCTACTGGTCTCCTCCCTCGAATTTTGGCTTTTACATGTAGTATCCAAGGCAAATAAAGCTAGGGTTTCACCAGGTGATGACTTGCATCGAAGATCAGGGACATTGGCCCTGATCTGGCCGGGTTTAGGCGGCTTGATCAGGGCCAATGGCCCTGATCTTTTTACCACTTCTTCGTCTAGTCTTGAGGAGCTTTTGTATGTATTCTGTTTTGTGTATTTTGAATCCGTATTTCACCAGATACAACTTTAATTCGGGGATCCAATATATTTTTCTAGAAGTCTTGACTTGGCATCCAAGAAATCTAATTTAATTACCCAAAAGATGGGTTTAATTAAAGTATTATATCCACTTTTCCTTTATACCTTTGTAATCTGCATAAGAGACCAAAACACAAGTTATTAGAACTATTTTATTTGAAAATCGTGCAGAAAATGCGATAAAATGCAGAATTGACGACTAATCATGCACCTAATCAGCTGACTTGTCTTTTTCAGACTTGTAAGAATAAGAGGGAGTTAAACTAGAAGATATGAATGCTTGTTTATGGTTGTGCTGAAAAGGAGTTGGTGAAATCGATACTTGGTTATCAACTTGCTTCCCTAACCTCAGTATATGAACCACGTTACACTGATTCAACTGTTCATCATGAGCCAAGTGGGATTGACTAGAGTATCTAGGATTTGTTAATGATTGACTAGACAAAATCCCTTTAGGCCTTTCGCTTAGTGAACTAGATAGCTGACTCATCTGAACCTATAATATAGATATGGTTTCAGTGTGGTTACTTAATAGTTGTCCCGTGTTTTGCTTGAAGGATGCTTGGGACTTAATGAAAGTTTTCATACTCTTCTCAAAATCAGTCTATTTCTTTTCAGTTGGAGGATATTAGAATGAAGAGTGTGGAACTTGGTTGGAGAAATAGTGTTGATAGTTGGGAGGTTGAAAATTATTGAAAAAATTGGATCGAGGATGATCATGGTGATTTTGGCTTCATGAAAAATTTGGCTGATTTCTCCAGCCAAGATTGTACATTTAAGAATAAGAATTATTATGGGGCCTTGTGAAGGTTGCATTTATGTGTCCATGCAACATTTGTTGTGCATGAAACACATGATACTCTTCAAACACATGATTCATGGCTTGGCAGTAGGTGCAGCCTGGAGTTAAAATTTGGTTTCGGCTGACATGATTTACTGGAACTAGCTCTTTTGTTTCTTGAACTTCCAGTCTTCTTGTTCATAGTTCGAAAGTCATGAAGAACTCCATCATTGTTGAACCACTTACAAATTATAGAAAAACCTAATCTTAAAAGAATAATTTAAAAGAATCGTATAGTGGCAAGAAAAGGGTCGAATCCATAGACTTGTTAAACTTAGTTATTAAAAATCTAAATTTAATTTTAATCTAGTTGGAAAATCTTTGGATGAAAGTGGGTATTTTATTCTATGAACTAAAATTCTATAAGCATTAAAAATACAAAATAAAAGGAGAAGAAATACTAACCAATACGAAGGCTGATTAGTCTACAGTTCTACATTATTAAATCGCATTTCCTTGCTAATTTATGAATTAAATGTCAGTCTAAACCGTATTTTGGTCTCTCTTATAGAAAATCAAGACAAGGAGGGCAAAAGGGTAATAAGAGCTTAATTAAACCAATTTTCGGGTAATTAAATTCACATTTCTTGGAGGCCAAGCTAGAGAGCTTCTAGAAGATGCATTGGATCCTGTATTTGAAGACGTATCTGGAGAAATATACGTTCAAATATTGCAAAATAAGATAATACAGAAGGTTCTAGAAGCCAAATGAACCACGTGACCAAAAATCAAGACAATCGGCCATAATTTTGCCGCGTTTTCTCCGGGCTGTCGTGGCATTTTTACCGGCACACGTGACGATTTTTGACGTGTGGCTTCGTATCGTCTTCTAGATCCTTCCTATACCTATAAATATCTCTGAAAAGACCCCGAATGCAAGGAGATTGAGAATTAGGCTAGGTTTTCTATATTTTAGTGTAGTGTAGTGTAGGTGTTCTTCTCTTCTTTTATTTTGTATTTTCATTTTATTTTTAGATCATGTATTAGGGCTGAGAGATTCAGAGAGAGATATTGATGTAATAGATGGTGACAGTCTATGTAAAGGTGCCTCCTTTCTTTTCCATTGTAATTTTCTCCATCTTCTACATGATGCTTAGCTTATCTTTTCTTCTCATAGCTCTAACTACTAACTACTAACCATCTACACACTTACTTGATAATCCACATGAATCTAATAGCCTCTACAAGACATTGCTCTTGCAAGAGCCATTGATGGCTTGTGATGATGGATTCTAACATTCTAACATTTCTAACACCTAACCCACTAACTGGCTAACTTGCAATGTCTTCTTTATTTCATGCTCACCTCTAACTGATTTTGATGAATTAATAGTATCTTGCAACTTGTTATGTGGTATGGATATATTATTTGAATGTAGAAGAACAATCTTATGGGCCATACTCTGTATCGTCTCTTGAAGCCAAGGATTAGTGATGGCCAAGGATGAGGCAACTATCACTAAGAGGTTAGCATGGTTAGTGGAGCAATTAGTAGTTAGTAGTCATGAGTTTTCTTTCATAGTTTTTATCATTCTTTTTATGTTGTTTTAAAAAACAATTTTAAAAACTCTTTTATCATTCTTGTTTTCACCAACTTCTTAGTACACCTTTGTTTCATCTTCTTTTCTATTTTGTTTTCCAAACCACTTCTCTTTTATTTTCACATTGCCATTTCATCACCTATCATGTTGAGTTTTCTTTTCTTTTACTTTTTTACATTCTTTTAACAAAGAAGACTTGTTAACAACCGACGTGAATAAAAACTGTTAATACTTCTATCGCCTCCCGTCCCTGTGGATTCGACCCGTTGAGCCAATGCTATAACGGAAGTATCGAGGGAACATTAGCACATATAAGCTTTCATTGATTCACAAAATACACATTTTAAAAGTGCTCGTTCCGCCCCGATCAAATTTTTGGCGTTGTTGCCGGGGACGGGAATGGTTTTTATCTCACATTTTTGTTAATATTTTCTTCTCTGTTTTGGTGTGCAGGTCAAAGTTTACAGGAACTTAATATTGCAGAACACCCATCAGCATTGTAGCTCCCTGCTCTTGAAAGCAGGGACCCAGCTTCTAAAGAAAAGCCACGCAAACGCGACATTTGCCGCGCCAACGCGGCTATTTTGTGATCATTGTGTATCTTGTTGTGCTTGGATGTGTTCATTGTAATAGCTAGTGGATCTGTACTATTACTTTCCTGCTTTGATTGCCTAAACACCGCAATAAACTAAAGAACTAAACTACGGTATTTGGACGCTTTTAAAATGGTTTAGACATTTGCATTTAGGCACGTGTCAATTCAATTACAATATACTGTATTTTGTTCTATTATTGTGATTTGGATTGAGGTGTACATATGATGTTGCATATAGCACAGGACAAACACGTGGGTGATTTATTGCTTTGTGTTTTATTTTTGTCTATATTGCACACTTGCACGAATTGAAATTAAGGGCAAAATTAATACAAGATAAGGTGGGGATTTCATCACTCTTCCTTAGCCCAAAAATCACCTCCCTACTCACACAACCCAAGCCCTAATAAAAATTGATAGACGTTGGCCCCTAGAGACATCTCGGACTCATTAAAGAGATTGACCGAGGGTGAAACTTATTTTTAATCGTACTCGTGCGAAATCGGTGTCTAAGGTTGGGAATTAAGAGGTTACGCCTCGAAGATACCGTGGTTTGGCGTAATTAAGGCCCGTTGTTTACGCACTGATACCTCCCACCGTATTTTGCCCCTACCTGGCCGATTAGTTTGTGGTCGGATTCATACAACAACCTCCCTCGGGTAATCGACCAGTTAGGAGTCATCTAGGTCTAGATCAACCTTAATATAGGCTTGGTTTCTTTTCTTTTTGTTTGTTGTTTGCTTTTTCTTTTTTGTTTGTGATTGTTTGTGAAATGGAATTCAACAATGACAATTCTTTCAATCATAATATGAATCTATACTTCACATCGACCCCATTTGATTCGAATAATTCCAACCCGGCTTTTTACAAATTTGTTTTAACTAGTTTTCAACTAATTTTATCTTCTCTGATTTGTCTTGATCTGCCCTGATAATTTGATTTCAAATTAATTCTTAATTAAATTAGAATTTTGATGGGCTTTTGGGCTCGTTTCTCTTCCCTCTCCTTTAGCAATGGGCCTGCACATTATTAAATAAAAATAAGAATTATTAATAAGATTTATTAGATAGTAGACATGGTAATATGACAATATATATGCAATATATATGACCTATCACACCCCCACACTTATCTTTTGCTCGTTGATTGGGAAAGAGATGTGTGAAGTTCTTGCACAAGTATTATGTAAAAGAGATAAGGTTTAGAAACAACCTCAAGTGCTTGATCACTCCACGAATGTATTCCAAATGATTAATGTACCCTTTCCTATCTCCGTTATAGCATGGGCTATACCGAGTCGATTCTCAGGGAGAGCTCGCGATGGAAGCTTTACGATAGGTAGTGAAGATGTAAAACGAGAATTCTTCTATGCTTAAAAAAAAATAAAGAATAAAACAATGAAGAAGAAATGAAAGAATGGATGGATATGTTCATGATGGAAAATGTAAAAGAAATCAAAATCAAGATTGGATTTGGACTAACAACTAAAAAGAAAAGAAAACTTTAGAAAACTTTAATGGAAGAAAACCATGACTAGCTAACCTTACTACCTTGCTAAAACTTACTAAACTCCGTGATAGTGAATGCGTGCCTCATGTTTATTCATCGGCATGGATTTGTCTTGCGTGTTGATCTAATTACTTTCCCACTTGGATGACGGGGGGTTTAACCCATCGGAGAAGAGAAGACCATCCAACTTGCAAGATTAAAGATAACAATCACCCATGAGTTAGTAGTTAGCAAGGTAAGTTGTTAGCTAGTACATGTAGAAAAGTTAGCTACAAGCCATTACAAAATAAAAGCAAAGCATGAATTAAATTGCAAGAAAGTAAAGCAAGAAATAAAGAAAGCAAGTAAACTAGAAAATGCAAGAGTAGAGAGAAGAGAATGGATGAATCTTTTCTTCACAAGTTGTCACTCCTTGATGTACACAAGCTTTCTCTCTCTTACAAACTCTCTCTTTGCAAAATTTCTAGGGAAGAAGAAGAGGGTCTAAAGAACTAAAACCTAGAGAAAAACCTACAAAAATTACAAGCATCTACTAATTTCTCCTCTCTTCTCCATTCAGTCTTTGCTCACAGGTCCAGGTGCAGGTTTTATAGGGCTCAGAGAGAAGCTTCGAGATCCAGGTTGTTGGCGCAAAATCCGGGATCCAACAACCTTATCTTTGCCGCAGATCCACATCCTTTTGCGGCAAAACAGAATCTGTTGGGCAACAGATTTCTGGTACAGGTTGGTTACGAGGTTGTTATCCACGTGGCCTTCTAGAATCTTGAGTTGGCGCGCGGATCTCTCTTAATTCTGGATTCAAATTTGGGCTCTTTTGGGCTTTTTGAATTAATCTCTTTAATTATTGCTAATTAAAGAGATTATGGGCTTTTTCTCTTTTTAGTTGTGGACCTGTAAAAATATAGAGAAGATGAGTAAAAATCATATATTATTTGCAATATGCATGGGGATTATGTGGTAAAATATACAAAATTGGATCACAATCACACCCCCACACTTATTCTTTTGCTCGTCCTGAGCAAAACAAAGAAAATAAAAACTATACTACCAATTTTATTACACCACTTTCGCAGGTGACGCGATTGCACTGAGCGTGTGCAACAAGCCGTTAAACCTCTAGGTTACCCTAGAGGAGGAGTGTTGTCTCCTGAGAGTTTTCAGCGGATTACACCCACAAAATCATAAAGAAAGAAGACAAATGTTAGTGTTTTTGAAAACGCATTTTGAAAGAGAGACATGTTTTCGAACTATTTTTGCAAAAATATAAGTGATCTAAGGTCATAAGTCCACCTATAATCATTCTTTCTTAAACTTAGTCTCTATGCAAGATCTTGTCTTCAATTAAGGTAAGAATTCAAAATTGGATTGAATATTTTATCCTTCATAAAACCTAGATAGTATGCACACCGTGCTTAGTGAAAATTTCTGGGATTTCAACTCCAACCATCAAGCCATTTATTTATATATATTTTTTTTCTGCTTTTTCTTCCCTTAGTTTAGGCTTTCTAGTTTACCCTTGTAATGAGCCTTTAACCGATGACTCCCAAACCAGACGGTCTTAGGGCACCAGATGAGAAAACATCCCTCTGGTTTAAGGTCTCGAGTAAAAAAGGCCACAAAACTAAAGGGGATTATTTATTTCCTTTACCACCGTTAGGCGTGAATAATCATGCTTCTTGAGGCACATTTATCCAGCTTAATAGGTTTTTACCACCGTTAGGCGTGAATAATCATGCTTCTTGAGGCACATTTATCCAGCTTAATAGGTGATGTTTTATTTATATATATACATTTTTTTTCTTTTTTTTATGGCATTTTGGTCTTTGTTTCCATCCCAAAAATGTGTAAGTGTGAAGTGCATACTATCTAAGGCAAAAATTCAAGATAGAAATATCTCACCAATTTTACTTACTTAGCCTATAATTTCAAACAAGATCTATCATTTCAACTAGGTTTAAGATGTCATAATTAAGGCTTTCTTAATTTCTAAGATACATCTTAATTTTCTTAAAAATAGATCAAAACTTTGTCTCTTATTTCAAAAAGTTTTTTTTATTTATTTATTTTTTAATTTCTAAAAGAAGTGTAAAAGAAAGAAGATCTAAAAACTCTATGTTAGTAAACCCTCCCCCACACTTATTTCATGCATTGTCCTCAATGCATCGTAATATATGTATGCATGAAACAAAATAGAGAGGGAAGGAAAAAATTACCTTAAGGTGGTGGTTCCGGTGGTGGTCGGATTGGTTCACGAAACATGGCCCAATCAACTTTGCTTTGAGTTTTGAGGAACCCACCAGAAATATAATGAATATGACCCATTAAAAAGATGAATCCATGAAAGATTTTTATTAAGTACATGACCCCATCTAATTTCCATTTTCCATAATAAATTTCTGAGTCAAATTTGTCAACTACCCTGTCCCAGAATAGAGTATAAAATGATAGAACGGATGACTTGGACTCAGGAAAGACAGGAACTAATACCGACTCAGGAAGGTGAATTAAGTCAAGTAAAGGTTCAAGAGTCGAAGTGAGTTCAGGAATTGGGTCCAAGTCAAGAAAATGAAGCTCAAGTCCACAATCATTTTCCAATGATGGAATGTGACCTACTATAGGTGATATCTTGATTGAGATTTTAATAATAAAAAGAAAGTTTAGATTTCTTAGTCTCAATGCGAATCCGCTGTAGCAAGGGCTCAAGCGGGTCGTGATCCTCAGGGAAGGATGCGATGCAAGCGTTTCGACCCGATTCCTCTGTATCTTCAAAAATAGAGAAAAGAGGTTAGATTTGATATGAAAATATGATATTAAAGACGTGGTTTTGCTGATCTTCTACCACAACCCTATTGCATATTAAGACTCTTGATCATCATATTAGAATACATGGATTTTTATCCTAGATTTTTTGGAAGACATGCAAGCAAGAGAAGAGATTTAGAATCTTACCAACATCACTCCTAAAAATCCAACACTTTTTATCCTAACATCTAAGCACAACACAAAAGAAGTTTTACCTTGAGGTTGCGTTGTCAAAGTTCTTAGATATAAAATGTGAAGAATTAATTAATGTTGTGATATTAGATTAGAACACCAATTATCGTTTAATCTTCAAGCATTCTACTTTAAACCTAGGGTTTCAAAAATTATCATCCATCCGACCAATGCTTAACTGCTCTAGGGTTGCTTTAAGAAATTCAGCAAACCACTAGAGAGAATTAGTTTATCATAATTTTTTTATCTTTTCAATTTATTTATTTTTTTTATTGTTTAATAAGAGAGATTAGAGAAAGAAAGAAAGAAAACAAATCAGAAGATCGATAATTAGAAACCAAACCAGAGAGATCACAAAAATAAAATAAAATAGCTGAAAATTAAATGAAAGCAAAAAGTGACCTTTATTGCAGAATAATCTCCAGTTATAAAAGCTTCTTCTTCTCCACAACGTACATGAACAAGACATACAAACTGGCAGAAATTTAAAGAAAATAGATAGAAGAAACCCTAATACGTCTCTGGACGCCCTGTACGTTGCACTGCAGGGGGTATTTATAGGTGCAGAAGGTAGAGGAATCCCGGATAGAGTCGCCCACGAAAAATGGTCTCTGGATAAGCTCGGATTGCCGCAAAAACTGGGATTTTGCCGCAATTTTGCGGCAGTATAGTGGCAGATTGCCACGCGCTTTGGCGCGTGGCTTCTCCTGGTCCGTCCATCTGGGCGTTTGCTTCTGGAAGTTTGATCCTGGCTCTTCATCTTGGGATTTCGAGATAACTTAGAAATCAAGTTACCTTGATCTCAAATATCCCAAATCTTTTATCCACGAATTTCCTTCTTATCTTTGGCTTTTATGCTCATCCTGCAAGAGTTTAGGATTGGGTAGAATTCTATCCTTCCCTCATCTTTAATAATTGCAACTTTAGCCCTTGCATAATTGCACTTTGACAATCTGCTATTTGCACTTTGACTCTTGGGCTTCAAATATGGGCTTTTGGGCTTCATTAAGCTTTATTTATTATAAAAATAATAATTCGAGGCCTGCACACAATAAATAATAAAATATTAGTAAATGTGCAGAATTATATGAATAAATATGAAAATGTGATGGTAAATGTTATGATAAAAATGCACTTTTGACTACCAATCACACCCCCACACTTATCTTTTTGCTCGTCCTCGAGTAAAAACAAAGAAAAGAAAAAGAAAAGAAGAATTAATCTAACCTAACTCACTTTCGTAGGAATCACGGTTGCACTTAGCACGTGCAACAAGCCGTTAAACCTCTAGGTTACCCTAGAGGACGAGTGTTGTCTCGTGAGGGTTTTCAGCGGATTACACCCACAAAATCCATAAAAAGGAAAATATTTGAATTATTATTGAAGAGACTAAGTAGTCTATAAGTTTTAGGATCCTCATTTTTATTCATTCTTAGACTTAGTCTTTATAAAGTAAATTGTTTTCATTTTAGGTAAGGGTCAAAATTGAACTTCTAATATAGTCTTTTTCGTTACCAAAAATCATATGCATTCTTGTAACTTGGCTAGGAATTCCTTAACTTGGACTCTCATGCCTCTTTAATTTTTTTCTCTTCCTTTTTTTTTTTAATATGTATAACTCATCTAATTTTCTTTCGTGTAAGCATCAAGGCTTCTTGAGGCCCTCATACCTAACTATAATTGAATCTTAGATGTGTTAATACATATCTCATATTCTTAGTTTTATTAGGCTTTCTAATCCACCCATGTAGCGAATTTAAAGTCGATGACTCCCAAACCGGTTGGCTTTAGGGCACCAGGTGAGAAAACACCCCGCGGACTCAAATTCGAGTGAACTAGGCCCCAAAACTAAGGACTTTATTTTATTTACTCACATTTAGGCATGAATACTTATGCTTCTTGAGGCACATGTATCCAGCATAATTAGTGATTTTTTTTTTGTTTTTTTTTCTTTTTATGAGGCACAAGGTCTTTGTCTTAGAATCCTAGATATGTACTAGGAATGCACATTTCATTAAGGTAAAAATTAAGACTGACTAATTATTCAATTTCTCTTCCTATACCTAAAATTTAAACAATTTATTTATTTTGACCAAGTTTTTAGAAATCCTAATCATGATTTTCCTAATCCTTAAAACTAACTTAGATTTCTTTCAAAAAATAAGTCAAAATATTTCCTTTTTATAACATTTTTTTTATATATTGTATAAATTTTTTTTATATATTTTTAATTTTTTTATTTTTTTTATATTACATACCCTTCCCCCACACTTGTTTCATGCATTGTCCCTAATGTATGAATGAAATGTATGGATGCATGAACTGGCAGAAAGATATAATCACCGATACAGTGGGTCAAAAAGACCCATCGCCGCATTAGCTTCCGGCACAGACTCCAAAAAGATTTTAAGACGTTGACCATTTACCTTGAATGCATTGCCATTTTTGGGATCGTAGATCTCTATGGCTCCGTGTGGAAACACCGTCTTAACAATGAATGGTCCTGTCCATCTTGACTTCAACTTGCCGGGAAAGAGATGAAGTCTAGAGTTATAGAGTAAAACTTTTTGTCCTTGGACAAAAGTTTTTCTCGTGATGAATTTATCGTGAAAAACCTTAACTCTATCCTTCGCAATCTTTGCATTCTCGTATGAATCATTCCTCAACTCCTCTAGTTCAGAAATTTGTAATTTCCGAAACTCACCGGCCTTATCTAAATCGAAATTTAGCTGCTTAATTGCCCAAAGGGCCCGGTGCTCTAGCTCGACAGGAAGGTGGCAAGCCTTTCCAAAGACCAGTCTATAGGGAGACATTCCTAGAATCGTCTTAAAGGCAGTCCTATATGCCCATAGGGCATCCACCAGTTTGGTGGACCAGTCCTTCCTATTCTGATTCACAGTCTTCTCCAAAATGAGCTTGACTTGCCTATTAGAAACTTCTACCTGTCCGCTAGTTTGAGGATGGTAGGGCGTAGACAACTTGTGAATAATGGCATATTTTCGCATAAGAGCTTCAAAAGTTCTATTGCAAAAATGTGTGCCATTGTCACTAATGATGGCTCGAGGGATTCCAAAGCGTGAGATGATATTATCTTTCAAGAATTTGACAACAACTTTGTTGTCATTTGTCTTGCAAGGGACAGCTTCTACCCATTTTGACACGTAGTCTACGGCCAACAAGATGTATTGGTGCCCAAACGAATTAGGGAAGGGTCCCATAAAATCGATGCCCCAAAAATCGAAAAGTTCTACTTCTAGAATAGGATTTAGGGGCATCATATTTCGTTTGGAAATTCTTCCTATCATTTGACATCTTGTGCAAGTTTTGCAATACTCAAATGCATCTCTAAACACAGTTGGCCAATAAAAGCCACTTTGTAGAATTTTCTCGGCAGTTTTGCGGGGACCAAAATGTCCACCGCAAGCGAACTCATGACAGAAAGCTAGAACACTTCTAGTTTCCTCGTCGGGGACACATCTCCTAATGATTTGGTCGCTACAATATTTGAAAAGATAAGGATCTTCCCACATATAATACCGGACTTGAGACAAGAATCGGTATCTATCCTGTTTAGACCAATTAGGTGGTATTTGGTTTGTGACTAAGTAATTTACTATGTCAGCAAACCATGGTTCCTTAGAGATGGCTAGAAGTTGCTCATCGGGAAAATTGTCATTGATGGGCAGCTCGTTAGAAGGTGCGTTTGGCACACGAGAGAGATGGTCAGCTACGACATTTTCGACACCTTTTTTATCTCGAATTTCGAGATCGAATTCTTGAAGGAGAAGGATCCAACGAATGAGTCGGGCCTTCGCATCTTTTTTAAGCATAAGGTATCGAAAAGCAGAATGGTCAGTGAAAATCGTGGTCTTGGTCCCAAGTAGGTATGGGCGGAATTTCTCCAAAGCGAACACTACTGCCAAGAATTCCTTCTCGGTTGTAGTATAGTTCATTTGGGCATCATTGAGCGTCCTACTCGAATAATAGATCACGTGCTGCTTGCTGTCCTTACGCTGTCCTAAGACAGCACCTATCGCAAAATCTGAGGCATCGCACATGATTTCAAAAGGCTTGGACCAGTCCGGAGGTGAGATGATAGGAGCAGAGATAAGTTCCACTTTCAATTTCTCCCATGCACTATGGCACCTATCATCAAAGATGAAGGACACGTCTTTAGCTAGAAGGTTTGTAAGGGGTCTAGCAATTTTGCTAAAGTCCTTAATGAACCAACGATAAAATCCAGCGTGTCCTAAGAAAGACCGAATGTCCTTCACGCATCGCGGAAGTGGAAGTTTCGCTATGATCTCCACCTTGGCCTTGTCTACCTTAATCCCCTCCCTAGATATCTCATGACCTAGGACAATCCCATGTTGCACCATGAAGTGACACTTTTCCCAATTGAGGGTCAAGTTCTTTTCGGTGCACCTACTCAGTACTAGCTCCAAGTGATGGAGACACTGGTCAAATGAATTCCCATAGACGGAGAAGTCGTCCATGAAAATCTCTAAGAAACGCTCAACCATATCAGAAAACAGGCTTAACATACAACGTTGGAATGTGGCGGGGGCATTGCACAAGCCGAAAGGCATTCGACGGTAGGCAAATGTCCCAAATGGGCACGTGAACGTTGTCTTTTCTTGGTCCTCCGGGGCTATATGGATTTGGTTATACCCTGAATAACCGTCCAAGAAGCAGTAGTACTCATGTCCGGCTAATCTTTCCAGCATTTGGTCAATAAATGGGAGGGGAAAATGATCTTTCCTAGTGGCTGCATTCAACTTGCGGTAGTCTATGCATACTCTAACCTTGGTAGGCAATCGTGTTTGTACTAACTCATGTTTGTCATTCTCTACGACAGTAAAGCTAGATTTCTTAGGGACCACATGCATTGGGCTAACCCATTCGCTATCGGAAATGGGATAAATGATCCCATTATCTAACAGTTTCACTATTTCGGCGTGTACAACCTCCTGCATGAGTGGGTTTAGCCTACGCTGTGGATCCCTCTTCGGTCTAACCCCTTCCTCTAGATGGATACGATGCTGGACTATCGTAGGGCTCAGTCCCTTGATATCTGCCATAGTCCAACCAATGGCTTCCCTATGTCTCCTAAGGGTTGCCAGCAGGTCCTCCTCTTGCCTATTGGTCAAATTAGATGCAACTATGACCGGTAACGTCTCTTGTTCACCAAGGTAGGCGTACTTAAGATGCTTGGGCAAGGCTTTTAACTCCAAAGAAGGAGGTGGCTCAATGGGTGGAGGTGTTAAGCTAGAGTCTCCCATCTCTATAGAACTCAGATTTGATTCCCATTCGATCTCATCAAGGCTGATATCACTTGTTTCTAAATCTTCCTCTTCCTCTGACTCAAGTATGATCTCATCATTATGCTCACTCGTCATATTTTCAATGAAGTTAACCTCAAAGGGTTGGTCAGTCACATCGTAGGGATGCTTACCTAGGTTGAAAACATTGACCTCCTTGGTCATATCCCAAAAGTTAATATCATGGATCCGTTTCTACAATTGATTATTGCATTTGCAGTTGCTAGGAACGGTCTTCCTAAGATGACGGGAGTTTGGGACCTAGGATTAGACACAGGTTGTGTCTCTAAGACAATGAAATCTACTGGGTAAATGAATTCTCCTACCCGTATGAGAACGTCATTGATTTCTCCCTTAGGAACTTTGATAGAGCGGTCAGCCAACTGAATAGTAACTTGGGTTGGGTTGAGTTCACCTAATCCAAGTTGTTGGTACACAGAGAAAGGGAGCAAATTGATGTTGGCTCCTAAATCGAGGAGTGCTCGATTGATTTCGGCTCGACCTATGGTGCAAGAGATGGTGGGGCAACCTGGGTCCTTATACTTGATAGGGATCTGATTGGACAATAGCTCACTAATGTTAGTGGCTAGAAAAACCTTCTTAGGCACATTAGTCTTTCTTTCTTGGTGCACATGTCCTTAAGGAATTTGGCATAACTAGGGACATGTTGGATTGCATCAAGAAGTGGAATGTTGAGCCTAACTTGATTGAACATCTCTAATAATTTCTCCATATGTGCATTGTTGTTGCTTCTAAGCCTATTTGGAAATGGAGCTATAGGCTGGTGCATCTGACCTGCTGACTTTTCAGCTTCAGTTTCATTAGGGCTGGATGGAACAGGAGTGGAGCTAGATGGAATGGAAGTGGAGCTAGATGGAATAGATGGCTGAGATGGATCCGATGGCATGGATACTTGATTATCAACTTGTTTTCCCGATCTGAGTGTATGAACCATATGACACTGATTTGGGTCTTGAGCCTCATTGGCTGGCCTAGGATTCCTAGGATTTGGCAATGGTTGACTCGGTAGGGTACCCCTCTGTCTTTCTTGCTGATTTAATTGGACCTCTATCCTGGTCAAGACTTGAGCTAGTGTGTCATGGCTTTTAACAAGAGTGTCCACCTTTCTTCCATGTTTGAAAGCCTTGTTTCCATTTGTGAATATTGGAAAGATGGTCGAGGATTTTGACTAGGAAAACTTTGCTGATAGGGCGGATTTTGGAAATTGTTGGAGAATTTGGGCCTAATTTGATCATTGATGCTTGGGCCCCATGAAAAATTGGGATGATTTCTCCAACCAGGATTGTAGGTGGGTGAATAAGGATTGTTGGCGGGCCTTGTGAAGGCCGCACTCATATGTTCGGGCAAGCTTTGATGCGCGAAAAAGACAGGACATTCCTCGAACACATGGTTCATATCTTGACAATAAGTACAGCCCGCCGAAGATGTTGGGCTGACTTGGTTCACAGAGACTGGCTCTTTAGTTTCAAGGGCCTCTAGTCTTCGCATAACAGCAGCTAACTTAGCATCGGTTGCTATGTTGGCCTCAATGGAATGGATACCTCCTTTAGAAGAAGTAGGGTCATTAGTCCTAAATTTTTCCGGAGTAGGTTCCCATTGGATGGTATTTTCAGCTAATTCCTCATACAATTCCCATCCTTCATTTTCGTTCTTTTTCATAAATCCTCCTTGGCACATGGATTCTAACAACGTCTTAGTTTGATATTCTAATCCATCATATAGAACTTGGCAAAGTCGCCATTTCTCTATCCCATGGTGAGGGCATTGGGCAAGAAGGTCCTTAAAACGTTCGAAATATTTCCAAAAAGGCTCATTTGCTGTTTGCTTAAACTGTAGGATATTCTTCCTAATCAGTGCAGTCTTGTGAACGGGATAAAATTTCTTTAAGAAGGCCTTAACGAAATTATCCCAAGAAGATATAGAACCGACCTCTAGACTGTAGAGCCATTTCTTTGCTAAATCCTTCAAAGCAAAGGGGACAAACCTAAGTTTGATGTCATCTTTTCTAACTTAGGAATATTCATCATGAGACATACTTCCTCAAATTCCCTTATGAAGAAGTATGCATCCTCGGAGTCAAGTCCATGAAATTTCGGAAGGGTGTTGATGTGTTGTGGCTTAAGTTCAAATGGGTCAACACCTTCATCGTTAAGCTTGATGCAAGAAGGAAGAGAAGTCCTGATAGGATAGATCCTATCTTGGAGTGATGGCGGTTGTGCCATGTGTGAGTCGGGATTGAGCTCGGGTGGTGAACTAGTTCTAGTTAGCCTGGATGTAAGTGGGTCTCTCGACCAAGCGGGCATGCACAATCAGCAAACAAGTTCACCCAATCAATCAATAAAAAAGAAAAACAATCAAAAATCTTAATCTAGGGTAAGCCTTGACCTAGACGACTCCTAACTTTAGACTGTCCTTAGGAGGTCTACGTCGACGTTAACCACAAGCTAATCGGCCAGGTAGGTGGCAAGACCGGTGGGAGGTTTTCCGTCAGAGACGTTCCTTAATTAAATAACCACCGTTCTTCGGGCTTTCGGCCCTCAATCCCCTGCCTAGACACCGATTTGATAAGAGTTAATTTCGAACAATTTTCCTCCTTCGGTCAATCTCCTATTGAGTCCGAGTTAACCTAGGGCCAACGTCTAGTCAAATTTTACTTAAGGTTAGGGTTGTGAGTGTGACGGATATGATTTGTGGGCCAAGGAAGGGTTATGAAATCCCCACCTTATCTGCTTATGGGTTATGCCCTTAAGATGAATTAGTGTACATGTAAAGCTGTAGAAAAGTAATCACTCAAGAAAGCAGTAAACAACCAAGAGTGTTTCCTAATCTATATGCTATGCAAACGTACCTTGTCGCCAGCACTCTTCAACAGAATTAAAAAGAATTAAAATAGACACGTGCCCTAAATGCAAGAGTCTAATATTTTTTTATTTTCAACAAATGGGTTAATGTTATTAATTAGCAGTTGCAGAGTGATAACAGAGAAATTTAATCACAGCAGTAAGCAAATTTTGCAATGCAGAGCAACCTGCAGAAAAGCAGGTTAGTAGTTCACTACAATTGCCGTAATTTTGCGGCTTTTGCCGCAATTTTGCGGCAAATTGGTAGGCCCTGGTGCTCTGCCTTCGAGGGCAGAGGCACTGGGTAGCTATGTGTCCTTGCTGCTGCTTTTTTTTTCCTGTTTTCTGTATCTGCAAACAGAAAAAATAAAAATTGATTAGATGGAGGAAATCGTGCCGTTCCTTCCCCTGCAACGGCGCCAAAAATTTGATTGAGATTTTAATAATAAAAAGAAAGTTTAGATTTCTTAGTCTCAATGCGAATCCGCTGTAGCAAGGGCTCAAGCGGGTCGTGATCCTCAGGAAGGATGCGATGCAAGCGTTTCGACCCGATTCCTCTGTATCTTCAAAAATAGAGAAAAGAAATTAGATTTGATATGAAAATATGATATTAAAGACGTGGTTTTGCTGATCTTCTACCACAACCCTATTGCATATTAAGACTCTTGATCATCATATTGGAATACATGGATTTTTATCCTAGGTTTTTTTGGAAGACATGCAAGCAAGAGAAGAGATTTAGAATCTTACCAACATCACTCCTAAAAATCCAACACTTTTTATCCTAACATCTAAGCACAACACAAAAGAAGTTTTACCTTGAGGTTGCGTTGTCAAAGTTCTTAGATATAAAATGTGAAGAATTAATTAATGTTGTGATATTAGATTAGAACACCAATTATCGTTTAATCTTCAAGCATTCTACTTTAAACCTAGGGTTTCAAAAATTATCATCCATCCGACCAATGCTTAACTGCTCTAGGGTTGCTTTAAGAAATTTAGCAAACCACTAGAGAGAATTAGTTCATCATAATTTTTTTATCTTTTCAATTTATTTATTTTTTTATTGTTTAATAAGAGAGATTAGAGAAAGAAAGAAAGAAAACAAATCAGAAGATCGATAATTAGAAACCAAACCAGAGAGATCACAAAAATAAAATAAAATAGCTGAAAATTAAATGAAAGCAAAAAGTGACCTTTATTGCAGAATAATCTCCAGTTACAAAAGCTTCTTCTTCTCCACAACGTACATGAACAAGACATACAAACTGGCAGAAATTTAAAGAAAATAGCTAGAAGAAACCCTAATACATCTCTGGATGCCCTGTACGTTGCACTGCAGGGGGTATTTATAGGTGCAGAAGGTAGAGGAGTCCCGGATAGAGTCGCCCACGAAAAATGGTCTCTGGATAAGCTCGGATTGCCGCAAAAACTGGGATTTTGCCGCAATTTTGCGGCAGTATAGTGGCAGATTGCCACGCGCTTTGGCGCGTGGCTTCTCCTGGTCCGTCCATCTGGGCGTTTGCTTCTGGAAGTTTGATCCTGGCTCTTCATCTTGGGATTTCGAGATAACTTAGAAATCAAGTTACCTTGATCTCAAATATCCCAAATCTTTTATCCACGAATTTCCTTCTTATCTTTGGCTTTTATGCTCATCCTGCAAGAGTTTAGGATTGGGTAGAATTCTATCCTTCCCTCATCTTTAATAATTGCAACTTTAGCCCTTGCATAATTGCACTTTGACAATCTGCTATTTGCACTTTGACTCTTGAGCTTCAAATATGGGCTTTTGGGCTTCATTAAGCTTTATTTATTATAAAAATAATAATTCGAGGCCTGCACACAATAAATAATAAAATATTAGTAAATGTGCAGAATTATATGAATAAATATGAAAATGTGATGGTAAATGTTATGATAAAAATGCACTTTTGACTACCAATCATATCTCTTTACTTCCAATATTAAGAAATTCAAGCTCGTCGCCATACAATTCTTCAAAACTAAGGTCAACATCTTCTGCTAGAATTGTATAATCAGTTTCAGAAGTAAAGAGATTGTGAGAATCAAGGTCACATTCCTCATGGAGTTCAAAAAATGGAAAAGTTGCCAATTTGTCAATGGAATTTTCAAAAGTATAGAATTGGTCAAGTTCAACATGATCCTCTAAGATGGGTGATTCAACTTCATTATGAATTGGGAAAGGATCCAATGTCGACTCCGGGAAAAGATTGCAGTCAGGTAATGATACCGGAGTCATTATTGAATCAGGAAAAAAGATTGAATCACGAAGTTGGGGTTCAAGATCACATTCCTCATGTAGTTCAATTCCACAAAAATGTGAACTTGCCAATTTATCAATGGGACTTTCAAAAGTATGAAATTGGTCAAGTTCAATATTATCATCATAAAATTTTGGTGATTCAATTCACAATGGATAGGCACTGGATCCAATACTGACTTTGGAAATGGAGTGAAATCAGATAAAGATACGGGAGTCATTATTGGATCAGGAAGTAGAATTGAATCATCAAGTGGAAGTTCAGGATCATATTCATGTTCAAGTTCAATTTCAGGAAAAGGAAAACTTGCCAAAATGTCAATGGGATGGACAAGTTCAGATGAGTGTGCTGAAATTGAATCTGGATTTCCAAAATGACAAGAGTCTTGGGTCATATCAATAGAGTGTGGCATAATTGAATTGGTCAAAGGTTGATAAGATAGAGTTTCCTCATTCCTATAGATGTTAACCAATTGACTCAATTGTTCATCCACCTTATTGAAAGACTCGGCACGTGTTGTTTGATATTGTAACAAAGACTCTTGCAAGATGTCTATACTCTTTTTTAAACGTGATATTTCTACAGATGGCTACTCTAGAATGGGAGTATAAGAATCTTGACTTTGGAAAGTTTGTGAATAATGTGAGTCATAAATGTGTGTAGATTGAAGCTTGGACTCACACAAGAGTTCTTTACTCGTTTCCAAGGTAAATGGTTGTTCATTATGAAGAGGTGGAACTGAGTAAGACTCTTGAAAATACTGTGGAATTGGAGAGGCCAATGTTTTTGGAAGTTCTTGCTCGGCCCTCTGAAGATTGGCTTCTAAACTCCTTAGTATGAGAAGCAAAATCGGGAAATGGATGTTGTGGATATTGTGGACTTGATGGATATGGTGGACAAGGAGTTTGAGAATTTGACTCGGGGTACATGAATCCCCAATTACTTGGTGAAGAGTTGAAATTATTTTGGAAATTATAGTTATTAGATGGGGGTATGGGTCATATGATTCGGATAAGGCCAACCCGGCGTATGTGGTTGGTGCATATTGTAAAACACCGGGTTGGAATTATCCGAATATGAAGTCGGTGTGAAATATGGATTATTATTAGGATAGAAAGAATTGTTGAATGCCATATCATACAAAAACTCACAAACAAAAAGAAACAAACAAATAAACAATCAAGAAAAAAAAATTCTAACCAAAGTTAGGGTAGACTTATGACCTAGACGACTCCTAACTGATTAGACCGTCCACGGGAGGTTTAGTGTAGACTTTGACTATAAGCGAATCAGCCAGGAAAGGTCAAGGTTGTTGGGAGGTTTTCCGTCAGAGACGTTCCTTAATTAAGTAACCACCAACCTTCGGGCTTTCGGCCCTCAATCCCTTTCCTAAACACTGATTTTACAAAAGTAAATTTTCAACACTTTTCCCCCTTAGGATAATCTCCTAAATGAGTCCGAGATGTCCCTAGGGCCAACGTCTATTTTTTTTATTAAATTAGGCTTGGGTTAGTGAGTGCTGGGATGGTGGTTTTTGGGCTAAGGAAAGGGTGATGAGATCCCCACCTTATCTTATTTATGGGTTATGCCCTTAGAATTGGATTGTGCAAGTGTACGAGATATAACAAGGATTCACTCAAAGCATGAAAATCAAACAAGAGATGATTCCTAGTCTACATGCAATGCAAAACGTACCTTGCCTCCAGCACTCTTCAACAGTAAAAGTAAATGAATTGAAAAGACACGTGCCTAATGATGCAAATGTCTAAACAATTTTTAACGATTTCAACCAATTTTTTACTGTTGACTTATTAGCAGGAGTATGGTGAAGAATACAAGAAATTAAGTACTGCAGCAGATGTGTTTTGCAGAATCAGAAGCCCTGTAGAAAACTTGTTAGGAGTTCACTCCTCCTTGCCGCAAATCCGCGGCAAATGCCGTGGAATTGCGGCAATTCAGAGGGATCCTGGTCTCTGCTTTCTAGAGCAGAGGCCCAGGTCCACTTATATGTCACTGCAATGCAAAGTTCCTGTTTTCTTCAACCTGTAACCTACAACAGAGAAGAAGATTCGTTTAGTTCTTCACTTTAAACCTAAAACGTTGCTCTCCCCGGCAACGGCGCCAAAAATTTGATTGGGAAAGAGATGTGTGAAGTTCTTGCACAAGTATTATGTAAAAGAGATAAGGTTTAGAAACAACCTCAAGTGCTTGATCACTCCACGAATGTATTCCAAATGATTAATGTACCCTTTCCTATCTCCGTTATAGCATGGGCTATACCGAGTCGATTCTCAGGGAGAGCTCGCGATGGAAGCTTTACGATAGGTGGTGAAGATGTAAAACGAGAATTCTTCTATGCTTAAAAAAAATAAAGAATAAAACAATGAAGAAGAAATGAAAGAATGGATGGATATGTTCATGATGGAAAATGTAAAAGAAATCAAAATCAAGATTGGATTTGGACTAACAACTAAAAAGAAAAGAAAACTTTAGAAAACTTTAATGGAAGAAAACCATGACTAGCTAACCTTACTACCTTGCTAAAACTTACTAAACTCCGTGATAGTGAATGTGTGCCTCATGTTGATTCATCGGCATGGATTTGTCTTGCGTGTTGATCTAATTACTTTCCCACTTGGATGACGGGGGGTTTAACCCATCGGAGAAGAGAAGACCATCCAACTTGCAAGATTAAAGATAACAATCACCCATGAGTTAGTAGTTAGCAAGGTAAGTTGTTAGCTAGTACATGTAGAAAAGTTAGCTACAAGCCATTACAAAATAAAAGCAAAGCATGAATTAAATTGCAAGAAAGTAAAGCAAGAAATAAAGAAAGCAAGTAAACTAGAAAATGCAAGAGTAGAGAGAAGAGAATGGATGAATCCTTGCTTCACAAGTTGTCACTCCTTGATGTACACAAGCTTTCTCTCTCTTACAAACTCTCTCTTTGCAAAATTTCTAGGGAAGAAGAAGAGGGTCCAAAGAACTAAAACTAGAGAAAAACCTACAAAAATTACAAGCATCTACTAATTTCTCCTCTCTTCTCCATTCAGTCTTTGCTCACAGGTCTAGGTGCAGGTTTTATAGGGCTCAGAGAGAAGCTTCGAGATCCAGGTTGTTGGCGCAAAATCCGGGATCCAACAACCTTATCTTTGCTGCAGATCCACATCCTTTTGCGGCAAAACAGAATTTGTTGGGCAACAGATTTCTGGTACAGGTTGGTTACGAGGTTGTTATCCACGTGGCCTTCTAGAATCTTGAGTTGGCGCGCGGATCTCTCTTAATTCTGATTCAAATTTGGGCTCTTTTGGGCTTTTTGAATTAATCTCTTTAATTATTGCTAATTAAAGAGATTTTGGGCTTTTTCTCTTTTTAGTTGTGGACCTGTAAAAATATAGAGAAGATGAGTAAAAATCATATATTTATTTGCAATATGCATGGAGATTATGTGGTAAAATATGCAAAATTGGATCACAATCACTCGTCCTTGAGCAAAACATCAAAACTGAATCAAAGATTAATAGACCACTTTCGCAAGTCACACGATTGTACTGAGCATGTGCAACAAGCCGTTAAACCTCTAGGTCCCCCTAGAGGACGAGTTTTGTCTCGTGAGGGTTTTCGGTGGATTACACCTACAAAATCCATAAAGAAAAAGAAACAAAGTGTTAGTATTTTTGAAAAGCATTTTGAAAAGAAAGAAAATATTTGAGGTATTGCTGTAAGAGTTCAAGTAATCTATAAGTTATAGGAAAATCAAACTTTTCATTCCTAAACTTAGTCTCTATTCAAAAACATATCATCAATCAAAGTAAGGAGTCAAATTGTATTTCTCAACTCGTCATTACTTTACCCTAAATCATATGCACTTTCGTGACCGTGAAGTTTTAACTAAGGATTCTTTAACTTTAACTCTTATGCCTTATTTATTTATTTGTTTATCTTGGTAGTATTATTCATTAATTCCATTAGGCTTTCTAATCTGCCCATGTAACGAGTTTTTAGTCAGTGGCACCCAAACCGGACAGTTTTAGGGTACCAAGTGAGAAAACACCCCTAAGGATTTAAGCACTCGAGCAAATAAGGCCACGAAACGAAGGATTTTTATTTATAAAATGTACCCCTTTTATGCGTGAATACTTATTCTTCATAAGGCACAAATACCCAGCTTAATCAAAGAATTTATATATATATATATATATATATATATATATATATATATATATATATATATTTCTCAAACTTATCTAATCATCTTTCGCATAAATCTAAAGCTTGCTTAGGCCAAAGGACCTACCTAATCAATAATTAGATTTGTTTATTTTTCATATATATATATATATATATATATATATATATATATATATATCTTCTTTTTTTTATATAAGGCATAAGAATCTTTGTTTTTGAACCCTAAGTGTGTAAGTATATAAGTGTGCATATTTCATCAAGGTAAAGATCAAGACTAAATTACTTTCACAATTTTCTTCCTAACCTTAGAATCAAACAAATAATCTTATTTTGATCAAGCATAAGAAATCCTAATTATGATTCTCCTATTCCTTAAAATTGACTTAATTTCTTACAAAAAATATGTCAAAATAGTGTTTCTATTTTCAAAAAAATTTTATAGGTAAAGAAAATATTAATAATAATTTTTTTTAATAATAAAAAAAATCTTAAGTTATGTTAGAATCCTCCCCCACCTCTATCTCATGCATTATTTTCAATGTATGAATTAATACATAGATGCATGAAAAAGAAGAAAGGGAAGGAAAATATTACCTTTTGGTGGTGGTTCCAATGGTGGTCTATTGGGTCAAGTGTTGCTACCCAATCCAGATAATGTGATAGTTCATGGAACCCACCTTTATAGACCTCTTTTCTATTTACATATTTACAGTACCTAATATGAATAGGATCATGAAAGATCCTATCGTGAAACTTACTCCCTTTACATGACCAGTTTTAGAAAATCATCACGGAGTCATCATGATCTATACCTATGTCTAACAAAAGAATGTGACTTGGTGGAATGGTTGACTTGGACTCAAGAATGATAGGTTCAGGAACCAATACTAACTCGGGAAAATCAAATTTGAGTTCGAGAGTTAGTTTTGGTTCAAGAGTTGAGTCCAAGTCCAAGAATTGAAATTCACATTCTTTTTCCATCAATGGAATGTGACTATCCAAAATTGATGAGTTAATTTCTAGATCTATGGGTACGGAACTAAATATTGGCTCGAGAAATTGGTCCAAATTGGGTAAGAATACCAGAGTTAACTAGATTCGAGATGGAAACTGAATCACAATTTGGGGATCTGGTTCACATTCATAATCAAGTTCAATCTCATTAAAATAAAAACTTACCAATTCGTCAATGGGTTAATATTGGTCAAGTTCAAGATGTTATTGTGAAATTGAATCTTAGTCAAAGTCTTCAAGGTACCATGATTCTTGGTTTTCATTAATATGGCTAAAAGTGTTGGAAATAGTCAAAGATTGGGTAAGGAGAGTTTCCTTATTCCTACGCATATTTTCCAATCTACTAAGTCTTGCTTCTATCATATCGAGTGGATCATTTTGGCATTGAATTATGGTTTCCATACTCTTTTCTAAGTTGGTATGTTTTCCTTGAAAAATAAAGTAAGGATCTGTGATTTGAAAATTTTGATGGGATTTTGAGTCAACTAAAATTTGAATTCATCGCTCAAGCTCATCTAAGACTTCCATCCTCTTTTCCAGTCAATTGATTCTTCTAATGGTTGTTCGGGAGAAGGAGTATAGGAAGCTGGATGTTGGCAGGGTGGTTGATAATATGACTCAGAGGAATTGTATCCCCATTAATTCTATGAAGAGTAGTGATGATTATTCCAGTCTTTTTCATAGTATTGGGACTGGGGCATGTATTGATTTAGATAAGACCACTCCGGCAAACTAGGTTGGTTAAAGTTATGATATGCCAGGTTGGTAATATCCGAAAAAGAGGTCGGGTGTAAGATGGTTACCATTAAAATTGGAAAATTTGTTGTTATAAGCCATATCACACAAGGAATGTCAAAATCAAACAAAGAAAAATAAACAAATAAACAATCAAAAAGAAAAAAAATCTAACCTAAGTTAGGGTTTACCTTAGACCTAGACGACTCCTTACTGGTTAGACTGTCCACGGGGGGTATACTGCTGAATCTAACCACAAGTTAATCGGCCAGGTAGGGGTAAGATTAGTGGGAGATATCTGTTCCTAAGCAACTGACCGAATTATGCCAAACCACCATCCTTTGAGGTTCGTCCCTTAATCCCCAACCTTAGACACCGATTTGGAAAGAGTCAAATTCTAATCAACTTTCTCCTTAGGTCAGTCTCCTATATGAGTCCGAGACGTCCCTAGGGCCAACGTCTACTCAGTTTAATTGGGCTTGGGTTAGTGAGGGAGGAGATTGTTTGTGGACTAAGGGAGGGTAATGACTTCCTCACCTTATCTTGTTTATAGGACAAGCCCTTAAGATTGATTGTACAAAGTGTGTAGGATATAGAAAAGTAACATTCAACAAGTAAATAATTACTCAAGAATGTTTTCTAAACTATATGCTATGCATACGTACCTTTTGCTCCAGCACTTTTCAACAGTAATATAAAATGTAAATGAATTAGACACGTGCCTAAATGCAAAGTGTAAACCGTATTTAGCATTTAACAAACATCATTTTACTGTTGAGATTAAAAAGCATGTACAGTGAGTTAAACAAGAAAATAAATGGCTACAGAAATTTAGCTTTGCAATTCAACCAGTCTGCAAAAATACATGTTAGTATTTCACTCAGATTACTACTGGAATGTAGCAAATCTGAGGGTTTCTCGGCTCTGCTTTCTTGAGTAGAGTCCAGGGCCACTTATATGTCCACTGCAACAAACGTTTCCCTGTTGTTAAACTGTACACCAAGAATAAAGAAGAAGGTTAACAAAAAATGTAAACTTAAAAAGAGAATTACTTACCGTCTCTCCCCGGCAACGGCGCCACAATTTGATTGAGTTTTTACCTGCACACAAAAATACAGAATTTTAGAACTTAAGAATAGAATGTGCAAGTTCTCAATACTACCATTATAGTAAGTGGCTATGCAGGTCGTGATCCATAAGGAGGGACTAGCAATGGAAGCTTTTTAGTAAGTTCTCTTTTAGGTTACAAAAAATGGTTAAAGATCTTGTTTTAGTTCTTAAAAGAAAAGGAAAATAAGTTATAGTTATGTTAAGAAGAAAGGGGTAGATAGAGAAGGTGGAGAAAATAGAAAATGGATATATATATATATATATATATATATATATATATAATATATATATATAATATATATATATATATATATATATATATAAAGAAATTGAAAAGAGTGCTAAAAGAGTTGGGAGATTGTAGTGTTGGTAATCTAAACTAAAATTAAAAGAAAAGAAAGTAAAACCTAAAAAACTTACTTACTTTGCTTACCTCTGACCCGTATCGACGATGTACCTTTGTTTGAAAGTGAGCGAAGTATGAAAAATAGGATCTTCTCATTCCCGATCTATACTATGAAATGAAGGGGCAAGCTACACTATCATAGAAATGTATATCCATCACCATAAGCCATCAACGGAACTTTTAAGGGCAAGGCAGCTTCGAGGCTATCAGAGTCATTTAGATTCACAAACATAAAAGAGGGAAGCAGACAAAAATAAGAATAGAAAAGAAAAGAAAACTTCGATTCAATTCAAATAATAATGAAAGAAAATATTACTTATACCGGTGTCACCCTCAGTACAAGCTTGTTCTCATTCCTCCATGAAAATCTCCTCTCCTCTAAGTTACATAAAGAAAATAAAAATTACATAAAAGAAAACTAAAATCTTAAGTAACAAACTACAGAATAGCCTAACTTCTACTCTGCTTGATCGTCATATGTAGTCTCTAAAAAATCCAGTATTTATAGGCAAAACCAAATGAGGGATAGCGTACAAAGATAGGGGGAGAAAACGCTCCCCCTAACTTCCTCAACATAGCCGCGAAAACGTGGCTTTGGCTGCAATTTCGCGGCCTGGGTGTGGCCAGGTGGCCACACCCGAGGGGCACACGTCTCTGTTTTCTCGATTTCCTTTTATCTTCAGCTAGATTTTCAGTTTAGGTCTGGGATTTTAACGAAACTGCCTTTGATCTTTGGCTTTAACCAATTGATTTGTGAAGCTTTATTTTAACTGATTTTCAACTGATTTTATCTTCTCTGATTTGCCTTGATCTGCCCTGATTTTCTGATTTCAAATTAATTCTGAATTAAATCAGAATTTTGATGGGCTTTTTGGCTCGTTTCTCTTCCCTCTCCTTTAGCAATGGGTCTGCACATTATTAAATAAAAATAAGAATTATTAATAGGATTTATTAGATAGTAAACATGGTAATGTGACAATATATATGCAATATATGTGACCTATCAAAAAATAAGTTATTAAAACTCATTTGAAGCACAATGTGTATGAATAGAATCCAACGCACATAATAAATGATATAGACTTGCTTTTTGACAATAAGCATCAAAATAAGTTTTGACAAATTGATTGCACATATTTATTGCATTATTCTTTATTACATTTTCACATTTATCATATAATAAACTACTAAATTCCTTGTCTTAAATGTCTATTTTGTAGAAGATAATCATAGGGAGAAAGAGGTTAGAATCAAATCAATATCAGTTAAATTCAGATTTAACTAGATCATTTGGTTAAAGGAGGATGATCCCAAATTCAATTGGTTAAATTCAATTTTTAGTGAATCAAGTAGTTAAATTTAAGATCAACCGAGGATTATGTCAAATACAGAGTCCAAATCTAAAGGGATAAATGGATAGAGAGAAGGTCAACGGACGAGATGAAGCAAATTTGACTCAGATTCTGACTGAATACATTTTAGTATTTGAATCATAACTTTTGCTACAAAAATTCAAATATAATGATTCAAGATGATCCAAAAAAAGACTTAAAGGGATACAACTCTTAAGTTGACCACTATTTCTAATTCTATCATTTGATAAGTTATATTCAGCAATCAACAAGCCAACAAGCTGCAGATCAGGACTGAGTATCCACATCAAATCAAGTTTGGAGATAAGGGGAGGATTCAAATTCAGAAATATCAGCTTCCCCTATCTTCATACTCTTCTAACCTCTGCATTTCTCCTATAAATACCTGCAATCTCAAAGGCAAAGGGGAACGACCAAGCAGAGAGTAGAATTTAGGCTAATTTGTAGTTTGTAACTTAGGTTTTTATTTTCTTTCATATAATTTTTATTTTCTTTATGTAACTAAGAGGAGAGGATATTTTCATGGAGGAATGAGAGCAAGCTTATACTAAAGGTGATACTGGTGTAAGTGATCTTTTCTTCTATTGTTATTTGAATCCAATCGAAGTTTCTTCTTCTTCTTTACTCTTATTTTCGTTTAATTCCCTCTTCTGTGTATGTGGATCCAAATGAAACTAATAGCCTCGGAGTTGTCTTGCCCTTGCAAGTGCTGTTGATGGATTATGGTGATGGATATCCATTTCTTTGATAGTGTAGCTTGCCCCTCCAATTCATAGTGTAATACGGGAATGGCCAAGATCCTATTTGTCATACTTGCTCGCCTTCAAGCAAAGGTACATCATCGATACGGGTCAAAGGTAAGCAAGCGCCGAAGAGGTAAGTAACTTTTTTAGGTTTTAGTTTTCTTTTCTTTTAATTTTAGTGTAAATTACCAACACCACAATCTTCTAAATCTCTTTCACTCTTTTTCAACTTCTTTGTACATATCCACTTCCATTTTCTCCACCTTCTCTCTCGGCCACTTTCTTTCTAACTTAACTTTACTCTTTTTTATTTTCTTTTAAAGAACTAAAAGAAGATCTTTAACCATTCTTTGTAACTTAAAAGAGTACTTGCTAAAAAAGATTCCATCGCTAGTCCCTCCTTGTGGATCACGACCCACATAGCCACTTGCTATGACAGTAGTATTGAGTACTTGCACATCCTATTCTTAAGTTCTAAAATTCTGTATTATTGTGTGCAGGAAAAACCTCAATCAAATTTTGGCGACGTTGCCGGGAAGGGACGGTAAGTTATTCTCTATTTAGATTTACATTTTTGGTTAACTTTATTCTTTGTTCTTGGTGTACAGTTTGACAACAAGGAATTTTTGCTGCAGTTGACATATAAGTGGCCTTGGACTCTGCTAAAGAAAGCAGAGCCCAGAAGCCCTCAGATCTGCTACATTCCTGTTACAATCTGAGTGAACTACTAACCTGTATTTTTTGCAGGTTGGCTGAATTGCAAAGTTTAATATCTGTAGCTATTTATTTCCTTGTTTGACTTACTGTATATATATTTCTAACACAACAGTAAAAAGTTGATTGTAAATGCTAAAATGATTTAGACCTTGCATTTAGGCACGTGTCTATTTCATTACATTTTCTATTTACTGTTGAAGAGTGCTGAAGCCAAGGTATGTATGCATAGCATTTTGTATAAGGTTCATTCTTGTATGAAATATTGCTTGAATGTTAATTTTTTTATATACTTGTACACTGTACTAAATTGATTTAAGGGCTTGTCCTATAAACAAGATAAGGTGGGGAAGTCTTTTCCCTCCCTTAGCCCACAAATAATTTTCTCACTCACTAACCTAAGCCTAACTAAAACTGAGTAGACGTTGGCCCTTGGGACATCTCAAACTCAAATAGGAGACTGACCTAAAGGGGAAGTTGATTTGAATTTGACTCTTACCAAATCGGTGACTAAGGTTGGGGATTGAGGGGCGAAACCCTGAAGGCTGGTCGTTTAGCTTAATTAGGCCCGTCGCTTTTGCGCGGATACCTCCCACCAATCTTGCCCCTACCTGGCCGATTAACTTGTGGTCAGGTTCAGCAATATACCCCCCGTGGGCAGTCTAACCAATTAGGAGTCGTCAAGGTCTAAGGTTTACCTAACTTAGGTTATATTTTTTCTTTTTATTTATTTGCTTATTTGTTTGTTTTTCTTTGTTTGTGTTTAACATTTCCTATGTGATATGGTTTATAACAATAATTTTTCCAGTTTAATGGTAATTCATATTACACTCTGACCTCTTTTCGGATATTACTAACCCGGTATATCATAACTTTAACCAACCTAGTGTGGCGGTTTGGTCTTATCTTAATCAATATAACCTATGCTCCCAATCTTATGACCATAATTTCTAAAATAATTTTAACTCTTCACAGAGTCAATGGGGATTCACCTCCCCCGAGTCCAATTTTCATCCAACTTGTCCTCCTTATCCGCCTTGTCTACAATATTTTCAAGATTCATACTCAATTTTACAAGTTCAAAATAGAAAACCATCAATCTTGTAATGAGTATGTGTGAGCCTAAGTAACAATCACAAAATCTGACAGACTTACAATTTCACCACAAATTCCAAAATAAAACTTCATCTTTTCAAGTCCAATCGCAACAAAACGATAAACCAATCGACTATGAAAAGATGCTTGAGCCATGACTCAGGGTCAAATCGCTCGTAATCATGAAATAAATATAATGGTCCAAACTCTCCATTCTCACTATTTGACCATTTCTGATGTTCCTAACCATTCTGTTAGAGCTGAAAAATCATGTTGTTTTGTAAACAAGATTCCATTTCAGCACACCCATTTGAACTTGCCCAAACTCCAAATTTTGAAAACCACATTGACATTTTGGTAAGTTATCCCTTTCCTGAAATTGAACTTGAGAATGAATATGATCCTGAACCTCAACTTGGTGATTCGATTCTGCTTCCTGATTCAATAATGACTCTGATGTCTTCACTTGATTTCAATCTTTTTCCTGAGTCAACATTGGATCCTGTGCCAATTCATCATGAAATTGAATAGCCCATCTTTTATGATCATCATATTGAACTTGACCAATTTCATACTTTTGAAAGTCCGATTGACAAATTGGTAAGTTCTAATTTTTATGAAATTGAACTCAATGAGAAATGTGACCTAGATTCTCAAATTTGTGATCCAGTTCAAATTTCTGAATCAATATTGACTCTTGTTTTGTTACCCAACTTGAGTAATATTTTAGAGTCAGTTTTGATCCCCACACTTGTCATTCTTGAACTTGAATCACCAATCTTAGAAAGTCACATTCCATTGTGGGAAATGAATGTGGACTTGAGTTTTAACTTCTTGATTTGGACCCACTTCCTGAACCAATCTCGACTCCTAAACTTTTACTTGACTTAAGTCACTTTTCTGAGTCAGTATTAGTTCATGTACTTCCTAAGTTCAAGTCAATCATTCCATCTTTTCATACTCCTTTTTAGGACAAGAGTGTTGATAAAATTGACTCCGAAATTATTTGTGAAATTTGAAAATTAGATGGGGTAAAATTCTTAATTAAAATCATTCATATATAAATCATTTATTGGGTTATATTAGAGAGGTTTCAGTGGGATCCTCCGAACACCACGTAAATTCGATTGGGCCGCATTTCGTGGACCAATCAGACCACTACCGAAACCACCACCTTAAGGTAATATTTTCCTTCCCTTTCTTCTTTTTCATGCATCAATGCATTAATTCATACATTGAGGACAATGCATGAGATAGGTATGGGGAAGGGTTCTAACATAACTTAGGTTTTCTTTTTAGTCTAAAAATATAAAAAATTAACATTTTCTTTACTTTTAAAAAACTTATTAAAAATAAAAATAATATTTTGACATATTTTTCTGTAAAAAATTAAGTCAATTTTAAGGAATAGGAAAATCAAAATTAGGATTTCTTATATTTGGTCATAATAAGATTATTTGTTTGATTTCTAAGGTTAGGAAGAAAATTTGTGAACGTAATTTAGTCTTGATTTTTACCTTGATGAAATATGCATGCTTCATACACTTACACACTTAGGGTTCAAAAATAAAGATTCTTATGCCTTTAAAAAAAAAAAGAAAAATATATTATATATATTTAAAAAATCTTCTGATTAAGCTTAGTATTTGTGCCTCATAAAGCATAAGTATTCACCCTTAAAAGCAGTTCATATAATAAAACCCTTAGTTTTATGGCCTTATTTGCTCGAGTCCTTAAATCCTTGGGGTATTTTTTCACCCGGAGTCCTAAGACCATTTGGATTGGGAGTCACCGATTAAAGGCTCGTTACATCGGCAGATTAGAAAACCTAATAGAACTAAGGAATAATACCACCAAAAATAAAATAGAAAAAATATATATATATAAATAAATAAATAAGGCATAAGAGTTAGAGTTAAAGAACCCTTAGTCAAAACTTCATGGTCACAAAGGTGCATATGACTTAGGGTAAAGTAATAGACTAGATGAGAAGTACAATTTGACTCCAAATTTTGAGTGATAACAAATTTTTGAATAGAGACTAAGTTTAAGAATAAAAAATTCAGTTTTCCTATAACTTATAGATTACTTAAATCTTACAATAATATTTCAAATATTTTTCTTTCAAAATGTGTTTTCAAAATACTAACATTTTTCTCTTTCTTTATGGATTTTGTGGGTGCAATCTACTGAAAACCCTCACGAGGCAAAACTCATCCTCTAGAGGGAACCTAGAGGTTTAACAGCTTGTTGCACATGCTAAGTGTAATCGCGTGACCTGTGAAAGTGATCTAATAATCTTTGATTTAGTTTTGCAGTTTTGCTCGAGGATGAGCAAAAGATAGGTGTGGGGGTAGGTGTGGGGTGTAATTGCACACATTTATTACATTATTCTTTATTATATTTTCACACTTATCATATAATAAATCTACTAAATTTCTTATCTTAAATGTCTATTTTACAGAAGATAATCATGGGGAGAAAGAGGATAAAATCAAACCAATATCAGTTAAATTTAGATTTAACTAGATCATTTGGTTAAAAGAGGATGTCCCAAATTCAATTGGTTAAATTCAGTTTTTAATGAATCAAGTGGTTAAATTTAAAGATCAACCGAGGATAACGTCAAATACAGTGTCCAAATCCAAAGGGATAAATGGATAGGAGAAGGTCAACGGATGAGATGAAGCAAATTTGACTCAGATTCTGACTGGATATATTTTAGTATTTGAATCATAACTTTAGCTCCCAAAATTCAAATCTAATGATTCAAGATGATCCAGAAAGACGACTTAAAGGGCTACAACTCTTAAGTTGATTACTGTTTCTAATTCTTTCATTTGATAAATTATATTCAGTAATCAACAAGCCAACAGGCTGCAGATCAGAACTTAATATCCACATCAAATCAAGTTTGGAGCTAAGAGGAGGATTTAAATTCAGAAATATCCAGCTCCCCTTTCTTCATACTCCTCTAACCTCTGCATTTCTCCTATAAATACCTGTAATCTCAAAAGCAAAGGGGAACGACCAAGCAGAGAGTAGAATTTAGGCTAATTTGTAATTTGTAACTTAGGTTTTTTTTTTCAATGTAATTTTTATTTTCTTTATGTAACTGAGAGGAGAGGATACTTTCATGGAGGAATGAGAGCAATCTTGTACTAAAGGTGACACCGGTGTAAGTGATATTTTCTTCTATTATTATTTGAATCGAATCGAAGTTTCTTCTTCTTCTCTTACTCTTGTTTTCGTTTACTTCCCTCTTCTGTGTTTGTGGATCCAAATGAAACTGATAGCCTCGAAGTTGCCTTGCCTTTGCAAGTGCCGTTGATGCTTATAGTGATGGATATCCATTTCTATGATAGTGTAGCTTGCCCCTTCAATTCATAGTGCAATACGGGAATGGCCAGGATCCTATTTGTCATACTTCGATCGCCTTCAAGCAAACGTACATCGTCGATACGGGTCAAAGGTAAGCAGGCGCCGAAGAGGTAAGTAACTTTTTAAGTTTTAGTTTTCTTTTCTTTTAATTTTAGTGTAAATTACCAGCACCAGAATCTTCCAAATCTCTTTCAGTCTTTTTCAACTTCTTTGTACATATCCACTTCCATTTTCTTCGCCTTCTCTGTCTACCACTTTCTTCTTAACTTAACTTTAACTCTTTTTTATTTTCTTTTAAAGAACTAAAAGAAGATCTTTAACCATTCTTTGTAACTTAAAAGAGTATTTGCTAAAAAAGCTTCCATCACTAGTCCCTCCTTGTGGATCATGACCCGCATAGCCACTTGCTATAGCGGTAGTATTGAGTATTTGCACATCCTATTCTTAAGTTCTAAAATTTTGCATTCTTGTGTGCAGGAAAAACCTCAATCATAAACAAAAAACATAAATACATGAATTAAATTCACCAAAATAAGTTATTTAAACATTTATGAAGCAACAGTATATATGGATGAAATCCAATACATGTATAAACCAATGTAAACTCGTTTTGATGAAATCCATTCATGAAACTAGAAAACATATACTTGATAATCCGAAACTTAAAACATATAGAAATAAGTTTCTATAAACAATTGAAGCTTTAATATGTGTGGATGGGTCCAAAATATATTCCAAACTATAAAACTGTTTCTATTGAGATGAAAAATTGTATAAATATAAACTTGTGAAACTAAAACATTAAATCGAATACCAAAAATATTGATCTTGAAAGACAATATTTAAACCTTGTGTATGTGTAAACTTGAGCACTCAAAACTAATTCATTCTTTATAAGAGATCTAAACTCACAAACTCTAGACAAGTCTTTTTGTAGATCTTCTTCTCCAAGTAGACTTGATCAAAACTTGATTCTCCGAGCTAGGCTTCATCATGAGTATAAGATATGTTCTATAAGATTTAGCTCTTAAATCACCATATGTAAGCTTCAAAACTTGACTTCGAATCTTTTTGTTGAAGCTAAATATCAACTATGATCTTCATCAATATCTGAAACTTGATAAACACAAGACCATAAGTACCATAACTACATGAGTCAGTCATCATCAAACTAGAGTGATAGGCCTTCAGGCCAACACTTTCAACTCTGATTGGCGTGAACTAGGCCTTACAAGAGCTTAATAGGGCCCAAATGGGGAGAAAACATGATTTTCAAGAGCCGAGAATTTTATGTACATTTACTACAAATTAAACTTATTTGCAGTCTTAATTATGAAGTTTGACCAAAAGTCAAACTTTTGCCCCTATTGGCCTGAACTAGGCCAAATAAGAGTCGAATAGGGTACAAACGTGGGTATAACGTGGTTTTCAAGAGTCATGAGTAGTATTACGTTGTATCTAAGTACAATTAATACTAATTAACCTTGTTTTTAGTTTATTAGGAAAATTGACCAATATTCAAATGTCAGCCCTGATAGGCCTGAACTAGGCCTTATAAGAGCTAAATAAGGCTCATACGGAGAGTAAACGTGATTTTCAAGAGTCGAGAGTAATAACACATACTTTGTTTGTACAATTATTAAATTGAATTTGTTTCTACTTTTAATTGAGAAATGTAACCAGAAGTCAAATTTTAGCCGCAATTAACTTCAATGAGGCCTTATAAGAGCCAAATGGGTCAAACTGGGAGAAAACGTGATTTTCAAGAGCCTAAAGAAGTAATACATAATTTTTATATACAATATTAGAGAAGTATAGGGCCTTGAGAAGTAATACATAAACTAATTAACCTTGTTTATAGTCTTAATTTGAAGTTTGACCAAAAGTCAAACTTTCTGTCCCAGTTGGCCTGAACTAAACATTATTAGAGAATTATAGGGCCTAAATGAGGACAAAACTTAATTTTGAAGAGCCGAGAGTAGTATTACTCAATTTTTATACACAATTACTACTAATTAAATTTTTTTCTTTACTTAATTAGGAAAGTTTGACCACAAGTCAACCTTTCAAACCCGATAGGCCTGAACGAGGCCATAAAAGAGACGATAGGGCCAAAATATGGAGAAAAACGTGATTTTTAAGTGTCGGGAGTAGTATTATATGGCTTCTGTGTATAATTACTATGAATTAAACTTGTTTTCATGCTAAATTGGATAGTTTGACCAAAGTCAAACTTTCATCCTCGATTGTTATAACTAGGCCTTATTAGAGTCGAATAGGGCCTAGACAGGGAGAAAACGTGATTATCAAGAGTCGGGAGTTATATTATATAGTTTCTATGTGCAATTACAACTAATAAACCTTATTTTCTAGTCGTAAATAGGAAGTTTAACCATAAGTGAAACTTTCCGCCCTGACTGGCCTGAAATAGGCCATATAAGAGGCGATTAGGGCCCAAACGGGGAGTAAACATGGTTTTACAGAGACAGGAGTAGTATTACATATTTTCAACATACAATTACTACTAATTTAACTTGTTTTCGATTGGCCTGAGGTATGACTTATTAAGAGCGGATTGGGCCCAAATGGGGAGAAAATATGGTTTTCAAGAGCCAGAAGTAGTATTAAATAGTTCCATGCATAATTACTACTAATTAAACTTGTTTCTAGTCTTAATTAGAAAATTTGACCAAAAGTCAAACTTTAAGCACCAATTGGCTTGAACTAGACCTTATAAGAGTTGAATTAGGCACAAACGAAGAGAGAATATGATTTTCAAGAGCCAAAAGTAATATTACATAATTTCTATGTATAATTACTGCGAAGTAAATTCGTTTCTAGTCATAATTGGAAAGTTGACCAAAAGCCAAACTCACCCCCGATTGGCCTGAACTAGGCTTTATAAGAGTCGAAAAGGCCCAAACGGGGAGAAAATATTATTTTCAAGAGCCGAACGTATTATTTGATAGTTTCTATGTACAGAACTACTACTAATTGAATTTGTTTTATGTCTTAATTGGGAAGTTTGACTGAAACTTTTAGCCCCCATTGACCTAAACTAGGTCATATAAGAGCCGAATAGGACGCAAATGGGGAGAAAACTTAGTTTTCAAGAGCGAGGATTAATATTACATAGTTTATATGTATAATTACTACTAAGTAACTTTGTTTCAAGTCTTAATTGGGAAGTTTGACCAAAAGTTAAATTTTCAACCTTGATTGCTTGAACTACGCCTTATAAGAGCTGAATAAAGCCCAAATAGGAGAAAACGTGATTTTCAAGAGCCGAGAGTAGTATTACATAATTTTTATATACAATTACTACTAATTTAACTTGCTTCTAGTCTTAATTGGGAGGTTTTGTCTAAAAGTCAAAACATCAGCCCTCATTGGCCTAAACTAGGATTTATAAGAGTCGAATAGGGCCCAAACAGGGAAACTTAGTTTTTAAGAGATGAAAATAGTATTATATAGTTTCTATGTACAAATATTACTAATTAAACTTATTTCCAGTCTTAATTGTGAACTTTGACCAAAAGTCAAACTCTCACCCTCGAAGGGCCTGAACTAAGCCTTATAAAAGCTGAATATGACACAAATGGTGATAAAATTTTATTTTCAAATTTCAGGACTAATATTACATAGTGTTCTATGCACAATTACTACTAATTAAACTTTTTTTCAGTTTTAATTGGAAAGTTTGACAAAAAGTCTAACTTTTAGCCCGACCCGAACAAGATTATATAAGAGCGAATAGGGCTTAAATAGGGAGAAAACATCATTTTCAAGAGCATGAGTAATATTACGTAGTTTCTATATACAATTTTTATTAATTAACCATGTTTCTAGTCTTAATTGAGAAGTTTAGCCAAAAATCAAACTTTCAACCGATTAGCCTGAACTATATCTTATAAGAGCCGAATAGGGCCCAAAGGAGGAGAAAAGTGATTTTCAAGAGCCGAAAATAGTATTAGATAGTTTCTATATAAAATTACTACGAATTATCTTGTTTCTAGCCATAATTAGGAAGTTCGATCAGAAGTCAAATTTAACCCCGGCTGGCCTAAACAAGACCTTATAAGAGACGAGTAGGGCCCAAAAGGGGATAAAATAAGATTTTCATGTGTCGGGAGTAGTGTTACATAGTTCCTATGTACAGTTACTACTAATTAAAGTTTTTCTAGTCTTAACCAGGAAGTTTTACCAAAAGTCAAACTCTCAGGGCTGGAAGGACCTAAACAGTGGGAAATTGTGATTTTAAAGAGTCGAGATTATATTTCATAGTTTCTATATACAATTATTACTAATTAACCTTGTTTCAAATATAAATTGGGAAGTTTAACCAAATATTAAACTTTCGGCCTAGAATGGCCTGAACTAGACCTTATAAGAGCCTAGAATGGGCCAAATAAGGGGGAAATATGATTTTTAGGAGCCGTGAGTAGTATTACGTAGGTCCAATGTACAATTACTACTAATTAACCTTATTTTTTCGCTAAATTCAAGAGTTTGATCAAAAATCAAACTTTCTGCCCTGATTAGCCTAGCAGGCCTTATTAGAGTGGAGTAGGGCCAAAACAGGGAGAAAACGTGATTTTCAAGAGCCAAGAGTAGTATCACATAATTTCTATATACAATTACTACTTACAAACCTTGTTTCTAGTCTTAAGTAGAAAGTTTGACCAAAAGTCAATCTTTCAGCCCCGATTGGCCTGAACTCGCGTTTATAAGAGTCAAATATCGCCCAAATAGAGAGATAATGTTATTTTCATGAGCCGGAGTAGTATTACATAGTTTCAATAGACAATCACTACAAATTTAACTTGTATCCATTCTTAATTGGGATGTTTTTCCTAAAGTCAAAATTTCAGCCTCGATTGGTCTGATTAGGACTTATAAGAGCCGAATATGGCCCAAACAGGGAGAAAATGTGATTTCTGATAGATCAGAGTTATATTACATAGTTTCAATGTACGATTCTTACAAATTTAATTTTTTTCCAGTCTTAATTGGGATGCTTAAACAAAAAATAAATTTTCAGCCCCAATTGCCTGAACTAGGCATTATAAGAGCCGAATAGGAACAAACAGGGAGTAAACATGGCTTTTAAGAGACGAAATTAATATTACACAGTCTATATACAATTACTACTAATTAACTTTGTTTCAAATCTTAATCAAGAAGTTTAACTAAAAGTCAAACTTTCAACTCTGATTGGCATGAAAGTGACCCAAAAGTCAAACTTCCAACTCTAATTGGCACAAAAGAGGCTTTATAAAACCTGAATGGGGCCCAAATAGGGAGAAAAATATAATTTTCAAGAGCTGAGAGTAGTATTACATAGTTTCTATGCACAATCACTACTAATTAATTTTATTTTCAGTCTTAATTATGAAGTTTGACCAAAAGTCAAACTTTTATCGCGATTGGCCTAAACTAGACCTCATAAAAGCGGAATAGGGCACAATCAAGGAGAAAATTGTTGGCCCAAAGGCCCATCACTCTAGTTTTGATGATGATTAATTCATGTAGTTATAGTACTAATGATCTTGTGTTTATATAGTTTCATATTTACCATCAAGATCTTAGTAGGCGCTTAGCTTCAACAAAAAAATTTTGGAGCTAACACATATAGATTCAAGAGCTCGCGTGTCAAGATCGCATCTAGCACTCAGATGGAGTCAAGCTCTTTGGATCGTATTTGGATGAGTCGGCTTAGAGAAGGAGTTCTACAAGAAGACTTCGGTTTGTTTAGTTTAGTTTGTGTTTAGATCTTGTGTAAAGATAGACTAGTGTTGATATGCTCAAGTTCACACATACATACAAGTTCAATATGTTTGGTTTCCGATTTAACCGGTTTTGGATTTCGAATATATATATATATATATGGTTTTCATGAATAGATAGAATCAAAACAAGTTTACATAGTTTAATGTATATTAGATTTCATCTATATAAATATATGCTTCATATATTTAGTAAAACTTATTTTGATGATCATATTTATGTGTTTAGAGTTTTGTAATTAACAAAACCTGTTTTGGATTTTATGTCAAAAATAGAGATTATCATTTAAATATGTATTGGATTCTATCCATACACAATATGATTCAAAAGAGTTTAAATATCTTATTTTTGTAATTATACAAGTTTGAAAAAAAATCAGATTTCCATTTCAAAGTTTGGTTTTTGGAAAATACCAATTTTGTGTTTAAGCCTAATTTTTATATCACAAAAATAGTTCAAATAGTTGTAATATTGTGTTGATTTTTTGTCACACATGTTTATTCTTCAAATATTTATAAGGACCTATTTTTGTGGAATTTATGAGAATTTATGGGATTTTATTGGAGTTAAAATGTCTAAGTTTCAAGTCCCTTATTCTCTGCCAGAACCTACTAGCGGTCGACCGGACGGTCGACCGATGTGCAGAGGACATGCACAAGGCCAGCCTATAAGGCTAGTCGACCGATTGTAACAACTCTCGGATAGGGCCAGTCCACTGGGCGGTCGACCGATAGGCTTGGCCTGGTCGACTGGGCGGTCGACCGGAAGCCCAACGGTCAGAAATATGACCGTTGGACGGTCGACCGACCGATCGATCGGAAGGTCAATTTTGACCTTTTCTGGCTGCCAACTGCTAGTTTTTTGAAAGGCTATATATAAGGCTTCTCTTGGGCTGTTTTCAATAAGATTTCTTGAGAGCTATTTTCTCATCTTTTCAAGTGTTAGCTGCAAGTTTTTAAAAGAGTTTTTGTGCCAAAAGTTTTTTTTTTTTTTTTAAAGTGTTGGAAAAATCAAAGAAAAGAGGGTCTTTGGGAAATTAGTTTTGATCTTTATTTTCATATCTTCTAGCATTTTTTCTAAGTGTTTTTCTTTGTTATTTTCTTTCCAAATACTTTGTTTTCTCACACTTAGGCTATCATATCTAATCCTATCTATAAGATCTTGTTTTTGTGAGAAAAATTGTTTGGGGTCTATTGTGATCACCATATGTTATTTGTGGTCAATTGTGATCACCAAGTTTGTAATCTCTTCTTTGCTTTGGTTTTGTACCTTGTCCCTCTTGTGCAGAGGTAATTGTGGTTTGGCTTTGTGCCCTATCCCTCTTGTTCAGAGGTGATTCTGTTTGAGTTTTGGCATTATGCCTTATCCCTCTTGGGTAGAGGTGATTGTGATTTAGCTTGTGCTTTGCCCCTCTTGTGTAGAGGTGATTATGCTTTGGCTTTGTGCCTATCCCTCTTGTGTAGAGGTGATTGGGTTTGTGAGAGGAGTAGTGTACTCCAAGTGTATAGTTATAATTCCTTAGTGAAGGTCCCTTTGTGTAAGGTCCTATGTAGACATATAGTAGAAATCCTTCTGTGTTAAGGCGGGGACGTAGAGCAGTGGCTTGAACCTCGAAACATATCTTGTTGTTTGCGTTTGATCCACTATCTCTTAACTCTATCTCTCTTATATCTTGTATTACTTTACATTGCACATATTCATTTGCTAGATATAGTTTGTGTGTTTCCCATACTTGTGTTGAACAAAGAGAGGTTTATATAGCACCTCAACTCTTAATTTAGAGGAATCTCGAGGAAATAGAAAAAAACCCTTTATGGGGAATTCAGCTATAATCTTTTGTTACACATAATGTATTGCAATTGAGTTTTAATTCCACATTATTTGTTATTAGATTAGCTTGTACATCTATTCACTCCCCCCTCTAGGTGTATTTCAATTAGTATTTGAGCCTATGCTCCCGATATTAGGTTTAACCACCTAGGAGTGAGATCTTGGATTGCTAATCTAGTATTGCATTTACACACATATAGTCTATACACTCATGGATCACCTTGCCCCTCCCATGTTTGATGTTTCTAACGTCGATATGTGAAAGTTTAGGATGAGTGCTTATTTAAAAACCCTAAGTTTGCATGTCTATCTTGCCCCTATCAAGAAAACTTATTTTTGGTAAAGACAAGTATATTGAGGCTGATGCAAAAGCCTTAGATGCACTAAAGCATACACTAAGCAAAAAATATTTATCTGTGGTTTCTCATTGTGATTTTGCTTGTGGAATACATTGACATCTCCTGAGCTACAAATGACAAACAATATGGAGAAAGAATCTAGTGGAGAAGAGTCTGACTAAGCTTGCTTCATGGTCCAAGGGAATGACTCCTTTGAGATACATTCGAATACTCATCTAGATGATCGTGCTAGCTCCTCTGATGATGATCATGATAGTATGGATGCCCATGCATTAAATGAAGAGTTTTCCCTATTTTGTGAAAACTTGCTAGAAAAATACAAACTTTGAAAAAGAAAAGTTTTAAATTAAACGAAGAAAATGATAATTTGTTTTCAAAGCTAGACTGGTTTTACAAGGAGGGTTAAGATTTCAAGTGAAAGAGATTCCGTGAAAACCCAACTTGATCTTATTTTAAAGGAAAATGAAATTTTAAAGAATAAAAATGATTTTGATGATGTCTTGAAGAAAAATGAGATTTTGTCTTCAAAACTCGATTTGTTTTAAAGGAGAACAATTCTTTGAAAAATAAATTATTTTAATTTCAAAAGAACTAGACTTAATTTCAAAGAAAAATATTTCTTTGAAAAATGATTTTGATTCCCATGTTTGTCATGCTACTGTAGATTCATCCTCTATTGATAGACATATTGCATGCTCCAAATCTTCTTCAAGTATTAATAATGATATGAGCATGTTGAAGAAAAGTGTAAATTGTTTGGGCTTCACTTTGAGCCAACGTGCTATGGATCACAAGAAATTGGAATCCCTGTTTCGAAAGAAACAAGTTTTACATATTCATGCACTCCAAACATAGCACACACATACTCATCATGATCACACATGACACCATGTATGCTCATGTGTACACTTGTACACATTATGAACGAACATGTCACCTTGCAAAGTTTTGCTATGATAGAATACATAATTCAAATTTTGTAAATAAATTTGTTGGGTTGCGAAAGGTGTGTTAACCCTCATGAACCCAATAAGGTATGGGTACCAAAATCCCTCCCTATTGTATTTGATGTAAGTGTGGGCTCTCACTTGACGTGAGAGTTTTGGTGCCATGATGGTGGGTGCGTTTGAGCTTGATGGACACTACATTAGATGCATCACCTTCAAGGATATTTGGTGGGGAACTACAATGGTTTGGAGACCTAAAGATTAGCTTTATTGGTTTTGGTAACTATCTTTAACTCCCATTTGATTACATGCTCTAATTGATTGATTTTTAGTATGTTTTGATTTTTCATGTCCATATATTAAATGCAATGTCAATTAGACATGAGATATACATAAATAGTATTTGAGATACACCCATATTTTATATGAACTATTATTTTTGTGTTCTAATTATAGTTTGGCTATTGTGTATATGCTAGTTTTAAAGCACGAGCATTTATCCTAATGATCATGTTTATATTTTTGCACTTCATGTTTTTGATTACTTGATTAGATGAAGTTTTCGTTAAAACGTGTGTTTAACTTGTACAAGTAGTGAGCTACACTTGTTATTATGTGTTTGTGCTTCATTGCTCATTTGTACTCATTACTGTACATTCATAACCTAGTTTTGATGATTCTTTCATTTATACTTGCTTTCTCCATTTTATACATGTTTTCATAAAAATGTGTTTATTTTCATGTATATGTTAATTTAGTCTAAAACTATTAGATATATATGTTTATCCTAGAGTAACTTGCTTTTCATGCAAAATTTTTTTGTGGACTCGTTTATGTTTGGGATATGTATGTATACTTTTAGTTTCAACAAAACATACATATACCTTGAAGCATATTTAGTTTTGATGAATTCTTGCTTTTGATAAAAGGAATTTCATTGAGCTTCTTTGCTTATCTCCATGATTATGCTTATTACATGATTTTTACACTCTATGTCTGGTGTTTACTCATGACTTTGTTTTCATGAGTTTTATATATGCTTTATAGACTTTGAGTGTCAATTATTGTGCGATTTCATGTTTTCATGGGATATATGATTTGGTTTCATGTCTTGAAGGATCTTTAACTAGTTTTTTAAATATTTTTTTAAACTAGTATTCTTGATTCTTAAATTGGGAGAGTTTTCAAACTAGGCTAAAATATTTTCAAATCATGATTTTTTAAAACCCCTACCAACCCATGGGGGGATGGTTAGACAACCATACCTTGTATCCCTTATTGAATATCTTTTAAATTTGTGCATGAGTAGGGTGGTAGGTATGAGTTATACACATGATCTTTATGGAATTTTATTTATATACTCATATTTGTTTCTTATATATGTATGCTTAAAATTTAACAATTTCATTGGTATTCCTAATTTTATTCAGACGTATATATGATTTGATTGTGCTTGTTTTACAATATCTTTACATTCTTAAAGCACAAATTATATTTATGTTAAGCTTGATTTTATTTCAAATGTTAATTGGTATCTTTGCAAGCTTATGCATTAATTTCAATTGGTATTTATTTGGTATCAAAATGTACTTCATGTCTCACCTTCAATTGGTATCAAAATCTACATTGGTATCTTAAAAAAATCTTTTTTGTTGTTTCTCTACAAGTGGTACAAATATTTTTTTGTCAACTACTATTTAATTTCATTGGTTTCAAAATTATTTTGTTGACTTCAAGAAATTTCAAAATTTAGTTTTAAAACTGGATTCAAAATTTGTTGAGATGTTTTGCCAGTATTCAAGGGAAGCTTAACATCTTCTCTATATATAGATTCATACTGAGTGTATCTCACATCGAGGAGCTTGATCTCTCTTCTTTACGTGGTACACGTGTGTAGGGGAGCTTAACATCTCCGCTTATACATTATATATTATACTTTATGTGGGTTAGGGTCTAGTCATCCCTTTTTTATGTAATGCATGTATGCAGGGGGAGCTAACTTTACGTCTCTCCTCTTCATGAATATATATCGCATATAAATCTTTATTGTTTGTTTGTCTTCGCTCCTTTATTGATGAATTGACAAAAACGGGAGAAGAATTTAGAGAGTTTATATATGCATGTTATATCTTTATTTATGCATATATGTTTTTATTTAGTTTATATATTTCATTGAATATCTATTTGTTTATTGCTATGTATGAGTTAAGGGGGAGCTTCTATAAAATTTATCTTTAATCCATGCATATATAACTTCATGACTTTTGTCATCATCAAAAAAGGGAGATTGTTGGCCCAAAGGCCCATTACTCTAGTTTTAATAATGATTAACTCATATAGTTATAGTAGTACTAATGATCTTGTGTTTATATACTTTCAGATTTACCATCAAGATCTTAGTATGTTCTTAACTTCAACAAAGGAGTTTGGAGCTAACATATGTAGATTCAAGAGCTCGCGTGTCAAGATCGCATCTAGCACTCGGATGGAGTCAAGCTCTTTAGATCGTGTTTGGATCGAGTCAGCTTGGAGAAGGAGTTCTACAAGAAGATTTCGGTTTATTTAGTTTTAGTTTGTATTTAGATCTTGTATGAAGATAAACTAGTGTTGATATGCTTAAGTTAACACATACACACAAGTTCAATATGTTTGATTTTCGGTTTAACCGGTTTTGAATTTCGAATATACATATATATATGATTTTCATGAATAGATAGAATCAAAACAAGTTTACATGGTTTAATATATATTAGATTTCATCTATATAC